>OY769910.1:4241479-4801596 GCA_963669185.1 Dyspetes luteomarginatus | reverse complement strand
GAGAGAGAGAGAGAGAGAGTCGTGATAATAGCTTACCTGTATAACTGTGGCGGGGAGAGAAGGGGAAAAGAAACCTAGTGTATGATAAGATTCGTTCTCTTTCGCTCCGCGGCCGCCGTGTGTCGAGGAGATGAATTGGTAACTAATCGGATTGACCGACCAGAGACCTTCGGACCTTTGGAGGAATATTTTTTCTCATCAATTTCTGGATTCTTTGACGCCTCCCCTGGAGTATATGAAATAGCTGTCAAGGGATCGTTGCCCACTCAGCAAATAATCAGATGATTAATTTTCTCTCACTCACTCTCTCCCTCTCTCTCTCTCTCTCACACACAAAAGAAACATAATAGTTATGAATTCTTGCGACGTTGTAATATATAGATTTTTAATATAAAAATACAATGATTGTTCATCGAAAAGAATAAATTATACTTGAATCTTACAATTGCGAATTTCATTTTTTCTCATACTGTAACACCAAATTTCGCATAAATTATAATCCGACGGCGATACGAAGGTTAAAGAAATATATATATATATACGTAAAATGTCCGAACCTCTTCGATTTTTAAGGCCATATTTGGCATTCCAACTGTCGTCAATCAAACGTGGTACGGTGATAAAATGAGCGAGCACGAATCACCGTGAGAGTTTTACGCGAAAGAGAGTGATTTAGCGAGGAAGACGATGCGTGATGTGCGCACTCGGGTACGAGTTTCACGGGATGGCATACACGTTTTCCTAACGGAAAGTACGATAAATCGCATAGTTCTCTTTCCCAACGGTGCTACTAACATACATTTCCTGCAAGAACTATATATATATATATATATATATATATATATATATATATATATATATATATATGTATGTGTATATATATATATATATATATATATATATATATATGGCGTAGCATTTCTCTCTCTCTCTCTCTGTCCCTCTCTATCTTCCTAGGTTTGGGAAAGCTCTCTCCCAGCTTGCAAAACTTTTCGATAATGGCCAACATCTCCACTTGCTTAATGAATTTCCTTCCACGATATAATTTCAACGACATTGGAGTCAATAGAGCGACGAGAAAGCACAAATTCTCTCTCTCTCTGTTTTTCCCATTCTCTCTCAACACAATCGCAGACTTTCATCCTGATATACGAAAGTTATTTTAATGCCCCAGAGACATTTTTCTTTCTGTATCTTCTCGAAAAATTCTCCCCCAATTTATACGATAAATGGTCAGCAATTTTAATGTAAATCGTAGAATGTCTCAAAATGGAAAAATGAGTTAAATATATAATTCAGCTAGTCAGATGCGTTTTAGATAAAAATTCAGATAATTTAATTCAATGTACTAAATTTTTCAAATAGTGTGTGATAAATTCTACATGTCATTGTAATTTTTTTCTCTCAGATTAATTGCTTTACTTGAGTTAAAAATTTATCCTCGTATACGTCAAAGATGCTGTTTTGAAACGTTCTCCATTCTAGATGCGGTGTGATGGAGAACGAGGTTCATACCATTAATTTTAACAGTTCCTTAAAAATTGTCTGCATTTAGGTTGACGCAGATCTATCAACAGCAGTGAATTTCAAAACATTGGAATAATAATAAACTGTTGCAACTGTTGCTGCATCTGACTGAAATTTTCTCAGTGAAATTACGATATCCGTAGAGCGCAGTAATAATAACAATAATATTAATAATGGGAAGAAAAATCGTATATAAAATGGTTCTTTGGGGACTGCAAGATCCACGAATATTGAAGAATTGATTGATTTTCAACAATTTCCGTATTCATCGAGAGAGTAGTTGTTTCTAACAATCGACTCTTTCCACCAGTTCCAATTTCAACGCTCGATACTTTTGCTTGAGCTGCACAAATGGCGTTTGTCGGAATGGAAAATTTTATCCTTTTCGCCATTCCGAATTCTCATTCCTCCAGTCTTTATTGTTTCTATCCTGTATACTTATACCATTTACATGGCGCTCTTATTTCCACCTTTTCAACAATTTCCACGAATGGATTACGTCGAGCGCGTTTGTAAAGACTGGAAATTTATCGATATGAGAAAAGAGAGAACTTCTCCTTATTAATCGTAAATAAATTATGAACGAACGCATGATTTCCGGTGGATTATTGTAATTATAATATATGATTCGCTGCAATTTTCGGTCTCAATTAGCTAATTAGTTATAGAATTTGTATAATATAAAATATACGAGAGATAATGTGCAAGATATCATATTTGGCAAGATGGATCGTTTTTGCATAAAACATGGGTCAATAAAATTTATAGAATTTGTATATCGTGTTAAATTAATGAATTTTTTATTATTTTCAATTTGAGAAAAAAATTGGATGTACGTATTGGGAGACATTTGTCAGCAGATATCGAGATTGCTTTTTTTTTAAAAATATTATCCGATGTTTTTGTTGAACCAAATAAAATATGTGATTCGAGATTCGAAATTTGCTAGATTTGTTTGATTGGCATGGAAAAATATTTGCAAAAGTCTACGATGTGGAAATTGTAAAAAGCTTCACGGTTACATTGACATTTATGGTATAGTCAAAGACAAAAATGAGGGTGCGTGATACATCGATGAAATTGAAATTCATTTTCCATCAAACAAGAGAGCTCATGATTAAACAAGCCTCGTTATGTAACTTCGTTTCGTCAAATAGGAGAAATTTGCGAAATTCAATAGAGAAATTCGCCTCTCCATTTGCTCGCTCTTTCTCTCTCCCTCCCTATGCACTCTCGTACTCACCAAATTTTCATCACGGCGATGATCGGTGGTGAAATTGATGCGAGATCACGGTCGAGTAACGAGCAAATGCATTGCATTAATATATATTGAATATTGGAGCCTGTGGTAAATATCGAAATTTAATTTTCAATCAGGAGCGCGAATGTTGCCAAACGAATGAAATATGATGGAAAGTTAAAAAAAAAAGTAGAGAGCAAACGCTAAACATGAACGACAAATTAATTTTTGCGCCCTTGTGCGACATTGATGAAACTTGCGGTGTTTCAAGGCGATAAAAAAAAATGATCGAGAATTACGATTGATGAAAAATAAAAAAGTCATGTGGATGAAAATTTTATTTTTTTAAGCGTTCATTTTATGGTATCGTTAAAAAAATATATTTTCTTATTCTGTCGACAGGTTCGAGTTTGGCGAGCGTCGTTGCTGGTAGTAGCAAACCAACAAAGGCATGGGACAAGCCTTACTTTGATGATATCTCGACAAGAAACGTAACAGCCATCGTAGGCCAAAAAGCCATGCTCAGCTGTCACGTCAAGCATCCAGGAAATCGGACGGTGAGCAAGAATTTTACTTTTAAACTTTAATTCCCAATTACACGATTACCCCATTCCATTTCCGAATTGAACATTTTTATTTCAGGTTTAAGAACAATTTTTGAACATATTAATTTTATTAAACTGAATAGGGATCAGCGCGTATTAAGATCGTGGACACAAAATGATTTCATAAATGGATTGAAGTCAGGAACAAATCTACAATAAGGTTTTATTTTTAAATCATTCTCGATCGTTATGTTTATTCTACGAATCGAAGTGAGCAAAAATATAAATAATGAAAATAATTGGGTCATGGGATTAAATAAAGTCATATATTAAATTTTGTTTTTGCATTCCCAAAGTCTTAAGAAAAAAAAAAATTCCTAGCTCGATACGAGCAAACGCGTTTTGTAGGTGTTCCTTGAAAAACATTATTTAAAAATATTCCAGCCACCTCTACGGAGTAAAGAAAAAAAGGACAATATACAGGCACGATAATTTGAGACTGCGATGGTGGCGAAGTTGCCTTAATTAACAGGCAAAGGATGCGGACGTGGCACTCGCTAATTGTATCGCGCTCTAGCGATGGAATAAAATTAAAAAACAAAGTAAAACGACAAACAAAATAAAGCGCAGAGAAAAAAATGAAAAAAAAAAAAAAAAAAAAAAATCAACATAAACGACGGTGAATGGAGCCCGTGAGAAGAAGCATAGGTTAAAGAGTAGAAGAAAAGGATTGCGCTGGGGAAAAGCCGCAGGGGCGTGTGGTATTCGCGGCGTGCCAAGCGTGCCACATTCTAGCCCGGCGATGCCGATAAGCGCTTTGGGATTTGCATTTAATCGCGCGTAGCGTACATATATATATATATATATATATATATTACATGGCTTTTCTGCAACCCTGATGGCCGTCGACCACTTTTTACCACTTATTTTACAATCCACACACGTGCACTCTCGAGAACACACGAGTTGTACTTGCTGCGTATGCTCCACCATACTATTCGCCACTATTACTTGTGTAAAAAGTGAGATATTCTTCGTCTGTGTATATCTTGAATGGCCACTCGTGATAATATTATATATGATATATTCCCAATGAGATTCTTATTTCTATGACTTTGTGCGAATTACGCAAATGAATATCTAAAGGATTATTGAGCGATTTGCTCTATCAACAGATTACGGATAGTTTATATTTATTTGAATTGGCTGATTTATTCGAATTGGCTTTGTGGAGATGATAATGATTTCAATTAACCTCCAAGTGTGTTGAATTGTGGTATGTTCAATTGTAGTATTAGTCGATGACCATGACCAGCTTGATTGTTATCAGCCACGAAAGAGCCACGGCCAATTGACTCTTAAAACCATTTTGGTAAGAGTACTTTTGACTCTGAGCCCAGAGAGAGAGAGAGAGAGAGGGAGAGAGAGAGAGAGAGAGAGAAGAATGCCGAGGGTAAACGCAGTCTCAACATTGCCATACGAGCTGGCCAAGGGGAAGGTGAGTGAGGGGGTGAAGTGAGCTTTTGAGGATTTTGGGGTTTTGCGGAAAACCCTTGTACAGCCTCGATCGTGGTTACGCTGATAGTTCTGGTGTGTGGCCGATGAACAGGTCAAGTACACACTCTATGACGACGAAAGCTTCTGTGCGAGCTCACGTTGCAACAACGGTGGCTATACCGTTGCAGCCGAATCACTCTTTATGTACTGCAGTATCGAATTTCATTCAATTCGAATTCCATTCATTTTTATTTTAATCACTTTTATTCGATATTTTCCTCTGTCTCGTTGATTTTATGATTCGGGTTTACATTTTTGGTACATCAAAAGTATAATTGAGTCAAAACCCATGGAGATTTAAACACCAATTTACGTATTTTTATTGAGAATGTGCGCGTGTGTACACGTGGGTCTGCATCACAGATATCATTTAAGCGTTAAAACGAGTCAGAATTTGTATAAAAAAATGCAAAAGTCATATTTTTATAAGACGAGTGTGGGACAATTCCAAAAGAATTGACACGCCATGGGGAGCATAATTATGTATATTTTTCAATTTTTATCTTTTTGTATCAGCGATTGAAGAACATTCATAAATATTTCAGAGATTACTCATTGTCAACCATATACAAATCCGAAAAAGTTGCAGTTTGTCGATAATAAACTGATCAATTATTCTGGTCTTGCCCTATGAATTTTTAACCGAATCAAAATTTTAAAAGTAACGTTCATAAAGTTGCGATATTCTGCCCAAGTATTCAATTTTTTGAAATCGTTAAATTTCATTAATTTCGTATTATCGCGAAAATACTTCATAACAATTGCCTCTCTAATTTTCGCTCGAAATGATTTAAGGTTCCCTTAATATTTGCAAATTTGCGGAAAATTTAATATAGCTACTGCAATTGTTGAGTCCCGATAATAATAACCTGATCAGATCTTACATATATAATATATATGTATATGATCTCAAAGTGACCCGATAGAGATGCATCAATGATCTCGAGAACTACAAGATAATCAGAGCAGATTCTGGGCAACTTGATCGTACCTGATAAATGAACCAATTAATCCATGCTTTGAGCAAACTGACTAAAGTTAGTATTGGACGGTAAACATTATACTACTTTGCAGCTTCGCTATACTCACTCACTCTTGTATTTATGTATTGCCAACAGTGAACCTTCCCATAGACGAATGCGAAATGCCCTCAGGCTAATTCAACGAGTTACCGTTGCTCCGCTCGGACGAGAATTTAAAAAGTTTTGAGGGATATCAGACTACCCTATTGTACATTGTACATAGAGCACGAAGTATATACCATTAAATGTACTCTGCGAGTACATGTAAAATATATGAGCTATATACAACGTCCTTTCAACCTGCTATGCTCGCGAGCCTGAGGCGAAGAAGATATTTGTATCCAAAGTGGCTCAATAATGAGACTAAAACCCATAAAAAATGTTGACAACTCATTGAACGGACCCAAAAGAATGAATTGTGAAAAAAAACTTTTCGGCCTCATCCATTACGAAAACAATATTCAATGAAAAAATGAGTTCTCACATTTTTCTACGTGTGCGATTTGATTCCATTAATCTTTTGATTCAAATTTAGTCATGTGGCACTTTCACTAAGATAAATATTTATAATTCATACGTTGATCATCATTTCATTCCCAAAAACTCTTTGAAAGCCAGCGAAGGCTTCTCGCATGGGTTGAGATGATTTTCTCATTTACCATTTTCATTATAATTCCATCTGTTTCCCTCGCCGTCCAACTTTCGTCTCAATATTATGTGATCGAAATAGTAGTAAACTCGCGGTAACTCGGCCACACTCACAGCTAGAAGTAATCTGTTTAATCGAAGCTTGTGCTGTTGCGCTATTTCGACCGCAGCATTGCAAACCTTCCGCCTAACCCGTAGCACGCACCAATTAGAATAGTTCGCTGGTGGTTTTGGTTCGGGTTCTATGCCTCGATGGCTTGTAATCAACTCTTGCCACTGTCTCGCATCCATCGATTTACCTCCTTTGGCATTAACCCTCCAAACCCCGCCGTGCAATCTACACCTGACTGTATCTAAACATCGTTGTGCTTCCGATTTGGTTATTCGAACGTCACACGATCGAGTTCATTCTAAAATTTCTCGTCTTTCGACTGTAACCATCCTCGCTGTTTTCTCTACGATTTCGAGTTTGAGTCCAGTTAATTGGCCCTAAGTAATACGAGCGAATGGGTTTTCCGAGGGATATCACCAAATATACAGCTTTATGCATTTGAAATACACGATATGTACAGTCAATGGTTGACCACATAGAGAAATCCATACAATTGTTGCCATACACTTGGGTAGCGCTTCATTACCAACGCAATTGAGCAGAGGGACTGCCAATAACAGTAGAGAAGGGTACCATTATGTAGAGCTTGACCTACCATGAAGATTATGCACCCTTGCTAAAGGCATTGATTCTGTATAATGATACAGGCGAGCTCTATTGTTGCCCGGTTCTTCGGCTCATGCTCGGTATATGTGTATACGGTCGACCTTGTGGTCATTAGCAACTTTGATAATTGATTTAGCACCGCGTATTTCGTACGCTGTACATAAACTATACACGCTTTGTACGGGACTTCCGTTTAAACTTAGTTTAATTGAACTGTAGATTTATTGGGCAGGGTAGTTCTTCCGGTTTTGCTGCTGGTAACAAGGGATAACCTCAACCAACCCTCGGCCGATCGGAGCCTGTTACCGGTATATATGAATAAGACACCTTTCCAACTGCATCAACGTGATTTAACCACCCTGGCCGAGTTCCCAATCCATGCTAAGGATGATGACAATCAACACCGTCAATTACCAGGACAAAACTTTCTCGTGCATCTACGTCTTTGTATTTTAATGAAGGCTATACGTTACGTGTATGAAAAGCGACATGTTACACTACATTGGCTGCTAGATAGATATCGATACGGAAAAATTTTGAAGCTGTTTTCTAGACATTCATCATCACCTAATTATGCTGTATAATCTTCTCTAGGATTCTATCAATCTCGGGCAGTAATCCAAACGTAAATGTGCCAGCTCTTTCCAAGTCTTGTTAGAATTATTATCCCCTCGGGTATAATATATATCGACATTTATAAATATATACTTATGATAATCCTGAATCAATTTGAAAGTTCGATCATCATTATGACAAGTCTTACCGCAAAGTTTCCATGATATGTTGGCCTCCATTGCCAATATCACGTTTCTCCTTTTATCGGGACACGATGACAGCTCAAGCGACATAATTCCCATGGCATAGATGAAAGATATATGTATAAGAGGAGAGGAGCTACGGTTCAATCTCACTTTTCCAAATGGATCGAAGAGTTATCGGTGAGTCGGCATCAATTGAGATAATGGCTTTCGCGGTGTAATCCCAGAGACTCGGGACGAAGTAGGAGCAAAGTAGAGTAGAAAAGCGGAGCAAAGGTCCTCAAAGAATTTATAACCGCACTGCTAGCTGTGCTTCCGCTTTTCTTGGTTCTGTTCAGTGATAACATAACGGTATAGTAGCCGAGAACGAAAGGACGATGGGAGAACTCGGGTGATGATGGCGCGCGCGCCACTTCTGGATGTTCTCTCGGAATTACCTTTAATGCATCCAACGAGAGAATTGCATCGTGATGAACGAGGGGGAAGGAGAGAGAGAGAGAGAAGGAGAGTGGGAATTTCGTGCTGGTGATTCACAGAACAGAAACGCGGATGTAAACTCGGTGCTGCAGCACCAGCATGAAAAGATATATCACAGGAAACTTGCTGTGGCAGAAATGCAGTCCATCACGGGCAGCTTGACAACGAGTCCATGGGGTTGGCTGATGGAGTAACTGATGAGATAGTCCCAAGAATCTGTAGTCTAGGTGAGATAGAAAGTGCTGCAGAAGCATTTTACTATTCCATTGTGTAATAATCATACGCGCACAGATTAAACCAATTGGTGATAACGATGAAATGTATCTCTGACAAACGGGACGGTGGAAATCGTGATGAATTCTCTGACTGTCATAATTCAAATCTCAGATTCTTGGGACTTTGTGAACAAAGCTTAGGTAGCTTTTACAATTGCGGTAATTAAAGTCCATGGGATCACAAGTTCTAAATTGATTTTGGGTTCCTGGTTCACTATGAATAACTGAACCGGGCAAAGTTGACGCCCACAGGTTAAACCAATTGGTGATAACGATGAAATGTATCTCTGACAAACGGGACGGTGAAAATCGTGATGAATTCTCTGACTGTTATAATTCAAATCTCAGATTCTTGGGACTTTGTGAACAAAGTTTAGGTAGCTCTTACAGTTGCGGTAATTAAAGTCCATGGGATCACAAGTTCTAAATTGATTTTGGGCTCCTGGTTCACTATGAATAACTGACCCGGGCAAAGTTGACGCCCACAGGTTAAACCAATTGGTGATAACGATGAAATGTATCTCTGACACACGGGACGGTGAAAATCGTGATGAATTCTCTGACTGTTATAATTCAAATCTCAGATTCTTGGGACTTTGTGAACAAAGTTTAGGTAGCTCTTACAGTTGCGGTAATTAAAGTCCATGGGATCACAAGTTCTAAATTGATTTTGGGCTCCTGGTTCACTATGAATAACTGACCCGGGCAAAGTTGACGCCCACAGGTTAAACCAATTGGTGATAACGATGAAATGTATCTCTGACACACGGGACGGTGAAAATCGTGATGAATTCTCTGACTGTTATAATTCAAATCTCAGATTCTTGGGACTTTGTGAACAAAGCTTAGGTAGCTTTTACAGTTGCGGTAATTAAAGTCCATGGGATCACAAGTTCTAAATTGATTTTGGGTTCCTGGTTCACTATGAATAACTGAACCGGGCAAAGTTGACGCCCACAGGTTAAACCAATTGGTGATAACGATGAAATGTATCTCTGACAAACGGGACGGTGAAAATCGTGATGAATTCTCTGACTGTCATAATTGAAATCTCAGATTCTTGGGACTTTGTGAACAAAGCTTAGGTAGCTCTTACAGTTGCGCTAATCAAAGTCCATGGGATCACAAGTTCTAAATTGATTTTGGGTTCCTGGTTCACTATGAATAACTGACCCGGGCAAAGTTGACGCCCACAGATTAAACCAATTGGTGATAACGATGAAATGTATCTCTGACAAACGGGACGGTGAAAATCGTGATGAATTCTCTGACTGTTATAATTCAAATCTCAGATTCTTGGGACTTTGTGAACAAAGCTTAGGTAGCTCTTACAGTTGCGGTAATTAAAGTCCATGGGATCACAAGTTCTAAATTGATTTTGGGCTCCTGGTTCACTATGAATAACTGACCCGGGCAAAGTTGACCTTTACGGGTACACTGAAAAAGTCATCCTCTATCTGAGACCATATGACAGTGTTGAGAAATCCTGAAGAATGATAACGCTGCATCTAAACTCATTCCGCAATTTCCAGATCACGTCGTATCTATCGGATTGCTATGATGTTTCGTGATAGCCGAGCTCCGTGTTTCAGGTCCGGCTTGGGCTGGCTCTGAGTGAAATTGATAGCCTGGATCTTGGGTTCCTGCGACTGCAAATAGAGAAGCATGCGCCGTGGAGCTTGGTCGTTCTCACAGTCGGACGTGAATCATTTTTCATGGCATGCGATCCCGTGTACGAACGCTTGGACCACGTGAATCGTGCCGTGGGTGACTCTCTCTGTCTCTCTCTCTGCTACTGTGGGCTACAAGAGCTCGTACGACAGTTAGTAACGATCGTTCGTGCTCGCCAGAACTGTTCGTCCCGTAGTAGTACTATAACATACTTTTATTTATATTCCTGATTCCCCTATGGTCAGCATTCTAAATTTTCCAACTACGTGTGTCACCCACCCTGAGCCTCCCTTGTCAAATACCAGTAGGTCAGGCGTATTAGGTACACTGGTTAGGTAAACCAATCTACCAATTGCCAATCGGTTAGGACTGGACAGCCTGACCAAGCCAATTCATTAGAATTTAATCACTGCAAATACGAAAGGTCCTTTATGGGGGCTCCCACAAGCTCATGAAAATCCTAATGTCCTTGTAGCTCCGTTTCGTAACAGGAAGCCCGATTCGATTGTTCGCTATATATGTCGAAAATCCAGGGACACACAGAGAGAATCCCTTGTCCTCTGTCCCAGTTCTCTCATTGATGTCGATCTTCCCCCTCCTCCTGTCCCCTTCCTCATCATCAATTCATCTCTTCCTCTGTCCATTCTTGCTCCATAGAAGCTCCATGCCATAGAAGTTCTTCATCCTAAATCTTATACCTTTACTCATCCTGTAGCTGCATAGGAGGCACGAAGATTCAGGTCCACAGGACCACAGGTGTATGTAGATTTGACACTTCAATGAAAATTTTGGGGCCAGCCAAGCATTAAAATTGCTTAGCTATGTTAAATATATTCTTTAGGTCATTCGATGAAGGAAAACAATAACGAATGAAGCTCCATGCCATAGAAGTTCTTGATCCTAAATCTCATACCTTTACTCATCCTGTAGCTGCATAGGAGGCACGAAGATTCAGGTCCACAGGACCACAGGTGTATGTAGATTTGACAATTCAATGAAAATTCTGGGGCCAGCCAAGCATTAAAATTGCTCAGCTCTGTTCAATATATTCTTTAGGTCATTCGATGAAGGTAAAAACAATAACGAATGGAATTGTCAATGAATGTTCTTACCAATGCCAAAATAAACTTTTGTGCTGCCGAAGACGATTCATCTAGGGAGAAAGGAATGATCGTTCACGATTAGTTCGATTTATATTTACGACAGCTTAGAACAGAGTTATAATCCTTAATCGTGTTTTCCGACAGTGGAACATTACTTTTATCTCCTGTCTTCGCCCCAGCCCCTTCCAATCGAGAGCGACAGTCGAATCCTACTTATTCACGAGTTTAGATTCTGGCCACATACACACACATAAATTCCTCTACACAGATACGCACAGATGTAGAAGAGAATGAGTTGATTGTGTGATTTGGCTTTTATTGCCTTCAGATACTCGTTCGATCGAAGGGAATACCAAGTCCACAAGTGTATATGTATATACTTCTGATGACGATTGCTTCTGTCGTAAACTCAAAATGCCTCGACACGTCGAGGTTTAAATCGTAAATTAATGAATCTCGTCGTACGTTAAAGTAACCATTAAAAGAGTCAATCGTTTTTCACAATTACTGTATCCTTGCCAGTGTACAACAAAGTCGCAAAATTACAAGTCAGACAGAAACGTAGATAAAATTGGCAAGACATTACAACCGTGAAACACTGTGTTAATTTAATTATTACGAAACGTTTGACAGGCTCCTATCAGTTGAAACGCCAGACTATTCTTATTCAGAAAATAGGGAGTGGTACCGTGAAAATTTGATTTTTCCATCGCAACCACAACGATCGAAGCTACCGTGTAAAACTCAATTTCAAAGATTCCCCGGTGAATTGGCTTTATTGTCGTTTTCCCCGTGGCAGAAAAATAACGGACAAGTCGGAGAGTCTCTATAGGACATTCCTCTCTTTCTCTCTCTCTCTCTCTCTCTCTCTCTCAACATTTTCTCGTGAGGGTTGCCGTTCGCTCTTGTGCTCTTCGAGACTCGCACAGTTTGCGAGAAAGATTCGAGATTGGGGTGAAGCGATAAGAAAGCCTGTTACTTCATTGAAATCTGACGTGTAACAAATTGCTCTCGCCCCCGATAGTTACATCTCCGCGCACAACAGCCATGGCACATCGAGGATACGCGAATCTCAGTTGGAGCTTTTTGGTGATGTAGAAAGGAGGAGCCTGACTTGAGGTGGAAAGAGAAAATTCTCAAAGAAAGAGAGGAGTGAAGGTAAAGTACAAGAGATACATGGTGTTCACAGTTAAACTTGCTATATTTCTTCGATTCACAACACCAACCTCCACCAACCAACACCACCTCTTTGGATTTATCGGTGTCTTTTTCATCAGCCTACATCTTTTTTCTCGTGGCTGTTGTTTTATTTATATTCCTCGTGGTTAAACTAAACTATCCCATCCCCTAGGACCTGTCGAGGGGTTGTGTGAAATAAAGGGAGCAAAAGAGTCTGGCCTGCGCACAGCTCTTGCCTCTATATTGTCACCGATTGCTCGGAATTAAGATTAGTGAGGTAAGCTTTATTCTCGTTTATTCGTAGCATTGTATATAGCTGTGGAATGCGAGGGTAGCCATTTGGTGTAGAGGGGTCAGAGAGAGAAAGAGAGAGAGAGAATGAGAGAGCAAACCAACCCCGTGCTCAGTGAGTTGAGAGGTGATAAGTTTTCAGTAGTGCAGTGAAGTTATGTGCAATTCCCACTCGCCTGTTCATTCTGCACCGTTCTTTCTGCACCGAGAGCTCGCAGAAGAAGAATTATATTTATATCCTGACAAAGCTTCCATCATTATTAATCGATTCTGGAGAATTATCCTGCAGGAATTATCAACGATATAATAACGAGCGTTTGATATGGTTCATCCTGAATGTCTCGATATTTATCATGGTCTGACAGATACAGATAGAAAGAAAGATGATAAAAGTATTAACAACAATGAAGAAAATTGGGTATTTGGAAATTTGCAACATTTACGTAGTTTTTCCTCGTTCAATATCTTCTATTCGGTATTACATATATATATACATATATATATATATATATGAATCGTTCATTATATATATATTTCCATTGTGCCTTTTACCTTTTACTTATTCAGCATTCCGATCATGTCACCACCAACAAAATTTGTATCTTCTTCTCCTTCTTCTACTGTCGTGCATTTTTACCAGTACCACCTGATACCCAACTTGTGTTTGTGAAATTCTGTAACAATTCATGTAAGAACATGTATATCGAAAATAGTCAAGACGTGTACTGTAGTATTGTCGAAATTCTGAGAATGTACGACTACGGTGTTTCGACAAACATTTCTATATCTCAGCTATGTCTTATTGTTAGAATTTATGAGAGATATACATATGCAGGTCGAAAAATACGTGTACTGTAGTATTGTCGACATTTAGGGAATGTACGAAGCGAGGAGTGAAATGTTTCTTCCACCAATGGGAAATGGAGTATGAATCTCTCTATTGTTGTCGAAAATGTCCTAGCCCCCTGTTGGACTCGGTGTTTGCTTAATGTACTTGTAGAGTACAGAATCCCTCGACAGTAGAGAGAAACTGCAGCAATGTCGATTCTACATTGAGCTAGAAATATGCAGATTTGTATTTTCATTATGAAAAACTAGAATGACAGTTATCTATTATACTTTTAATGTCGATCTCACCCCGCGTGAAAAATGAGTATTTGACAAGCGAACCAAAGGTACTTATCCATAGGATCCATAGGGCGATACATATCTTGGATATATTAAACATAAATTTTCGACTAAAATTTCAATATCTCGGATATGTTAAAATTAATGAGGGATATATATGCAACTCAAAATATATATGATATGTATGGGCAAGGAACATCTAAAGTATATTGGAAATATATAAAAAGATTAAAATTTATATATTTTTATTATCTCCAGCATGGGTCAAGAAATCAGAATTATCGGCGTCCCCCATATCGAGAAAAAAAATTCTTCTCTCTCTGTGCTGGCACACTGTGCCACACATCTTGCCGAGCTGCCAATTATTAAAACGTGGGCTCAAAGAGCTGATAACGAAAATGGGACTCATCATAAATGGTGGCTTGAGCGAAAGAATTCACCACCGAGCGTGGCTAAGTCTAGCCTCTTAGCCCATCCATAGAAATGAAACAATAACGACGGAGAAAAACGAGAAGAATGTATTGCAGGTCTTTACCGTTACTCACCGATTGTGCCAAGAACAGACGGAAGCTTCCAAACGTATATAGTAACAAGACGAGGGATGGGGTCGAAAAACTTACACACATTGATAGGACAATGAGAGAATATAAAAGTACGAGACAGATAAAGAATGAGACTTGGAGAAAAGTAGAAATTACTTGACAGTTTAGTCGAGATTGGCAATGAAAATAATATAGAGCTTCGGCACATTCAAGACAAAGGAGGATAAGAAAAGAGATGACGAGTGTTTGATGAAAGCTGAGTGATGAATCATGATTGAGTGTTGAGGCTCCAATATCTGGTGATTGTCGTTCGAACGAGACGTAACAACTTCCTGTCAAGAATATTTTCTGTAAAATTTCTCTAATGAAAATTTTCAACTATAGGCTTGTCGCTATCAAGATTCAACTGCCCAAGTAGTTCTATTGAACACATTTGGATCGACGCGATACTGAAAAATATTGACCAATACTATTACAGTCTCAGATATAATCGATCGGACTTCTTATCGGTATGGCTCTTCTTCTTCTTCAATCAATGAAATTTGCCTCAAAAATATTTCGATGTTCAAAAGTGTGAAGGATGGGGTCGAAAAACTTACACAGATTGATAGGACAATGAGAGAATATAAAAGTACGAGACAGATAAAGAATGAGACTTGGAGAAAAGTAGAAATTACTTGACAGTTTAGTCGAGATTGGCAATGAAAATAATATAGAGCTTCGGCACATTCAAGACAAAGGAGGATAAGAAAAGAGATGACGAGTGTTTGATGAAAGCTGAGTGATGAATCATGATTGAGTGTTGAGGCTCCAATATCTGGTGATTGTCGTTCGAACGAGACGTAACAACTTCCTGTCAAGAATATTTTCTGTAAAATTGCTCTAATGAAAATTTTCGACTATAGGTTTGTCGCTATCAAGATTCAACTACCCAAGTAGTTCTATTGAACACATTTGGATCGACGCGATACTGAAAAAAATTGACCAATACTATTACAGTCTCAGATATAATCGATCGGACTTCTTATCGGTATGGCTCTTCTTCTTCTTCAATCAATGAAATTAGCCTCAAAGATATTTCGATGTTTAAAAGTGTGAGGGATGGGGTCGAAAAACTTACACAGATTGATAGGACAATGAGAGAATATAAAAGTACGAGACAGATAAAGAATGAGACTTGAAGAAAAGTAGAAATTACTTGACAGTTTAGTCGAGATTGGCAATGAAAATAATATAGAGCTTCGGCACATTCAAGACAAAGGAGGATAAGAAAAGAGATGACGAGTGTTTGATGAAAGCTGAGTGATGAATCATGATTGAGTGTTGAGGCTCCAATATCTCGTGATTGTCGTTCGAACGAGACGTAACGACTTCCTGCCAAGAATATTTTCTGTAAAATTGCTCTAATGAAAATTTGCGACTATAGGCTTGTCGATATCAAGATATTCAACTACCTAAATAATTCTATTGTACACATTTTGACTTCTCATCTATATGGCTCTTCTTCTGCTTCAATCAAAGATATTTGGGTGTTTAAAAATTTTCCCAGTTTTATAGACCCAACACAGACACAAACTGTAAGGTGGATCATTCGTGATGCTATAGAGTCCACTTTAAAGGTGGCATGAAAGCGGAGATAGAGGCTAAACAAGAGGTCGCCGGAGCCAATCAACGTTCGAGAAACAGTCACCTGAGGGAGAGCCAGAGAAGAAGAGAATTGAGCCGCAGGCCGACACGTACAGTTCGTTAATTGGACCAATCCAAGATTCTTCTTTCCCTCTCTCTCTCTCGCTTTCGATGGGTTAATGCTACTCTTGTTCCATACCCCACACGTATACATACATACGACACATACGAGATTCTCTTATCTCCACTGTATAACTGTAGTGCGCAGTTGGTGGTTTGGCAACAACTGAGGCTGCATCGCCGGGCCAGTTGAATGGTTTCGTTCACTCCACCCGGGAAAAAGACGAAAAGTCCTCGACTGGCGCAGTGTAGATCGTAAATTTTCTAGACAGAAATGCCGTACCCCATGCTACGGTAGACGTCAAACGAAGAATGGTCCTCCCACACTCGACCATTTAAAACTGATACCCCCTGCCACCAAGCATTGCACGTGTATCACTGCCATGTAGTTGACTCTATATATTAAGTATGGCGTGTGTGGTACGTATTGTATGTACATAGCACGTATGTACAGTAAACGCGAGGCTGAATTGAATTGAAAATTCGAGGTTCAACCCTGCGACATTGGAGTATGAAAGTCGTTACCAAGAGCTGGAATATCCTAAACCCAGTGTAACAGCTGCCGGATAAATGAAAGTAAACAGGAAAAAGGAGTTTAAAATATTGCGACAGTAAATGCAAAGCTAGACTTCTGGACGTGGAGCCTGGGATAGTTGACAAGATTAGCTGAGAGTATTTGTATAGGCGCACATATTACTTATACACATAGTTAACCTCATTCTACATATATCGAAACTTTTCAGAATTCCGAGATTTGTGAACGGAGTGGAATATCTCGAGGAAATGCGATGCGATGCTCAAGAATTTATTGCAATATGATACATTATCGTCGTACATATTTGTCAATGTTTCTCGTATTTTTCGGTAATTGCAGATTCATATCAAATATAAACGTATTGAAATCTCGTAGACTTCATGGAGAGTCGAATCAATGAATGATTGGAAATTTGTGAAAGGCGTTTTTGTCACTAATAAAATTCAAACTCAACTGCCTGTATGTTTTGAACGTGATGAAGTCTGAGTATTTAATTTTATTTCAAAGAACTTACCATCGAAGCAAATCTTTGGAGTTAATAATTTATGTGCGTCAATTAGATATGCGGTGAATTGAATTTTTGTATTCACGATACGAAAAATCAGAGTATCAGAGATATAGAAGATACTAAAATGCTATATATATATTCTACGTACAGACCATGAGGAATATCTTTTGGCAAGAGAAAAATAGACTCATCAGAGATTGCACAGAGTAACTTAATATCAACGCTGGCGACTCTAACTGACATTATATCTAACCCAAATAACCCATTTTTTTTTTGGATTCTCGACATAAATATGAAATAAAATTAGCATACGAAATACATATTACTAAATACTTGATTACTTTCCAGATTATTACGAGAGAGCCAGTTGAATTTATTTTTCAAACCTGGCAGGTCGCTGATGCCTATGTAACTCCAGTGTTCAGTTTTCCAACGAGACTACTCTCGTTGAAACAGTTGATTACAATTTCCGGTAAAAGTGTCTGGAAACAATGGAGCTAATTAGACTCGATAGGTAAATCATAGGTGGAACCCCAACGTAGGTAAAATAATTTTTCCAAACGAATAACAAAATGCTGTTAATTAACTAAATTTCGAAAATTATAATTTTTTCAATTTGTTTTGCTCAATATGGCTGGTTCAAAAGGTCGCAGGTTCAAACCCAGTTGATAACTTTTTTCAAATATTTTTGTAGGACACCAATAATGTTAACAACAACAAAAAACTGATTGAATAACTAATTACCGTTGGTTACAAATGGTTTAAAAAAATTTTAAAGCACGCGTATTCAACCCAGACCTGATCCGGGTGAAATCAGGATCGGTCACCTGATCAGGGTCGGCATTGCAAAAGTGGGACACTCCAGAATTCTCCCGGACTCATCAGCCTGAATTGGGTCTGATTTGTATTGTAGCACACCTGATCAGGTTCGAATTTCATCTTGATTATATTTTTGGCTAGGGAGTAATAACGTTAAAAGGAATAGAATAACAAGTTAAAAGGAATAGAGAATAAAAATCGACTTTGTCATATTGGATAGTTGATGTTTCTGATCGACAAAGATTTCGCCTCTTACCAATCTCTCCATTCTCGTTCAATCAGATCAAACCGTCGGGACAAGAGCGTTTGTACTTTACAGCAACTTATGACATATCAGCGTATATCGGTCAGACGTTATGTCGTCTGGAGGGTTTGAAAATGATATAAAATGACAAACGATGAAATTGAAGATCGTGAACGTATAGACGGTATTTGCCGCAAAATGTCAGGCTACAATATACCCTTTTGTATCTATAAGGCTTTAAGATGAACTCCAGAAAGAGGCACGATATTGACCGTCTTGTCTCGAGGAAATGCGTGTACTGCAAACCCTCTAAGCTCAACTTCATCTTACGGCAATCGAATAGTTCTATCTTTTTCTCATCCAATCCCCTTCTCATTTCTCTTTTAAGGTTCTGACTCTGATTTTTTTCCTCTCTTTTGTTCTCCGTTCTGCACTTTTATCTTCAACGTAGTACTTCTTTCTACCTCTTTCCATCTCTCTATCGTTCATCTCCACGATTTCTCAGTATTTCTTTTTTCATCCTCTTTCTCTTCTCTCTCTCTCTTTCTCTCTCTCTCTCTCTGTCTATCTCTCTCTCTCTTTCTCTTTGTCTCTCTCTCTCTCTTTATCGTTCATCTCCACGATTTCTCCGTATTTCTTTTTTTCATCCTCTTTCTCTTCTCTCCCTCTCTCTCTTTCTCCCTCTCATCTTTTTTTTTCTTGCATCTTTCTTGCGCACACGCTTTTTCCGTTTTCATTCTCGTTGCTGGACGATCTCAAGCCAGCTTTCAAGAGCCATCGAGTCCACTCTAGGACAGGCTTCTCCTTTCGATCATGGACTCTCTTTTTTATCGTCGTTCTGATACTAACGTAACTGGATCGCATCTATATAAATTTCGTCCGAGGTATAGTGGAAAGGGACGAGTGAACAATTGAGAAAGTCTTTTATAAAAAAATCTCGTATTCAGATTTAAAAATGCTACTTGGTTAATTAGGTCTCGATTTTATTTTAACCTTTCTTTATGATTTTTAGAATGAGATAATAAATTGTCTCGTATTTTTGCATATCCCTTTCAATTACTATTTGTTCAATTTTTAAACTACTTTTTCACCATTATGAAAACGAACATGTCTACAATCAATCGTCACTTAAAGTTTCGAAACAAAGAGATCGTTTAGACAATAGAGAAATTATATTCGCTCATGATTTTGATATTTTCAGGTTTTGTGAGCGAAATAAATAAAAATGTTTATTATAGTTTGGGTCTGAGCTGGGGATACAAACAATCGAACTGACACTTACAGAGAAGCACACAGCAATTTGCACGAACACTCACAGAGATGCAGACAAAAATTTACACAGATGCTTACGAAGATTTCCAGACAGTTACAATGACCGTGTGCATCGTTATATGACGCAAACTATAATATATCCCCTTCCTCAACCCTGGGAAACGGATATGAAGCGCATCATGTGACATAGACTTCCTAATCAATTTATCAAAGAAATAAATAAATAATCATACCAAATGTTCCAGTATTAAATTAGTGCATTATTCGAAACTCTATAATCTTTATGATATTCGAAAGGCATACGAATGCACACGAGAGAGATTAATGGTCGCCCATCAGTTTAGCAAGTCAATATTCCATATTTGTTCACCAGGCCATCAATTTTGTCGGCAATATTTTTAAACGGAACGTCACATCGTCTATTTTTAGCAATTCTTCAAATTCTACCCTCGACCATACATAAATTATTTCCCTGTTTATTCATTGCTGCTTGCCAACGATCAAAGTCTAATATTCTATCAACGTTGACCAATAATCACGATCAAATATATAAATTTGAGACGAAATGTCTCTTTCGCTCTTTCATCTCTCCATTTGGTTCATTAAAATATTTTGTTTTTTGGTTCCTTTGTTAAAAATCTACTCCATCGAAACGCACCAACTACCGATTTTATTTGCACCAGTGAGTTTTTGCTCAGTCTATCGAGAGGATATATTTGCGAATGCATTCAGTCTTACTGTACAATTTTTTGTATTTCAATCTAAATATTTTCATCTATGGTAGATATACTGGAATTTATATGTCGTATAATACGACGTGAAAACAAATCTATAATGATGGATACCTATAGTTATACATATAATATCAAATTAACCAGCAATATCACAAACGCTAAATATATATATATATATATATATATACAGGGTGATTCGGGACTGCCCCTTTTCCTGATATGGGCATATACGGGATAAAAAACGAAAATTTTTGGCATTATTTTTTTTGAAATCGGCTGCGTCGTTTTCGAGTTATAGCCGATCGAAGTTGGCCAATCGGATGGCCGCTTTAGCCGCAGTGACGTCACTGGTTATAATCTATGAGAATGGAGCGTTCGGGTATCTTCGGAATCACACTGCCGCCTGCAGTACATGTTACCCGTTGCTATTGGAGATGAGTGAATCGAGACACGATGAAAATGACATTTCAGAGATGACGGATTATTTCAAGATGACGTTACTTTTTCGCATATGCACATGTAGTCAAACTATTATTTTCCTCAAGGTTAAATTCTTCTATGGATGGCATCGTAGCTGAACAATGATTGAAAAATAAAAAAATCAAATAAAATAATTTTCTCAAATAATTCTCATAAGAGAACAATGGGGCTTATGTGGTAGTGGGGATTGACGGTTCACGCGTCACAAAGCCATCCACGCATACCGTCAAACGTCGCTTGGACGTAGCAGTTGGCCAAAGGCGGGCAAGAGTGAAGAACGCGCGCCACCGATAGATGGCGGGAGTATATCACTCGTAATGTCAAATGCAAACGAGTGCTAGACTCTCATTACGAAAGCTATTTTTATCCTTGATTAAATTGAGATTTTAAATAACCAATTTTTTTTTTAAATAAAAAACTTGTCATTTTTACAGTTTTTCTTTATTTTCATTTTTCATTCGTAAAAAATTACGTAAAAATAACTATCATCGAAATCATGGAAATTTCGTCTGAATTTTGTCTAATCTAATGTATGTAAGAAATGTCTCTAGTCAGAGCTTTCTCGTGTACAGCCCACATTAAAAATCATTTTTTTCAGCATCTTGATGGTCATGTGACTAGCAGATGTGATCTTGACGTGGGTTACACAGCCGTTAAATTTCCACCCTCAAAATCTTGAATTTTTCAATCATATCAGTTTTTCAACTGATATGATTGAAAATTGCGTTTCATGCTTCTAACCCACGACAAAAATATTTTTTTTTTATACTTTCAAGATCGACTAATAAGGGGGCACCACGTTTAGCGTGGGTTTGATACCTGATAATGAGCAATGATCGAAATATTATTATTTTATCGGATAAATGAAGCTTTTAATAAAATTACGCCGGAGATGCTCGATCGCGTGATAGAAAATTTTGTACGCCGGGTCCGACTTTGCTTGGAAATAGGAGGTGGACACATTTTTTTTGGGAAGTTAATTTTTAATTTAAGTTACAGAAATGGAATATCTGTACAAGTAATGCTACAAGCATATTCCAAGTTTCGCCTCATTGTCGATAAAATAATAATATTTCGATCATTGCTCATTATCAGGTATCAAACCCACGCTAAACGTGGTGCCCCCTTATTAGTCGATCATGAAAGTATTAAAAAAAAATATTTTTGTCGTGGGTTAGAAGCATGAAACGCAATTTTTCAATCATATCAGTTGAAAAACTGATATGATTGAAAAATTCAAGATTTTGAGGGTGGAAATTTAACGGCTGTGTAACCCACGTCAAGATCACATCTGCTAGTCACATGACCATCAAGATGCTGAAAAAAATGATTTTTAATGTGGGCTGTACACGAGAAAGCTCTGACTAGAGACATTTCTTACATACATTAGATTAGACAAAATTCAGACGAAATTTCCATGATTTCGATGATAGTTCTTTTTACGTAATTTTTTACGAATGAAAAATGAAAATAAAGAAAAACTGTAAAAATGACAAGTTTTTTATTAAAAAAAAAAATTGGTTATTTAAAATCTCAATTTAATCAAGGATAAAAATAGCTTTCGTAATGAGAGTCTAGCACTCGTTTGCATTTGACATTACGAGTGATATACTCCCGCCATCTATCGGTGGCGCGCGTTCTTCACTCTTGCCCGCGTTTGGCCAACTGCTACGTCCAAGCGACGTTTGACGGTATGCGTGGATGGCTTTGTGACGCGTGAACCGTCAATCCCCACTACCACATAAGCCCCATTGTTCTCTTATGAGAATTATTTGAAAAAATTATTTTATTTTTCAATCATTGTTCAGCTACGATGCCATCCATAGAAGAATTTAACCTTGAGGAAAATAATAGTTTGACTACATGTGCATATGCGAAAAAGTAACGTCATCTTGAAATAATCCGTCATCTCTGAAATGTCATTTTCATCGTGTCTCGATTCACTCATCTCCAATAGCAACGGGTAACATGTACTGCAGACGGCAGCGTGATTCCGAAGATACCCGAACGCTCCATTCTCATAGATTATAACCAGTGACGTCGCTGCGGCTAAAGCGGCCATCCGATTGGCCAACTTCGATCGGCTATAACTCGAAAACGACGCAGCCGATTTCAAAAAAAATAATGCCAAAAATTTTCGTTTTTTTTCCCGTATATGCCCATATCAGGAAAAGGGGCAGTCCCGAATCACCCTGTATATATATATATATATATATATATATATATATAGAGATAGAATATATATATATAGTAGGTATGGCACATAATATATACATACATATTGACGATCGTGTATTGGTTGAGAAATCGTCAAACCTCTATAGACGAGTACATTTGTAGTGGCTTTGTAATACTACCCACAATGAGTGGCAGGGTGGGGGCGGGTAAAACCATCTTTCCGTATGAAGACACAATTCCTATTAATACCACCTGCAAATTACTCATATCCCCCGATCCACATGGCTCAAATATTCGATCTGTTCTATTGCCAAAATTATTTCGATCAGCTCGGAGGACGATTTGTGAAATCCGTTTGCGAGCGAGAGCTCGAATTTGTCGAAACAACGAACAGATGAGCATGAACTCTCTGACCGTGAAGAGACTGAAATCCCCTCCGTTGATATAGATATATATATATATATATATATATGAGAAATTTTCATGGCGAAATCCGTCCGGTCTATGTATAAACGAATATGGCCGTATGTCGATTTTTAAATCCCAGGGATTTGGCGCTTTTATCGGCGGGATGAATTGATGGCAATTGGCCAACTTTTGAAAAATTTCTACAATTTTTTCTTCTCGAGATTCGAAGTGACGAGTGAATGTCTATCATTGCAGGAAAAGAATTTTCTAGCTAGTGAGAAATATATTTTTCTTTTCTTGTTTATTTTTTGAATAATTTATTTATTTAAAATATGCAAATTATCAAATTTTACAGTAATAATTAATAGTCCCCAAGATTATCGATGAACGGTACCAAACCTACGATAACTTCGTTACGCCATTAAAAGTTCGATTTTCACTCAATCTCAAATCAAGATCTTTTTTGTCGGTGAATCGAGTTCTACGTAATTCTCTCCTCAAATTACCGGAACAGGTGAAATCGCATAGATTTATGTCAGGTGAATAAGGTGGATGCATCAATTCGGTCCAACCGTTATGCTAATTTATGCTAATTATTCAAAAAATTAAAAAGCAATGAAAAATATACTTCTAGCTGGTGAGAAATATATTTTTCTTTGCTTGTTTATTTTTTGAATAATTTTTTGAATAATATTTAAAATATGCAAATTATCAAATTTCACAGTAATAATTAATAGTCCCCAAGATTATCGATGAACGGTGCCAAACCTACGATAACTTCGTTACGCCATTAAAATTTCGATTTTCGTTCAATCTCAAATCAAGATCTTTTTTGTCGGTGAATCGAGTTCACCTATGTCAGGTGAATAAGGCGGATGCACGAATTCGGTCCAACCGTTATGCTGCCATATATTTTGAACAATGCGAGTCTTGTTGGGTCTGGGGTTGTGAAAAATCACTGGTCTTGTTATGCGTCATCGTGATGCTGCCCAAGTTGATATGTCATGCTGTAAAAATGGGAGATATTCGCTCAGCATTCATCGTGGATTTTTCGTCAAAAGTCGTCGGAAATGCAACACCAGTAAGATCCACGCAGACCGTTAGGAGGACTTTATGTTAATGAATTTCACGGTCAGCACGTGGTGCTGGCTCTTGTCGTTTACCCAGCTCGAGCCAGCCAGCCTCGATGAGATGCTTTTGAGGGGTGGTGTAAAGTTGGACCGAGCTTTCATCTATGCAAATCTGTGATTGCATCAACCTATCTTGGAGACTGCTTATACTACGATAAGCTATGCCGTGCAAGTTCAAGTCGATATATTCCTTCTGGTCTTTGTTCAATGTGTGTGGGACCCATGTACTCAATTTACTGACCAAACACAAATTTTCTTAATGCTCGTAATGCTCCTTTAATTTTATCCACAGCTTCCAATCTAGACACGTTGATGCTAATCGGCCTTCCATCGGCAAATTCCATCGTCTTTTGGCATTGTTCATTTACCAAACGTATTCTGTCCCACTGGAAAACTGTGTGATACACCAGCTGAGTAATTCAATAGATTTCTAAATTAAAAAAAAAAAACAAGTTGATCCTGGACTGAAATTGACTCTTAAAAATTTTCCATTGTTACAAATGCAACTTGAAAGGCATTAAAAATTAATCCATGATCATCGTTATGCAATGCAAAGAATTCCCTTCTAACTTTAGTGTAGCTTCCACTGTCAAAACGACAAAATCTGTCAAGACTTTAGGTTTGACCTAATATATGCGAAGAGACACACACAAACACACACACGTATGTCATATATATATAGGTGATTCTCCACAAATATAGGTATACATACGATATTACACCGCGTCAACGAATTTGACTGCGTTCACCAAAATTTTGCTGTATCCAAGGTTTATCGACCTTCCTCGTTGCCGTTATCATTCTGAATAAAATTACCACGGTGAACGAAAACGTATATAACACAACCAGGCTAGATCCTCGTTTCCTCCTCCGAAATCGTCAAGTACCTTTTCACAAACGTTATTCAACTCCCCCTTGACTCTCCCCCACCCATCCTGCATCCACAGTGACTCGTATATGCACATTCATAAATATATAGCCATATATATGGATTTGTGTAGGAGAATCGTTGACGATTGAGTGAACGAACGGTTGCGGTCGTGACAGTCGAAAATCTCAAATTCTCATACAGCATTTCGGGAAATGATACCACGAGAAAAACCATCTATATATATTCACACATCGGTATATCACATAATGGTCCTTGCTCGGAAAATTCTAACTTTTTGCAAGAGTGACATTTGTTTTCTCTGCCGTATGTCGTCAATGTATGCGCGACAATGTATAAAATGTGAGAAAGAATGAAAAGATCGAGAATGATAGAAGGGACAAGTAATAAAACTGAGGGGAATAAATGTATATCTATATCTATATATATATATATATATATATATATATATATGTTACTCGAGAGATTTGATCATTAAACGACAGTAAACTTGACTAAGTTTTCTCTTTCCTCTCCTCTCTTTCTTTGTTGCATCTCTTTTATTTTTATTGCACTCTAGTAGTACAAGTGGAATCGTATAAAACTCGTACAAAAGGCGTTATTTGCGAAAAAGGTCGGTTGACTTCGAAGACCGTTGCGGGAATCACAAAACAGAGAACAGAGGGATTTGAACAGGAAGACTCCACATCTAGGGATTGTTCATACAGGGTGTTTCATTTTAAGCAGGAATATATTGGAATCTGATAAAAAAATAATACTTTTAACGAAAGTTGTTGGATTTCTAGATGGGCATACGACAGTCTTTTGTCAACTTTGCTGGTGGTGGGAAGTTGATGGAAGTCCAATTATTAAATGCGCCACTCGAAATAAAATATATTGTATGGAATATTCACAGAGATCGTAATAAACCAAAAATCTTCACAGGTCGCCATTTTTTACAGCATGAAAAATCTTAAATGTTCAGTTTAGACACAGTCTAACTATCCATAACAGATAAGAAAACTTGTAAACAGCGATTTATATAGTTGCCAAAGTCATAAGGGTGTCCTAAGTTTATGCACGGTGGCCCTTTATTGGTGGAATCGTTGATGAAAGTTATCGAGGCCAATAATTAAATGAATCACATAAAATAAGACATATATACAAATATTTCCAAAGCTTGTAATAAATCAAAATTCTACATACGTTGGGATCTTTTAGAGCGGATCTATGTATAGTTGTTTGTAAATACCTTTTGAGCGAAATGTCCTGTTGAAAAATCTCAAATATCAAATTCGTCAGAGGCTCAAACTCCACGGCAAAAGATGACTTGGACAAAACAGTATATGTATATATACCTTCTACTTTATATTGTGCTCCATATACTTATACGTATACGTATATATATATATGTATATATATATATATACGTATATATATATATATATATATATATATATATATATATATACACATATACACATACATATAGTGCACGCATGTCGTTACTACAAGTACTTAGATCCACCACAAACGTCGACAAAATCCGCTAGGGTCGTTTTAATGCTCTCGCCTTGCAGTATCCTTTTGCCTATATATATATATATATATATCTACAGATACAGCATGGCGACGGGGAAGAAGAAGAAAAAGTATAAACTGCTTCGATGGAACGCGATCGTAGCTTTGGTGGTCCTCGAGAAGAAGGAGGATTTTTGGTGGGTGGAGTGAGATTTTCACGTGGGAAAAGGTAGAATGAGATTGGTACGATTGGGAGAAAAGTATGTGTACCAAGATAGTATATATATATATATACATATATGTATATGTATATTGTATAATATATATATATATATATATGTATATATATATATATAGAGGGATGGCCAGAGAGTTTGGAGGGATAGATCGGCCTCACAAGGAGGATAAATTCATTGAAGTGGATAACTGCATTGTGCCAGGAACACTGCAGGAACACATCCGATTATTGGAGTGAGAGGGGAGATAAATTGAGGAGAGGGGGATGAATTTTTCGATAGAATTTCTTTACTCGCCGGAATCACCAGGCTGGCCGAATGCCAGGGGATGTTGTTTTCTGTCGTCGTGAACCAACGACTCGGAAGAATCGTTTCGGTTATTGAAATAATGCACTTTTATTGCTCTCGTCTTGAACCTTCAGGTCTTACGGAATTTTCTCATCCCTTGTTATGAGTTTGTCCCATATCGTATAGGGAGGCTCTTAAAAATTGTTCTCTTTCTATCTTACGCGAGGAAAATCTTCTCTTCAGTCATCACTTTAGCTTCTATATTTAATCCCTCCCTCTCGTACATGCACAGAAAACGGATTATAAGACACACGAATGAGAGAAACTTGTGTATAGGCACGTGGGGTAGTTTGCGGAGCTTCCAATGTGGTTTTCTACTCTGCAGAACGGATTATGTACGCTCAACTTTATCTCCTCGCGTATCATATCTTTCTCTTGCCCCAAGTCTCGTATTTTCTAGCCCACACGTATACGCCTCGTTTCTTTCCAACTCTCGCTCTCTTTCCTTCTGGCGTTCAAGCACCCTCGCACTCTTCTTTCATTCTATATTTTGTTTTTTTTTTTTTTTTCTCTTTTCATCTGTCTGTCTCTCTTACTCTCTTTTCAAAACTTGTGTATATATAAATATAGATGGGGGTGTGCGTTTTATTCGTTTTTCTTACACTACGAGACGACGGGAGCAACCTGCTAGGGTTCTTCGAAATAACGTACGAGACTTCTGGCTGGCTGGTTCCTGGATGGTTTGTAGTAGCTGGCAGAGTAGTCTGCTCGCGCCAGAAACCCTCGAACGATAAGCCCTCTTCGTCGAATTTATATTATACATGTGTATATATATATATATAGTAAAGAACATTTAATTCCAATTCGATAAATGCCTGACCCTGGTAATTTTTGCATTGCTCTATTTTTTATATTCTTGTTTGACCTCGGAACAGAGTAGGAAGATTTAATTTTCTCTCTACCACAGATCACTTCCTATGTGAATTTATTAGGAGGAATCAAAATAGTCATTTTTAATTCTTGAAAAAATGAAAAATTACTATTTTATTATTTGTGATTTTAGAAAAGAAAAAAAAATACTTTGAAGATCGAGAAAAATAACAAATAATAAAATTGAAGTATTACTTTTCTCCAAGATCCTTCATTCGCTTAATTTTAATTGAAAGAATTCGAAAATTGATCAATCGACGCATTTCCCAACGAGAATTTTGCACAAGTATTTTTTTATATTTCGAAAAATCAATTCCTCTTACACAAAATGACGTAAAGATTATATAGCTCATTATATTTTGTAAATAATGACGTCTGAGTACAAAAGTTTGAAACAAATTTGTCCTTTTTGGTAATAAATGAAAGAATGAATTTTTTAAAAGAATGATATCATACATCCCAGATGGTCCGAATTCGAGGGTGGTCGAATTAGCAACTAACCTTCCTTTATATTAAGAACGTAACGAAAAAAGTTATAGCATGCATTATTTCCAAAAAAGCGAAACTCGATAATAATCGTCTTGGACCTCTCGATTACTATCGCTCCTCCTTATGTAGCTCTTCTAAATCATCCAAATGGCAGCGTACAATGGCAAGATGAACATTTACCAACGCGCAGCTCATAACGGCAGAAAGAGGGGAGTCGTTCTTAAGATGAAAAATCGTTCAACTTCTTGAATGGACCTTCTGCTCGGTAGAATTCTATTAATATATTAAGCTACAACTGCACAGTGGTGGAGAAAGTCTGAAGCAGTATATGAGAAGTCTGGCCAGCGCATCCATGACAAGCGATATCCCACGAAACGAGCAAACTCTCCTATGAACGTAGAATCTTACGTCGAATATCTCTTTTGGCAAAGTTGAGAGTGAGAGAGACAGAGAGAGAGAGAGAGAGAGAAAAGGAGATCCAAACTGAATGGCACATCGCGAGAGAACTAGAGGGAATGAAATGGCAGAGAGAGAGAGAGAGAGAGAGAGGGATAGTATGAGGAGAAACACAGAAAGGAGCAAAACGAACGGTGTGCTGTTATACTGAAATAGGGGATGAATTTTGGTGGAAAGGGGTAATACCGACGGAAGTTTACATCCTCATATTTCATCCTTCACGAGCTGCAACCTGGTGCAGCGTACGGGGTCTTGGAACTCGATCTTAACTTAGTGTGTTTCTTGAAATATATACAGAGGGATGTGTGAGAAGGTATAAGGGTGGAGGGAGAGAATTCTGCTTCACTCCTTTCTCAGAGAGGGTTCGAAAGACAGCAAGATAGATAAAGACAGAAAGGGTGAGAGGGAGAGGGAGCGATAGTTTTGGATCCGTGCTAGATGTAAGGGTTACTCTTTATTACCAATGGGAATTCACAGTACCGTACTGTGGATATTTCTCTCACCACGCCCAGATATTACCTTCTCGACGTTATTACACATGCTAATGCTTTGCAAAATGGAAATCCGACCCTGCCGCATCTCCTCTATGTTATAAACTGGGTCTTCGCTCTCCCTCTCCCTCTCTCTCTCTCTCTCTCTCTCTCTCTCTCTCTCTCTCTCTCTCTCTCTCTCTCTCCCTCTCTCTCTCTTCGTTTCCACATCAACTTCTCGCTTTATAACCATAACTATCTAATCTATCCTATATTCTCTCACCGCACAAACGCAAATACTTGCAAATTAATGCGAGAATTGATGGATATTACGATTATATTAAATTAAAACGTTTTATATTACGCTTTGACTCTTCAACTGTTATTGTTTGTTTGGCAAAGCTTTTGATTCATGAGAGTGCCAGGTTAATTCAGACTTTGGCGATTATCCCTATTTAAACGCAATCCATCATCCGATTAATTCAATCATTATATTTTCCAAACGGCTCTGCGTATCATATGGTATCGAATATCATGAAATTTTGCCACGATAGTCCAGATTTCTCATACATTGTAATAAATTGGAGTTAAAAATGTTCGTTGGTATCCTTTTTTGTTCCATAATTTTTAATTTTTCACAATGAGAAAATACATCTTGGAATTAGTAAAATTTATATAATTATTGATTGCCTATGATTTAATTAAAAAAATACTTGATAATCCTAGGAATGGTCACAGCGATGAAATTTCAATCGACCCAAAGAAAATGGTGATTCTTCAAAATTTCTCCACTCGCGAAATACGACATTAAATAGCTGCCTGGGAGACATCAATGTTTGTACGTCTTATTCGCAAGTGATCAATCAGTCATCAGAGAAATAACATTATTTTATTATCAACATGCTAAAATATTCTTGTAGACAACAAATTCGGAAAACCTCACAATAATATTTTTCGTTCGCTAATGGAGACTTCTAAAATTTAGAAATGTACACAATAATGTGAAACATAATCAGTCGATGACAAAAGCTGTAAATAACGTCATCCGGAGATAATTGAAATATCGAGAAAAAGTAATCGTTAGGCCACATTCATGTATCAATCAGTCATGTGGCCTGACTATTCTCGTCCTCGAAATCTCAGCCATCTTGGAATGGCATTATTGCTTTGAAAATTGCAGCTGTCTCTATCGCACTCGTGCCAGTTCCACATGACCTTAATCCAAGATCCCTGCTAAATCCTCTTCTCTCCCAACTAGCGAACGATTGAAATTTCATCCCAGGTCTATCTCCTACGATAAATTTTAGATATTGCCGAATTTATAAATAATCTAGGGAAATTTAACGCGCCCATGTTGAACAGACCTGCCTTTAAATATCTACATTCGAGCTGTTTGTGATACAATCGTGTACTTTGATCATTTAACAGAACAGGTGGATACGAACTCCCTGCCTTTTTCAATATTTTATCTGTCTGCCTATTCGCGACATTTTCCAATTCAACCGTTTACACGCTCGCCCGAGCATCGTTGGCAATCCAACCAATATTTCCAGTTGCCAGATGTGTGTTCTACTCCCCTAAGCTGACGTTTAATTTTCGACAGAGTTTTCTCTCTGGGAGTGAAATAAAGGCAAAATGAATCAGTAAAAAATATAAGCGCTCATATTCCCAGTGTGTCACTTGTTTCAATAGATTCAAATGCCAATCGGTCACTTGTCTGCTGGTGCTTTTTTATTTTCCATTATTCCCGACCATTGCTCTCTGCTCAATGATTTTTCTCCAGTGTTTTTCACGAAAAACTTTTTTTTTCATCGCATACTCGCAAGTCAAAATACTAGTTGCTCGAACCGGTCATCCAATTTCCCGAAAAAGCGTGAAATATTAAACGCCCTTTGTTTCATTGGTATATATATATATATATATATATATATATATATATATATATATATATATATATATATATATATATATATAACTTTGGAGTGTATCAATCCTAAGCTGCGAATTCCCGGCATTTCCTTTTGCCCTCTCTGCTCGTTCAATTAAAGACAAAGTGGATTGAGCAGAGTATCTAATAGAGAGTACAGACCTATGTCGAGACGGGAGAGGTCCGAAATCGAATTTTCCCTGACTCTTCGCTACCGAGGCGAATGAGAGACTCTCTGTTTGCCTCTCTACCTCCAAAAAACATGAAACTGGAATCCTTCTCTCTTGGGAGTCCATAGATTCGTGAATCGGAAAGCACGTATTCCGAAAGTGTAAACATTGATTCGTTTCTTTTCGCAATATAATGACCCAGAGACGTGTAAACGCGTTCAATCATTCTGTCTTTAATCTACGTACAACGGTTGCAATATTTTTTTTTTTCCATGATAGAAAATCAATTACTCTATTTATCATGAATTTCTTAGCAATTGAGTTGAACAATCCAATGATTTTGAAAATAATACGTATGCATGAACACTCGACAATTCATTGAGAAACCTGTGATTTATTATATTCAGGTTAAAATGGACTCTTTTACATATTACAGCATAATATAAAGAATCAAAAAAATTGTGCACTTTTAAGAGCGAACATGGAAACATAAAAAAGCTCATTTGAAAAACATGCAAATTCAAAAAGATAACAACAAATATTTGCGTCTAGATGGATTGAAAAATATTGTGAAAGTGTGGAAACCAACTCGGTAGAGTTAATTTTATTCAAGTAAATTATTCAAATTCGATACATTTTTTTTCTAAAAATTACGCTCGGTAATAAAAATTTTACCATCGAAAGAGTTTGAATAAGAAATTTGTTTTTTCTTCCATCTTCGGAACTCCTCTTGCGTCGAAAATGCGAGCTCGACGAGAGTCAAGCTTTACAATTTTGATCGTGCGTTCGTAAGGCCATGTATTTATATATATATATATATATATATTGAAAACTGCAAGAGGAGTTGACGCTGTATATTTTTCATTGTTCGCATGGATCAGTCTTCCCCCCCCCCCCCTCAACCCAATCCCTGTGAACTTGTAACAGTTCTTTCAGTTCGTCGCGAGAATCTTCCTACACATCTGCAGTGAGAAAGTTAAATTGAAAAGATCTCGAAAGAAAATGAGTTTTTGCTACCACGGCCACGAGGAAAAGCTGCGAATGTTAAGGAACGACGATTTTACGTGCATCGCTCACCTTAACACCTTTTGGCAGATTTTTCTCATACATACATAGCGATAGCAATTTTATCTCGATAAAGTTTGGTGGTAAAAAAAATTCTAGAGCCTTATATGCGACCCCAATGAAAGCCCTCAAATGGCCATATGGGGGTCTCAACCCAACTTTAATGATTATGGATGTAACAAAAAAAATGTTTATATAAAACATCTTGGTCGAATTTAACGTTTCCTCGTCTTTCCATAAATTTCTCGTCTTTCAATAAATTGAAGAAAAAAAAAGATAATTTCTCGCGTCTATTGAAAAGCAAAGATTTTTCAAATTCATTTTTTTAAAAGGATTATTTTAATTATTGGAAAATTCCTCAATGTTTTACTGCTTTCTGCATTATTCAGAATAAATTTCAGGGTTTTAGGAAATTTTATTGTTGAGCAAGGAAATACATAAATCTGATGTATTAAATGTATTCCTTCCTTGAACCTTCCGCTTAACTTGTTGATTTGTAATACTTTCGCTGTTCCAAATTTTCATTATAAAGTATTCAAAGAAAAGATAACTTAAGTATGATCGATAAACTTTAATTTTGATCCGTTACGAAACAATTTTTCGAATGTCTCATAAACTTTTTTCCACTCCTCATAATCGGATTGATGTTCCATAATTACAAGAAGAAGAAAAAACTATCTTGACGTCATGTTCATTTCAAAGACCTTACTCAGTGTCATTAAGACAGCAGAATATCCGATAAAAGTTGTTGAAAATTATAAAGCTCGATATTTAACTTATACCAGGAATCGTTAACGAAAGTCCAGAAGCTTTCTCAGCTCTTGATGAAGCTTTTCCACGTGTAAGAAAAAATCGTACAAAGTTAGAGTGAAATTTATTTTAGGAATTTTCGAGAATGATATTAGAGACGATGAGGAAGACGTAATTGTGCAAGAGTTTCCGGTGCTTTTGCTGCCATTGTCTACGGATGAGAAACCCAATCAAATATTCATCACTCTCAAGAGGAAGAAGAAGAAGAAGACGAAGAAGAAGACGGAGAAAAGGAGAATGAAAAGTCCGAGGGCAGCCTAATTAATAGTCAGGCTAACGCGCATCTTCATTCCCATCGTCGTAATTCTGCTGGTGAGAATTCGTTCCTCAGTTAAACCTCCGATTCAGCCGACGAACCGATTTTTTTTTTTCTTCACGCTCCTGTCTCCCTACCATCTCGACATATCGTGAAGCTGTGTAAGAGGCGAGAAAAGTGTATACTTGCCATCTACAAAAAGCAGACTCTCCGTTCATCCTCTTATTGCACGAAAGTGAGCTCACTTTTTGCTCGAAAGTCTCACTTCACTTTGGTGAAGCGATGAGGGTGAAAAAGAGGGAGTCTTCTGATTGGCGTTAATTAAATTTTATTGGACAAATTACCATATTATTTCGTGGTGAAAGTTAGATCCGCACTAAAGAAGATTCCCCAGCTCATCGCTTGATTCTTACCACCATCTAAGGTATACAATCAATTTTTTAGTAACCAGATAATTCATTTTGTAATTAATTATTTCAATAAAGAAATCATATATATAAAGTACAAAAATTATTAAGGATATTTTCAAATTTTTAACAAAATCTTGTATTTGTTTTACGACGTGATGCGACTACCTGCCAAATTTATTTTATTTATATCCCTTGGATCTGCCAATACTTGTTAAAGTAGATGCGTCACGCGCAATGGAGCGCGAATAATGTCTCTATCCGAATTTTTCGTTTAAAATCTTGGGGAATTGTGTGCGCGGGCGTGGCGAGAACATTTCGCTCCCTCGATTACAACTGCGGCGACACGGTTCCGCGCCCACGTTTTCCCGAAAAATCCTCGCACGAATGAGACTTGACAAATCGAACTATTTTCGACTGCGGAGCTCGACGAATTGCCATATATAGACAGAGGGACTTTCCTGATTTAGTGTATATTTGGGAACGATAAATTTCCTCCACAAAAGCATCGATGGCTCCTTATTCTCCGTGGTCGCACACCCATCCACTCAAAACTTAATTCTCGTTACTCTGCGTATCCACCGTTCGATTGCAGCCACATATCGCTTGAAATTGGCACAAAAACTTTGACGAAGGCTTTATTTATGTTTTCAAAGCTGCTGATGTGAGATGAAAGAACAATTAGTGGCATTTTTTTTAATTAGCTTCAAGATTTAGTAACTTTAGACTCGTGCATTTGGTTGCTAATTGACGCAAAACACCAAATCTAACCTTGTGTATCAGATACAGAATACATGGTCAAAGACACCATCATAGATAATGCGGAAAGCATTTACGTCGAAATTATGGCTGATGTACATTAAAACCTAATTCTTGCCCATAGCATTATATGCCAGCCAGTTTAGCGATTTTTTTTCGGCTTAAATCTGACTAATTTGTAGCTTCTCCAAATTAGCACCATTCAATTACGAATGGTCATCAGAATGGCCTATTAAAATGTGCCAGAGAAATCTTTGCGCGTTTTTGCAAAAAAAATAAATAAAAACAATGCAAAATTGGTGCACTTTTTCCTTTCACCGACAACTCTGCCCAAACAACGCAAAATGCAGCAAAAGTTTATATTAAAACTTTTGTAGAGAATTTAATTTTATATAAAAAAGTTCACAAGAGCATATATCTATCGTCAATAGTTTACGCCTGGCAGAGCGTCAAAGTTGCGCGATGAGAAAGTCCGCGAGTAGTCAGGTCACCGAGGGCTCCGATTGGCCGTTAAATTCAGTATCGCCTCGTTAGCGTTAAATAAAAAATAATAATGAGTCAACGAAACCTAATCGATAAGTGGTTGAAAATTTAAAGGAGGGGTTGAAAATAATTGTTTAATTTTTTTTTAATTTTTTTACCCATACGGTCCTAATTGCAAGAAGAATGCAGGAGTTAATAAAAAATATTATTATTTATCAACAATTATTAACAATAATAAACAGAGAAATCAACGTAGCAAGTAATGCAAATAAAATTTGAAAAAAAATACCACGTGATTTTGAATAATTTTAACGGTAATTAACGGAATAATTTAAATTTTGTTAACTAATAATTAAAAAAAAAAAATTTGGTCCGGATTCCTAAAAATATTCAGAATATTCATCAACTATAACCATTGAGAAAGAACCGAAGATAATTGCCGGATGTTTTAACTAAATCTTGCAACTTTGTTGGCTTTAATTCAGCTGCCACGAGTTTTGGCAAAAAAAATATATCCCGTAGAGTTTCTTTAACCACCAAAACAAAGAAAAATTGAACTGCACTTAAAGTGCTAAGGAAGTTTGGTGATTTAACGTCGACTCGTTCTATCCTTAAGTGATGTTTTATTGAAAATTATGTGTTTTTGCCTCTATTGCGACTTTTTATTTCAGTCAAGCTTTTCAAAGTCCTATCACGAAAAAAAAATTAATGAGTCAACGAAACCTAATCGATAAGTGGTTGAAAATTTAAACGAGGGGTTGAAAATAATTGTTTAAATTTTTTTTAATTTTTTTACCCATACGGTTCTAATTGCAAGAAGAATGAAGGAGTTAATAAAAAATATTATTATTTATCAACAATTATTAACAATAATAAACAGAGAAATCAACGTAGCAAGTAATGCAAATAAAATTTGAAAAAAAATACCACGTGATTTTGAATAATTTTAACGGTGATTAACGGAATAATTTAAATTTTGTTAACTAATAATTAAAAAAAAAAAATTTGGTCCGGATTCCTAAAAATATTCAGAATATTCATCAACTATAACCATTGAGAAACACCCGAAGATAATTGCCGGATGTTTTAACTAAATCTTGCAACTTTGTTGGCTTTAATTCAGCTGCCACGAGTTTTGCCAAAAAAAATATATCCCGTAGAGTTTCTTTAACCACCAAAACAAAGAAAAATTGAACTGCACTTAAAGTGCTAAGGAAGTTTGGTGATTTAACGTCGACTCGTTGTATCTTTAAGTGATGTTTTATTGAAAATTATGTGTTTTTGCCTCTATTCCGACTTTTTATTTCAGTCAAGCTTTTCAAAGTCCTATCACGAAAAAAAAATTAATGAGTCAACGAAACCTAATCGATAAGTGGTTGAAAATTTAAACGAGGGGTTGAAAATAATTGTTTAAAATTTTTTAAATTTTTTTACCCATACGGTCCTAATTGCAAGAAGAATGAAGGAGTTAATAAAAAATATTATTATTTATCAACAATTATTAACAATAATAAACAGAGAAATCAACGTAGCAAGTAATGCAAATAAAATTTGAAAAAAAATACCACGTGATTTTGAATAATTTTAACGGTAATTAACGGAATAATTTAAATTTTGTTAACTAATAATTAAAAAAAAAAAATTTGGTCCGGATTCCTAAAAATATTCAGAATATTCATCAACTATAACCATTGAGAAAGAACCGAAGATAATTGCCGGATGTTTTAACTAAATCTTGCAACTTTGTTGGCTTTAATTCAGCTGCCACGAGTTTTGCCAAAAAAAATTTATCCCGTAGAGTTTCTTTAACCACCAAAACAAAGAAAAATTGAACTGCACTTAAAGTGCTAAGGAAGTTTGGTGATTTAACGTCGACTCGTTGTATCTTTAAGTGATGCTTTATTGAAAATTATGTGTTTTTGCCTCTATTGCGACTTTTTATTTCAGTCAAGCTTTTCAAAGTCCTATCACGAAAAAAAAATTAATGAGTCAACGAAACCTAATCGATAAGTGGTTGAAAATTTAAACGAGGGGTTGAAAATAATTGTTTAAATTTTTTTTAATTTTTTTACCCATACGGTTCTAATTGCAAGAAGAATGAAGGAGTTAATAAAAAATATTATTATTTATCAACAATTATTAACAATAATAAACAGAGAAATCAACGTAGCAAGTAATGCAAATAAAATTTGAAAAAAAATACCACGTGATTTTGAATAATTTTAACGGTGATTAACGGAATAATTTAAATTTTGTTAACTAATAATTTAAAAAAAAAAATTTGGTCCGGATTCCTAAAAATATTCAGAATATTCATCAACTATAACCATTGAGAAACACCCGAAGATAATTGCCGGATGTTTTAACTAAATCTTGCAACTTTGTTGGCTTTAATTCAGCTGCCACGAGTTTTGCCAAAAAAAATATATCCCGTAGAGTTTCTTTAACCACCAAAACAAAGAAAAATTGAACTGCACTTAAAGTGCTAAGGAAGTTTGGTGATTTAACGTCGACTCGTTCTATCCTTAAGTGATGCTTTATTGAAAATTATGTGTTTTTGCCTCTATTGCGACTTTTTATTTCAGTCAAGCTTTTCAAAGTCCTATCACGATGCATTTCACCGTTGGCTCTCCCCCTTTTTTCCTCCCTTGTCGGACACGCGGCCTTCCACTCATGGCTTTTTCCCGAGTTTTTACATCCCCGTGTCCACCGTCGAGCCATTCGTTTTCTCAACGTGGCATGCGAAATATGTTTGAATCTGGAAAAAGTTTGCCGAGGCGATGCCATGCGCATGACAGTCTCTCGTTTAGTTGCGGAGCTTTTCACAAGTATCAACGAATCGCTGTGGCTTTACCTCACTAATAATATCGTTGCAGACTTGTTCAGGTGTGTAAATTTGTTGCCCAGCAGAAAGCCACACGGTTATTCGAATCGTTAAAATTTGCAACAAATTACACGTACACAACGAATGTCAGATACTTTTCGACTCTCTTGGTCGCATGCCAGCGTGTGTGAGTGTGTAGTACAGTTTTCAGTTGGGAGGGAAAAATCGTCGAGAAAGCGAGTACACGTGTAGACTAAGTGCACAGAGGAAACCAGTACAGAGAGGGAGTGGCAAGAGAAATGGCGTATTAAGGGGTGGGGTGGTGCCGAGAATTGTTTGAGAATGTGAAAGTGAAGGAAAGCATAGAGAAAAATTTACCTAGCTGGAGCACAAGATATTAACTGCTCTTGCAAGATTCTTCTCGTATTTTTTTATTCACTTGCCACTTTTTTCTGCTCTCATCACCTCGGCTGTTCTTTTTTACCTGGATTTATTTTTACCTCTTCGTTTATATAGCCCTTTTTCATCCCTCTCTGTCCTTTCTCATCTCCGATCCGTCCTGTTATCAAGGACTATAATTAACTATAATTAAGTGTACGATGTGGAAAATTCGCATATCCTGTCAATATTACATTTACCACTTGAACGTTGGGCGTGGAAAGAATGTCGGTTAAGTTTTGCAATTCATTAGCTGACCCTCTTCCAGCCGACGATTGGTCAGCCATTTTGTAGAGAATGTGACGCCTTGTAGCATGGAAGCTTGTAACTCGAAGTTTCCTTTTGATCGTGGAGGGTACGATGATAAAAGTTTTAGCTAATGTTGCTTGTGACTCAAACCTATGATATACTGTGGCTTTTCCGAATAACTCTGACAGTATTGAATTCTCAAACTATCGGCCATTGTGTGACAAAATAGTTTTCTACTCTGTCATCGGCCATTTTAAACGATAACTAATTACACATTGAAACTCGAGATTTTATTAACCTCGAAACTTATTCGCATACCCCGAGCAAAATGGTCGCGTTCACGATGTTGAATTTCACGCCGTGAAAAGGTACAATATGTGTTAGCGATTTGGGGTGATTATACGTCGCTGAAAGGGAATTATGGCAGCTGGTCAAAACAGGAGTTACGAAAAAAATCGATCTATGAAGTTTTGATAAAAAAATATATAATGTGAGATATATTTGACATACATGTCGTGCCAAAAGAAATGATTATGGTGATGGAAATATATTTTCAAGATTGGTGGTAATATGTAGACACGAGAGATGACAAAAATTGTTCAATTAGAAGTCCCGATATATATATATATATATATACTGATGGATTGTAACCCAATCTTTTAACTGTCTTTACCGTGATAAGTACGTATTTATGCTCTCTGGAACCGGACCTTTTTGCTCTCTATATACCGAATGTAAAATAATTAAATGTATTGGTAATTAAATTATTATGTCTGTATATTCTTATATATTGACAAATCCATTTCGCAATATATTTGTTGTGTATTATAAATATTCGTTCTCTTTGGTATTTTGAACCAGTAGGAAATATGCTTGGAGTTATTTTGTATCGGCTGCCAGTTGTATTTTCGATCATCCTAATCTTAATAATATTTTATATGAAAAATACAATCAATTATCAGTCGGAATCTAGAGTGCCTATTTTGAGCAAACTGTTAATAACCTTGTCCTTTATTTTTCAAAACCTAAAAGATCCAACGAAAAATAAAACCCAATGATTTTCTGACTCCAATGATTTTGATTCGAGGATCATAACATTTATATTGTGTTCATCAGATTGTTTCGTTACTTTGATTTTTTATGCTGTCTGCGTATCTGACACATCGCTTGGTTGCTTGATTTCCGACGAATCTGGGGGCGGTCAAATACATCTGGGTCGCACTTAAAGAGATTGCAAGGCCAACAGAAACTATGATTTCCGAAATCGAATAGAAGAACTATGGGACCAGTGCATGAAAGATGTTCAAAACGCAACGGAGCGAGACTGATGATTTTTAACTTGGAAAATATTAGGAACCATTCGACGCTACTCTCTCACGATCTGTAAGTAAAATTGATAATTGAAAAGACTGTCCTACTGAGTTTATCTTACTCACGGCCACAACGAATTTCAACACACTGTTCAAGAATCCCTTACAATGCTTTTCTTCATAAAGTCGCCCAACATCGAATGAACAAATAAACCCTTTGAATGATAGTTGACAGGAGACTTTAGGCTCACAGCGCATGCGCGCGCTGACAAAATATGGAAAATCAGTGTGTGAGGAGCGATATGACTTAAGGAAATTCATAAATCTCAAATTGCCTTACTGCAAATTTGACTGCATATGTCACTTTTTCAAACATCCTGCAACGTTTTTCGTTTCCTATATATGAGTTGAATAATGGAATTAATTACATAAGGATACTGACAGGTGCATATCAAAGTAAGATCAGCCAAAGCAGAAGTTGCGAAACAAATTATGTAAGAAGGTTCAATTAAAGGGGTTTGTAGTGTATTTATGTATATATACACGGCAATATGATATACATCTATATATAAAAATATATTTTATGTACTTATGTATGGGTTATATCCATGCAGCTAAACGTTGTCAAAAACATATGATTTATCAAAAGCTGCTGAAGTGATTACATTTTAATATCTTATCAGTTACGCGAAAATGGCAAGAACGACGAGAAACGATGGAAATATGTAATTTCGTTGATAGCAACTACTATACTCATACACATGGTAATATATGCTGAGCAAACTGGGAAAATTTTCAAACAGCCTCACGGTTTTTATAATTATCTACATATGTATTATAATGCACTTATAATTACGTCCATAAATGTACCCGTGTGCCTTTCAAAAATATTGTTTGCTCGCTAAAGAACGAGCAGATCGTACTCTACACAAATACAGATAATTACGTATCCATGTAAATCAGGCTATTAAATATAATTGGCTTCCCCACATTTGTGTACATATATTTGATTTCCTTATCTGAGTATGGCAAAGATTTATTTACGGTTATTCGTGATTAATTGCTCGAATACTCACATGATAAAAATTACAGCCACACACAAACGATAATTGCTCCCTTGTATTGGTGAATAAATTATACGATTTTACTAAATTGCCTAAGATATTTTCGTTTCAACGTAATTGTTGTTTTGATGGATTTGCGTTTCCGAGCATATGCAGCTCCAGAGAGAGAAAAATACATGAAACGAAATATATTAAGAATGATAAAAATATTTTTACGCCAAAGCCGATTTTACGATAATTTTAAAGCTTTGCGAAAACTTATTATTTTTAATCACCTAAAAGCATATTCAGTACAGTTATATTGAACGGAAATAATTAGCTTATCGAGAGTGCACTTTTTTTTTGTTAAGCACACATATAAATCTAGTGCACGCTGGTATTATTTTATTTTTTATAAAACGTCAATAATTGTCCTTCATTATTTGTTTTTAAAATGTTTTCAAAATAAAATCAAAATAAATAATTAGTTAAGGATATGCTCTCAATAATTCGTTGTCAGCGAATAATAATTGTTTTTTTTAGCAATAATTGAATTTTTGGCTCAATGTTTATTATTTGTATGGTTATCTGTCTGATTGTTGCACGTCTTGAGAATGAGAGAGATATTTGTGATCATTCAATATACATATATAGTAACGAAAAGTAAAATCAATTTTAAAGAACATTTTCGTGAATTGACAAATAATTCACTCCATGAGAAAAATAAATTTAGAATTCAATTTTATGATAGATAAAATTCAATCTGCACTGCATTAATCAGCAATATTATACAGCTAAATTACGATGTTTTAAATGTAATAATAAATAGATATTTCCCAAAAATATTATGTAGTATTTTACATATGAGATGAACAAAGTGAAGAAAGTTAAAAAAAAAAAACAAGTAGCTCTTATTGCTTATTTTTAGCCAAATAAACTAGAAAAATGTATTTTTTTCGGATCAGTCATTATTTGGAATGTACTCAAATTTTCATCAAAAATAAATTTGATTTTTCTCTCGGTGAGTTAAATTTTATAAAGCGTCAAAGCTTTTTCTCGATATAAAAGCAATTTTATATGGATCATATATGGCTATTTATGAATAAGAAACAAATTGTACAGGAGGTATCAGTAATTGTACAGCATTTTTTAGTGACCTTTATTGTTTCCACGTACTTCACATGTATATGAAAAAATTCATCGATATCTTTCGTTCGGTATTTATTCTTTAATTGCCCATCAGCTGCGAGCTACAGCAGCTGCTAAAATAAGGAAAGAAAGATTAAATTCTGTATCGATTTTTACGATCAGCGTTTCTGCTTCAGTATTTACGTTTTTTTTTGTAAATGTAAAATTACAAATCACAAGTATATGTGGAGAAATTAAAAAAAAAAAATTCATTAATAATTATGACTTTATTTCAAAAATAAATTTTTATTGTTAACATATCATTGCATTTTTTTGACTAATCGTAAGTGATGCTTATTATGTCGAAATACACACATTTTATCGTGGTAACTTATTTTTTCTTTCTTCGGATCAACCCAAACCCATTTTTTATTGAGCATAAAAATTGGCTTTTAAAGAGTGAAATAATGAGATTTCTCGATCTTCAGTATGTCGTTCTCCCACATTTTTTAGGAGTTACGCAGGCACCATCGTCTCTCCTTAAAAGTCCTCTCTTACACTGGCAGCCCACTATGCAGACCTGCGATGAATAAAATTAATTCGTACATAATTGAAATTTATGTAACCATAACACTGACTTCAATAAAGATTTAAGAAAATAAAATTCATATACGAGTTTAATATAATCTTTTTATCGAAATCACAAATCACTCCATTTCCATATTAAATAACTAAATTGTCAAATGATGAAACTAAAATATTTTAAATTATTAAATATTCTATCAATAATTTGATGTAAATAAATGTTTGTATAATCAATTCAAATTTTGAATGGATTTAATCCAAATTCGTTAATACTCACTGAAATACACAATTCTGGAATTGGATTTCTGCACGTTGGTGGACAGGAAGTGCCACAGTCGGTAAAAAATTCGTGGGGTCCACAAGAAATCTTTCTTGCCTCGCCTAAAATGGCATTACAGTGTTAAAAATAAAGGAAAAATTGAAGACAGAAATAATGAAAAATCTATAAGATATTTGTTCTATCCGAATGGTCTGGAAATTAAAACGAAAAATCGGAGAAAATTCTTACACAATGACACAACGACGACGGCGGCAATAAGTATGATGAGAGCTGAACGAGCCATGGTGGATTGATTGGTAGCGGCGTTGTCAAAAAATAAGACTGATTAATATGTCTGAAACATAAATATTTATATGATTTTTTCAACTCATAAAGATCATTTAATTTATCTCTCAACAAATCCCTCCTCCTACGTTCGAGCCAATAAAGTTCTTTCCGCGTGTGTATATGACCTCAAATATTTTTCACATGCTGCAAAATAATTATCAAACACGTTAATCAAATATTTTGACTGCCGACTACATTGATTTATGATCAAGTCAATATTCTTTCGAGCTGAACTAATAATTAAGATCGTTTATTGATAATGAAACAATTATATACACAAATAAAACATAAAAGTCATTAAAATATTATCCCGAATTTATAATAATTTATAAATATCCTTAATTATAGAAAATTAAACTATTTTGTATCTATTCGTAAAATCATAATCAAAATCGTTGATTAATAATATTAAAATAAGACCGACACCTGAATTTACAATTTACACATTTACAATTTTACTCTTAAAATTTAAAGATCTGGACTACTCGTAACATTAAGTAAATTAAGCTGTACATGCTGACTATTATAATTATAAACAATGTTATATGAAAGGAATTTTCATTATTCGGCAAAAAAAAAGTAATTTTTAATCATTGACAATAATCATTTATATTGCCTTGTCAATTTTAATTATTTTGTTATGACATCATGTGCAAGGTTTTTTTTCGAATTTCAAGCGTGCACATCGCTGCCTGATACTCACGATTATCTGGGAAAATGAAAATCAGGTTTTTTTTCCTCACTTTTTATCCACTCGGAAGAATGTCGATGAGGCTGCTCGCTCGTTGAAGACACTGCGAGATAATTTATTGTATAATTTACGAGTATAATCAACGGGCAAACAAATAAACTATAAACGCATACGTTGTACATACTGAGTATCCTCATTTAGATAACGGTCAAACGACTTTTCTACCGAAGGCAAAGCTGATTGAAAAAAAAAAAGAAAAAAAAATGCATATAAAATTCAGCATAGATAATACGAATGCATAACTTCTGGTATGGCGAATCATCACTATTGCAATTGTAATGCGTTTGTAGAATATAAAAGAATTGCCCGAAGGTAAACATAGTTCAGTGTTACTTGTAATATTGAAGCTTCAACATCATGAAGAGCTACGTGCCAGTCCTGTTTCTTTTTTCTGCGATAATGTTTTGTGCCGGTATGCTATTATTTATAATATTTCCATGCTAATGTTCCTTGAATAATTGATTTAAAATAAAATGAGAAAATATAACTGAACAAGATGCATTAGCGGTGATTACTTTTTTGTTCAAAAATAAATGCAAGCTATTAAGAAAGTCCAAAGAACTTCCAAATGAAAAAGTGTAACTCTGAAAAATGAAAAATAATTACATGAGCTTAGAGAAGGTTTGAAAAATATAGCTGAAATATTGGAATTGCATCGCTTCCATCGATTGAAAGCTTGATGAGTCTTATTTTTTGTCGCGAAAGTCAGAAAATTATATATGTTCAAATTTTACCTACATTTTACAATCACTTTGTATCCATATAATAATTTTGATATTACTTTTTTAGAGTTACACTTTTCAATCAGAGATTTTTTGCAATAAAGTGCATTTACCTACATTTTTATCCTGACTAAAGTCATTTTATTAGATATAATTTCAATGTCATTCAAATGTCATAAGTGTCATAAATTTATCAGAATACTCTTTGCTCATAGGATTTAAATACATTGAGAGGAAAGTTGACATTCACTGCTAGTAATATTTCCACAGCATAAATTGGTCAAATTGGCTCATCCCATGTTGACTAGCATGAGAGAATATCAAATTTACTGTACATTACAAATAATTCTCTTGAAATTTTATAGTTGTACAATTTTACAATTATAAAATTTTATAATTAATTTTCAAGTATTCTGGACTGTCGATAGATAAAGAAAAAAATAATTGAGTATATGTGTTTGTTAGTTATTGTCGACGCTGATGGAAATTGTGGCCAGAATGAATCACCAACAGCTTGTGGTCCAGCGTGCGAACCAACTTGTGGAAACCCCCAGCCGAAAATCTGTCCACTTGTAAGGATCAATTTTTTTTTATCATTACCAAGATTGGGTCGACAGGATCATTTTCCAGATAGTCAAAAATATATATGTTGTTACGCATCCCACAGATATGTATTCCGAACGGTTGCCGATGTAATGATGGATTTGTGCGGGACCCAAACACTAAAATGTGCACTCAACCCGACCGTTGCACTCTCAACAAGTGAACAAGCGTAATATAATTTGTCAAGAGTTCTCTGACGTCAGTGAAAAGAATATAATCAAGTATCAAAGTTTAAAATAAATATGCTGGACTTGTGGGAATAAGATATGTATGAGTCATCAATCGAAACGTTACTCCGAATGCTTATATATATTTTTAAATAATAAAAAAAAAAAATTTTTTTTTTAAATGTCTGTCGAATACAAACTCATTACTACCGTACACTGTATTTTTCCAATTATTTTTATTTTTACCCCCGACTCCCTAATATTAATTAATTATTATAAAAATTAATTTATTATTTTTAAGACGGCCGGCTAACGTTCCAGATTCGTTTGTGTCATTGGGAGACGTCTCCCGAGTGTGATAAAAATGATAAATAAATTTTAATAATAATTAATGAACATTTATACTTATTCTTACGATGCTATAAATCATTTCATTCTTTTCAAATTTTATTGCATGATTGGATTTTCAATAAGCGTTGCAGTCGGTAGTTTATTAAAATATTTGATTTTTTTAAAATAATTTTTATTTCACAACTCCGTAACCTCACGCACGATTTGTGGTCTATTATATTAGACGAAGAAAAAAATGTATTTTATACCCAGATAACTAAATTTCATTTGTCTGTAATTAAATCTGTTTTAAATAAATTTATCATTTCTCCTCGGTCCACATAAACATATAATCAGAGTTGCAAATAATGCATTTTCATTTTAAATAATAGACACTGAGTTTTTATCCATTATTTATTTTATTTCTAATTAATAATGCACTATTTATATTATACATTATAATGTTTATATAAATTTGCATATAATCAGCGCATGTGGAGCATTTTTCTCTCAATTAAATTTTTGACACTTTCAGTACGATTGAAATTTCTTTATTTATAGTGAATATGAACAAAGAATTGAAATAAACGTATATTATTATTCAGCATTACAATTTTGTTTCGTTTCATTTACTTAATATATGGCATCATCCGTTTTAAGCCCCTCGTGATGCGAGCGATATTTTTCGTTCTATTTATTAGCTCACAAATCACAATCGCATTTCCTGACGCAGGCGCCATCTCCTCTTCTATAATATCCTCTTGCGCACTGACAGCCCACTACGCAAACCTGTTAATAAAAATAAAAAAATTGCATGTCATTGGCTCTGATTTAAAAAATATCGCGATTCGCTATTAAGCTCTATCTTGTGAGAATACATACTGTAGCGCAGACTTGAGGTGGATTTGGTTCGCAGCTTGGTGGACAGGGACTACCACAAGTGGTAAAAATTTCATTCTCTCCTGTGCACTCGTATTCTTGTGCACTTGCTTTGTCTGTATAAACAAATCAGAAATAAAACATTAAGAAAAGCAATATTTGATAAAAATCGAGATAATAATTTGATTATTGATGAAAATTGAAATAATGATAATTTTGTAATATTATTAAGGCAAGCTTGTTTTTTTTCATTAGATTTTTTTTTCTTTTTATATATTTCTATATTCAAACAAATGTGGCAATATATATATATATATATGTATATTATTGCGATGAGCGAAAAATTAAATATTCAATGCCAAAGGATTCTTACTCGAATAAATTACGACGATGATTGCGACGAACAGTACGAAGAGCACTCCACGAGCCATGTTCAATGTCTTCCTTAAAAGTGTGAAAAATAACTGATTGTTCGAGCAGCCGAAGTACGAATTTTTGTATGAGTTTGTCAACTCACCATTGCGCATGTCCGCATTTTCTGTACGTCACTCCGTTGTTATTCTTTATCATATCGTTACTGTACGTGACTCAAGTGGTGATTAAATATAAATGAGTTATTATATTTTTCAAAAAATTTCGTTCAACGCTGAAGTTTGTAGGAAAGTACACAAATTAATGAAATATCCGGGTAAGCCATATCAAATCGTGGTGCACATCTGAGAATTTACTTGATATTTTTATCTTTATTCAAATTGTATATACTGTGTACGAATTTCTTATCTTGAGAAACCGTCGAGTTCTTTATTCATACTGTTTTCATTGAGATAAAGCTAAAGCTAAAACTTTTTCCTGTTGTTGAAGTAAGTGAGATCTCAAATCTTTTTCATTCTCTCGCTTGAGAAAAAAAAATAAAAATAAGGATTAATTAATAATTAATAGTACAAATTAGATGTAAATTTCTTAGTAGTTTGTTGGTAAAGTTTCTTATTTCATTTTGTTTTGTGGCCTCGATTTGTATGGCAAGATTACGGAAATTAGTGGAAAGTAAAAGAACGGAATCATTAATGGTTTCGGTATTTACTTCTAATTGATTGATTTTGTATATGATTATTAATTAATCAATTTTTATATTCAGTTCTTATATGTCGAATGTTTCATCACTCTCAAATAACAAATTTATCTCAATCTCGAATAATAAACTTATATGCCTTAATTGATTTAAATCATTCCTAAAATTAAAAAAAAAAAATCTCAAGACTTCTGCTAAAACAATATTTAAAAAAAAAACAATCGGAAGGAAATTTGTTTACATCAGCTGTTACAAAATTACCAGTTTATTTTCCGCTGCAAATAATATACGAATCCATAATTCACGAGCAACTTATTAGTGACGTATCGATCCTCACGGAGTACCGACGAAATTTGTATACACATGTACATGCGACACATATGTAATCTATCGAGATGAAAGTCAAACGGATTTTTTGCCACGCTTGAATAATTTAATGACAAAACCGTATCAACATATCGACTGGTATGAAATTAAAAAATAATATTACCACTGCATCTGTGATTAATACTGTTCGTTTGTGCAGGACTTATACATAAAAAGAATGTACTGTGCCAATGAGAATTCAGTCTTTCATTTGACAACGTAATTACAGCAACATGAAGGGATTTATTGTCGTATTTTTTTTAATTTCGGTATTCCATTTTGCCAGTATGTAATTTTCATTCTAAATTCGCCTAACTCGTATATTCTAGTGGATATTTTTTTTTATAAAAGACTTTGACAGTATATAATAATAAATAATTATGAAAGTTATTAAAACGTAATAGTGAGTAGTAAAAAATAAAAACAACATCAATAAACAATAGTAACTGGTGGAATAATATTAAAACGATTAATCAAAACTCGATGAATAAAACAAAAAAAAATGCATATTCCTTGAAAAATTCTGATTAATTCACCGGATCATCATTAATTTATTAAAATAATCCATCTTTGTGTGCCTGCTAGACATTATCAATGCTAATCGGAGCTGCGGAAGAAATGCAGCCCCAGCACATTGTGGCTCAGTATGTGAGCCAACATGTGCCGTACCCAAACCCGAAATTTGTCCATATGTGAGTACATATATCTTTATCAAACTAGGACGCATAAAATACCATAATCAATAATGCAATATTTGTCCTTCATCGGTCATCAACTCATATTTGTATCTGCGTACGTTTTAGATATGCGAGTTGAACGGTTGTCGGTGCTTGGATGGATATTTGCGAGACCAAAATACAGGAAGGTGTGTTCGTCCCTGTCATTGCACATGAATACACAAATAATATTTTTTTTAAATAATAATATTCATTAAAATAAAGTATAATTTGACAAGTAAACAAATATGTAGTTATTATAAATTTCACGAGTCCGTGTATTATTATTATTTTTTAAATAAATATATATTGTCTGCCCATTCGACTAATTTCCTCATCAAATAATTACGAACGATTCTTTAAAAATATTTTAAGATTTATTACTGAAAGATGATTATTAAAAATCTTTCTAAATTTTTTGAAAAAAATGAAGTCGTTTTTCTTTCGGTTTCCTGCTTGTGTACATTTACAAAGAGTTAAATTTTAATGGGCCTTATTATTATTTTTTTTTCTGGGAGTTTCTTTCGGTTCCTTCGAACCGAAAAAATCTCCACCGCGCAACACGCCAATAATAAATTACGGGTGAAATAATAAATTGTGCGGGGCTAACTTTCTGCCTTAGCAACTTTCAACATATTCTCTCTCTCCCTCTCTCTTTCACTTTATTTTGATGTCTATATGGAGTCTTTTCCAATGCCATATGGATCAATCCCATATTGTAGCCAACTTTTACTCAATTTCTCGTATTCTCTGCCACGAGCATTTACCACACTGGAAGCTTCGTAAATACTGTTGAGCTCGAGTTACCTCCACATCAATTTAGTTAGGGTCGCCCCATCAAGTTTTCAGAACACCAAACTAAGGTTTTATTCGGTATCTTAGGGCGGGAACTGCGCTGAGATTTCGTTGGCTTTGATGGTTTTACGAATGAAAAAGCAAAAGTTGAGCCTCTGTATGGTCGTTTGAACCTTCACCAGACCCAAGTCTATACGATCTTCTTGTATGTATAAAAAAAAAAAAGTTGCTTTTTCGCTTCAGCGCAAACCACACTAAAATCCTCGGCAATGGCAACATTTTCTCTGGTTCGAAATAGTAGCAGAGCATTGCTCACGATTTATCGCTCACTCGACAATTTATTGCTCACTCGAGTCTGGAAGAATTTCACGCTTCAATGATAAAACGTGCTCCGCACAGAGGGAACATTTTTTTTCTATATGTATAAAAGCCTTTTTTTCGTATGGAAAAATATTGCAGAGTTGTATACGAATAAACGGAAATTTTCTACGAAGAGAATTATCTATGAAAATGGGTCCGCTTTTCAAATGGTAAAAATTCCAACGTAACACACGATTCATACAGATCTTTGGCAAGCTTTCAATCATTTAATACCATTTTGTTAAATTATCTTTTTGTGAAAAAAAAAATAGAAACGCCTCATCACTGATCAACTGATTCGAGAAGGACTTGAAAAAGAGGGGTACTTGAAAAAGAGGGGTACAATTTCCATAAAAAAACTCGCTTCATAGAAAAGTTATATAAAAGAAACGTTATATAAAAGTGTAATATTGACAGATTTTTTAAAACGTGAGAAAATAAATCTTTTAGTTGGGCACTGAATTAACAAGATAATGAAGAAAGCTTAGAAAAAAGCTCTCCTTGTAAGAATTAAAATTGTACCATAGTAAAAAGTTATAAATCATACTTAAAAGTACGATATTATAATACCGACAGACGATCTCACTAAGAAAGTTCTAATAATTTATCCCTTCGTGATCTTTCGTCATTGTTGCTAAGCCCCTTTTCCCGTGTACCAGGCCAAGCAGGTTACAAGTGGAAGGACCGCAAAACAATTGCTAAATGCTTATGTATAAACGAACCGAGCAAGTTTCAAGGGGCTGTGATGAGAAAAAGTATAAAAAAAAAGCTCGGACGGTCTTCGAATCTGAATTATCTCAGACAGTACTGGTTTACAGAGAAGAACCTGAGATTGCAGCATAGCTTTTGCGATGAGTCGGGCAAAATCTTCTTCCAGCTGGCATTAAAATCAAGACAATGGGCTCAGAGATAACGAGTTTCTTGGTGAACGAAGAGAGAAGAGAACAAGGGTCAGATATATATATATATACATAGAAACGAATAACCAACGTGTAGCAACTGGAGATCCACTGTGATGATTATTGCGGTCTCTCTGTTGTTCTGATGTACAAAAAAGAGATTACCTGTCGTTGGAGGGCTCTGGTCGAGAGAAATATTAATTCTTCAGCCGTTATTAAGGGGATGAAAATTGTTTCTTTTCTCGCTTTTACAAAATTCTCCAAATAAATAAAAACAAATTCTTTTCATTGAAATATGCAATACGCAGATGGGAGAGGTCCATTTGCATGGCATGAGACAATACTAAAGATAATGGATAATTTTTTAGCAAATCATTATATTTCTAGTATCTCACAAAATTGGAGCTCAGAGATAATCTTTGCTCTCAGTGATTGTCAAGGAAGAATTCATCGTACATTATTTCATAAGTAAATAAATAAATACTTTTATTTATTTATTTATTTTTGTTTCATGCGGAAATACCTAAATAATGTGTTTCGTTAGAGTTGAGATTATTTAAAATGGCAATTCACTCTTGATCAAAACACATTCCCGTATGAGTTTTAGCACGTATCTCCGTTACTCATAAGTTTGCATGGCATGAGACAGTACTAAAGATAATGGATCATTTTTTTGTAAAACATTATATTTCTAGTATCTCACAAAATTGGAGTTCAGAGATAATCTTTGCTCTCAGTGATTGTCAAGGAAGAATTCATCGTACATTATTTCATAAGTAAATAAATAAATACTTTTATTTATTTTTTTATTTTTACTTCATGCGGAAAAACCTAAATAATGTGTTTCGTTAGAGTTGAGATTATTTAAAATGGCAATTCACTCTTGATCAAAACACATTCCCGTATGAGTTTTAGCACGTATCTCCGTTACTCATAAGTTTGCATGGCATGAGACAGTACTAAAGATAATGGATCATTTTTTTGTAAAACATTATATTTCTAGTATCTCACAAAATTGGAGTTCAGAGATAATCTTTGCTCTCAGTGATTGTCAAGGAAGAATTCATCGTACATTATTTCATAAGTAAATAAATAAATACTTTTATTTATTTTTTTATTTTTATTTCATGCGGAAATACCTAAATAATGTGTTTCGTTAGAGTTGAGATTATTTAAAATGGCAATTCACTCTTGATCAAAACACATTCCCGTATGAGTTTTAGCACGTATCTCCGTGACTCATAAGTATATTATCGTTTTGCTTAAAAGCCCGTAATTTTTTACGGACTTTTACACAAAAGAAACCCTTCGGCCATGTTGACCCTGTCAACAATAAAATTAGGACAAAAATAAGTACAGAAGTAGACCGTAAGTAGTCAGCGCGTGGCTCTGGCCATAACCGATATTAAGCAGTGCTGGGCACGGTCAGTAATTGGTTCGGTGACCGCTTGACCACACGATGGCTGCTGTTCGGATTATCGGTGCTACTTGAACGAAATTAAATTTTACAGTATATACAAAAAGACAAAAAAAAACATGACGTATGTAAAAAATATTGACTGTTGATCTGTGATTCAAAATGCCTCACTCAATAGTGCCCATATTGATAGAAAACTAGATGTGCCCGCGACTTTGTTCATGTTGACTTTAGGGCATGCATAGTTTAGTTATAATTAGGAACCCTTTCATTTCCCAGGATAAAAAGTATCCTAAATGTTGACCCAGGATAAAAGCTATCATACTGTGCCAAGTTTCATGAAAATCCGTCCAGTAGTTTCCCTGTGATCCATGCACAGACAGACAGATAGACAGGCAAAAATTCCAAATTCTAAAATTCAATGTACAGCCATCGACCCCTCTACAGTTTTATGATATTTGTGAAATAATTGTAAATTACCGTGAAAATTATTAAAATTACAATGTTATCCAACAATTAAGGATCATTTGAAACACTTTTTATTCAATTAATTTTTGTCTATATTTTTGTAAAAATCTGTATCTGTATTTTTGTTCACGAATACTTCATCGGAACATAATTTTAGACGCATTTTCATTTGAATTATGACCTGGATCTCCGCTCGGAATTACTTCGATGCTCTCTCGCATCAGCAGCCAGTTGAGACGAAGAGTTGTAGTTTCATGTTAAAATTTTGAGGTTTAAAAGGCTCTCTCTGGCGAATGATCCAGACTAAAAGGGAAAGAGAAATCAGGAAAAAAATAAAAAAGGCATTTTATTCTGAATATATATATGTATATATATGGGTGTATGCAGTGTAAGGTTGAGTCGGACGCACCAGCCGGAGGATTCCAAGATTCAAAAAGAAAAAAGAGAGAGAGAGAGACCTTTATATTCACTCGAGAGTACACGAGCCAGCCGAGTCATTATCTGCTTTCGTATCGCGTAACTTGAAAAGGCAATCAGATCCTTGAACTCCGCAAGGCAAACTTTGAGTGCAGAGCGCTCAACGAGCAGCGTTCTCTACTGTATGCCGACGAAAAGACACGAGCGCCCTCTCATTCTTCGCCTTCTTTCTTTTTTCTTTTTCTCTTTTATTCCTCCAATTCTCCGTTCATGTATATATCTGGACGAGCTGTGCTTCCATTAAGAGTACTTTTTATGCGAATTCGCGATCGTTGTACGAATTACCATGGAGAAGGAAGATCTGCGACGGAGAACCGAAGTAAGTGCGAATGTACCAGATGGCTTTGTTAGATCAGAGCAAAGATTGAAGAAATTGCGAGAACAAGCAGCTCTCGAAATAACGAATAAAAATATACATATAGATACAACATATATCTAGATAAACTCATACAGAGGTCATTATGAATAAATCCTACACTGAATTAATTTTTCTTCATTGTACTAAAAAACTTCGACAGAATATGAATATTTTATGAACATTTGAGGTAGGTTAAGGGTTCAATATCATTTCGAAATCATTGAATATCTCAGAATTTTGAAATGTTCGATAATTAAATAAAAGTGTAAAATTCATTTGTTTAAAACTTAAAAAAAAATCCGTATGAAAACGTAAAAGAAAAGGGTAAAATTTGTTTCGTATATTGACATGTGTAAAAATGTAAATTTAATTTTTTCGATCGTCTTTTTTTTTTTTTTTGGTTTAACACGCTGTATTGCCAGTCGTGCAGCTTCTTTTCGTTTGGCAGGTTGATGTGTGCGACGGAGAACCGGAGTAAGTGCGAATGTACCAGATGGCTTTGTTAGATCAGAGCAAAGATTGAAGAAATTGCGAGAACAAGCAGCTCTCGAAATAACGAATAAAAATATACATATAGATACAACATATATCTAGATAAACTCATACAGAGGTCATTATGAATAAATCCTACACTGAATTAATTTTTCTTCATTGTACTAAAAAACTTCGACAGAATATGAATATTTTATGAACATTTGAGGTAGGTTAAGGGTTCAATATCATTTCGAAATCATTGAATATCTCAGAATTTTGAAATGTTCGATAATTAAATAAAAGTGTAAAATTCATTTGTTTAAAACTTAAAAAAAAATCCGTATGAAAACGTAAAAGAAAAGGGTAAAATTTGTTTCGTATATTGACATGTGTAAAAATGTAAATTTAGTTTTTTCGATCGTCTTTTTTTTTTTTTTGGTTTAACACGCTGTATTGCCAGTCGTGCAGCTTCTTTTCGTTTGGCAGGTTGATGTGTGCGACGGAGAACCGGAGTAAGTGCGAATGTACCAGATGGCTTTGTTAGATCAGAGCAAAGATTGAAGAAATTGCGAGAACAAGCAGCTCTCGAAATAACGAATAAAAATATACATATAGATACAACATATATCTAGATAAACTCATACAGAGGTCATTATGAATAAATCCTACACTGAATTAATTTTTCTTCATTGTACTAAAAAACTTCGACAGAATATGAATATTTTATGAACATTTGAGGTAGGTTAAGGGTTCAATATCATTTCGAAATCATTGAATATCTCAGAATTTTGAAATGTTCGATAATTAAATAAAAGTGTAAAATTCATTTGTTTAAAACTTAAAAAAAAATCCGTATGAAAACGTAAAAGAAAAGGGTAAAATTTGTTTCGTATATTGACATGTGTAAAAATGTAAATTTAGTTTTTTCGATCGTCTTTTTTTTTTTTGGATTAACACGCTGTATTGCCAGTCGTGCAGCTTCTAATCGTTTGGCAGGTTGATGTGTGCGACGGAGAACCAGAGTAAGTGCGAATGTACCAGATGGCTTTGTTAGATCAGAGCAAAGATTGAAGAAATTGCGAGAACAAGCAGCTCTCGAAATAACGAATAAAAATATACATATAGATACAACATATATCTAGATAAACTCATACAGAGGTCATTATGAATAAATCCTACACTGAATTAATTTTTCTTCATTGTACTAAAAAACTTCGACAGAATATGAATATTTTATGAACATTTGAGGTAGGTTAAGGGTTCAATATCATTTCGAAATCATTGAATATCTCAGAATTTTGAAATGTTCGATAATTAAATAAAAGTGTAAAATTCATTTGTTTAAAACTTAAAAAAAAATCCGTATGAAAACGTAAAAGAAAAGGGTAAAATTTGTTTCGTATATTGACATGTGTAAAAATGTAAATTTAATTTTTTCGATCGTCTTTTTTTTTTTTGGTTTAACACGCTGTATTGCCAGTCGTGCAGCTTCTTTTCGTTTGGCAGGTTGATGTATACTCTCCACGTACCGCGGGCACCTCTCACAGTCTCCATTCGCGGTGGTAACGGTTCGACGGTCTACTGTGTACTATATCTATATATACATTATCCATAGCAAACGACCGAGCCGATTCTCCAGCCAGCCCCAGACTGTGTGGGACTTGTTCGTGCTGGTCACGTACTCGTGATAAATGCAATAACATATAAACTGCGGCGAGAATTAGAGCCCCATGACGATTTATATCGAGAGCCTGCTGGGTTTCCCCTGAACTCTCCCGACCCCCTCTCGCTGTTTCCCCAGACACCAGCGTTTTGCTCGTAAGTTGGTAAATCGGCGCCGTTCTCATAGACCTATACACCACAAATCCCACCGATAGTTTTCTATTAAAAAAAAAAAAAAAAAAAAAAACGAGATGAGAGCGAGACTGAAAATATTGATGAGGTTTTTTTTCAGGGTTTTCTAAGAAAATATTATAATATTGTTGATTTTGTAAACAATATCAGTAACCAGAAGAAATACAATATCTTCTTTATTATATAATAAACGATAAATTGTTTCCACGAGATTAAAAAAATTAAAAAAAAAAAACAAAATTATTTGGCAATTTTGCAGGCTTGCAAGCTGCAGATATTCTAAAAGTCGAAGACCACCTTACAAATTGCTGTCAATGTCGAAAAAAATCCTCGTAAAATCATGACACGGAAATACATATATACAAAATTTCTACTTTATGTGCATTTAGATATATACAATATTCTTAACAAGATTGAATGAGCTAAATAGCAGTAAAATGTTAAAATTTCTGGAGGATAATAAATGAGTTCACGAGGACGTATAAGACATATGTGAATCTGCAGTATCATAAGGGTGAAGACACTTGCAATAAATCCCCTTCTGATTTTCAGCTATCGATATCCAATATATATATGTGTCCATTCTTCGGGCGATGGAGAGAGAGAGAGAGAGAGAGAGAGAGAGAGAGAGAGGGGGGGAATCAAAGTAGAATCCACGAATCGGTCAGATTAGAGTTGAAATGCCTTAAATTAGGTCTCGAGTTGGGACCAAGTTCCTTCCATGAGTTTTCAGCAAATCGAGATGAGAGAATAAGGGACAGAAAGAAAAGAAGAGAGAGAGGAAAAAGGATGGGCGAGGGAAGTCATGAGACGATAAATGACAAATGGTGGCACTCATTGTTTCCATACGTCTAACCGACACTTCGGAACGTTCGATAAATGTGATCGTTTACCTGTATTCTAGATTTTACATCCATATAAAATGGATACCGTACTCATTAACCCTCAAAATAAAAGTCTTTCTGAATCCACATAAAAAAGCCGAGCTTTCGACAAATTACATTTTTCGTAATTTTTGTACATCGGACCGCCATTAACCCATTCGAGACGTCGATTTTTTTCGAACTCGGTCCCCAGAAGCGATTTTTTTTTTTCATTATAGTGTTCAAATTTAATTATTGCACACACGGGGTGCAACCGGTCTTATAGTCTCGGAAATCAATTGCACACACGGGGTGCAATCGGTCGCGAATGGGTTAAGAATGCATGGCATTGTTTGATTTCCTAAAACACTCTTAAATTTTGAGGCAAAAAATTCGTTTGCATCGAACAGTGATGGGTAATGATTACGTGTATAATATTCAGTCATCATTTATTCCTATCGATTAACAATTTATTTTTATATTTAACATTTACACATTCTAACGTCTCCAGCATCCGTAATCGATTTTTTTCGCTGTATCTTTCGTGAGAGGGAGTAAGAAGGAACTATACTCATCTGATTATTTGAGTGGCAACGATCCTTCGGTGGCTCTTTCATCTGCTCCGGAGGAGGCGTCACAGAATCCAAAAATGGGTGAGAACAAATACTTCTTCGAAATTTCGGTAAGGAAATCCGATCTTCTAGGGGATGACTTCTAGGGGGTTGATGTACTCGTCTCTGAGGAAAAATCCAACCACAGATACCAATTGACCAAAGATTTCCTCGACGTGACGGTCCTGGAGAGAGGACGAGCATTTTCTTAACTCTCTCGCCTCGATCATTATCGATCGATGATTTTGCGTCGTACGCATGCTGGAATTTTCCAGACGCGTAAAATGTGGTGTGAAAATTTTGACGGACAATTTGGCACAATTTTGATTACACGTTCAACCTTAGATGGAAAAAAAAACTTTGAATTCTGTAAATTCGTAAAACAAGAAAATGTACGATGACATCCAGCCCTACATATACACCCTTTGAATACAAAGGGTGTATATGTAGGGCTGGATGTCATCGTACATATTTAATAAAATATCAATTGAAAATAATTTGCCATAACTGGATGAATTCTGAAGATTTTAACTTTTTTTTTCTTCAAACGATCCTGTTGATCGTTCAAAAATAATATCCGGCTATACAAGCTCACAAATATCCAAAAGACATCGTTGTTGAGCAGGAAAAATTAAAAATATTTCTGCACTTTATTTTTTATTCTCCCCTTTGCTTTGTCCTTTATATTGGCAAACTCATTTCGTGCGATGCTTTATCCTCCTCCTCCTCTCTTTCTGTTACCTTCCTTGCACGATGGAAAATCCTTCGTGCCAACGTTTCACCAAGTTCGCCGCGTTCTCGCGATAGATAAAGAATTATCCTCGCCCACGTGGGAGGTTGGGGGTCACGTCTTTCGGAGGGAGAATTGAAATTGATTGACCGATCGGCTTACGTCTCTCTCTCTCTCTCTCTCTCTCTCTCTCTCCCTCTCTCTCCCTCTCTCTCTCTCTCTCTCCGCATCCAAGCTTATAGCGATATAACCCGCAACAAAGGTCTCTTTTCCCTCGGTCTCTCTTCTCCATACCCTCTTTGCCTTGCCAAGCCTCTTCTCATTGTCGATTCTCCGGATTCTTCTGTAATTACATCCAACGGACAAACAAAATGGGATTGAAGATTTCTTGGCTTTCCCGCGACGGATCTCCTGATCTCCAGGGATTCCTTAGAGTATACGCCTCTTCTTCTTCTTCTTCTTCTTTCTCGTCGACCATCCGCTGTTCACCCCTTATCCACACCCCCTGCTATCAAGAGGACTCGATTCCTAATGCAAATACCTTGAGATCGAGCGATTTAATCTAATTCCTGTACGACCCGGAATATATACAGACAAGGAACGACGTGAACTGGTGAAGAAACCCCCTCCCTCTCTCCCTCTCCCTCTCTCTCCCTCTCTCTCTCTCTCTCTCTCTCTCTCTCTCACACACACACACACACACACACACACACACACACACACACACACACACACACACACACACACACACACACACACACACACACACACACACACACACACACACACACACACACACACACACACACACACACACACACACACACACACACACACACACACACACACACACACACACACACACACACACACACACACACACGCACGCACGCACGCGCACACACACACACACACACACACACACACACACACACACACACACACACACACACACACACACACACACACACACACACACACACACACACCCTTCCTCCCTCTTCATGTCCCTCGGTCAACCAAAGTTCTCTTCCTCACTGTTGGGCAAGAGTCTCATCCCTCGAGATCTTTCCTGGTGCACGTTTTATTTCAGTGACCTTCTTTCGAAGGTTCTAGTATAGTACCAGTATCCTCAGCTTTCTCATTTCCTTCGTCTTATCGAGCAGGCAACTTATGAGGGATAAAGAACATCGAATGGAGGCTCCGGAACGAAAAGAAAAACCATGCAAATAAAAAAATTTCCATACTGCTTCATAATGCTGTCTTGTTCACAAAGATCTCCCTATGAGAAAGTTTCTTGCTCACAATCAATGATGAAGCTTCCTGAGCATGGGAATATAATGGAGAAGAACAACAACAAGAAGTAGAACAAATTTTTAAGCTTGATTATTCTGAGCGTTAAGTTACCAATTTAGCAAGCAACTGACCTAATGGTCAGTGGCTGACCTAATGGTCAGTGGCTAAAAAAGCAATTTTTTAGCTAAATTGGTAAAAAAAGGCCAGTCCCTTGCTAAAAAAGATAAGTCCGACTGCTGCATTTGCAATATTTTATTCCGATTGCACGAGGCATTCTCGAATCATCAAAGTTTAACAGGTTAAGCGCGACATCAGTCCATGGGGACTGATGGGTCGCCTGAACGGAAAACAGAACAAATTTGGCTCCGCACTCAACGTGTGTTAATTCTTGTAATCGCATCACATATATGTATACAAAATGACTTTTTCTGATTGTGATTTTTTGCCGAAATTAAATATAGGATTCTGGTACGAATGTCTCAAAGTATCTTCATACAGAATAGATTTAAAAAAATTGCAACCCTGAGAATGATTTCTCGACTCACGACAGATCTGAGAGTACATATGTGGACTTTGTAAACTCTCCTAGCTTTCCGCACGGGGTCATTCTGTATGTTGGCAGCCGGATTGCTTATGCAAATATAATATCGAGCGAGAGAGAGAGAGAGAGAGAGAGAGAATTAGAAAAGGCGTCAGAGACGAAAGCGGGGCACAGATATGACCTAAAGAAAACTGCAGACGGTCTGGTTGAAGAAGCACGGAGAATGGAGAGAACGAGTGAGGAAATAGAAAGGGTGACAGTTTCTCGTCTCTCTCTCTTTCTCTCTCTTTATCTCTATCTATTTCTCACTCATCTTTTCTCTCTCAGCTGCGAGAGGAGAGGAAGCGTGTGCCCCTGCACGAGATAGAACACGAGAGATAGAAAGCAAACCATCGTGTCTCGACTACCGGCAAAACGTGTCAAGTTGTCTTAGGCAAAGCTAACATGGGCCACACACAACTTGAGATATATGTATATATATATACATATCTATATATCTATATATATATATATATATATATACATATCTATATATATATATATATATATATATATATATATATATATATATATATCTATATATATATATATATATATATATATATATATATATACATATCTATATATCTATATATATATATATATACATATATATATGTATTACCGTAATGCAACGCCAAGGCACGCCAGTGACACTAGAGACACAATTCTAGTTAGTTCGTTGCTCCAGCAGAAGCACCCCTTCCTTTCCCTCTTCTCATTCTCATCCCTCCGTTTCTCTCCTACTGCCAGCATCTTCTTACCCTCGTCAAGCATGCCTGCCCCCTCTTGCCACCTAGGCCCTTATTACTGCTCGCTTCTCTCCAAATAATCCTACGATGCAAGAACCATGTATGCATACAACACAATTCACGAGGACTATTACGACAAATTTGAATTTCATCATTTTAATGAATGGAAATGAATGTTGCAAGATAGAAAAAAATTGTAATAGTTAAAATTTGTTGAATTATATAGATAATATTTTGAATTAATTTCGAAACAGATGTACTATTTTTTACTTATACTTATGTCTTAAAAATCTGTAAGTAATTGAATGATTTATGATTTTTAACAAATAAGTTATTATGTATAAATTGTTTGTTAGGAAAATGATGGATGTATCAAACGTATTTGTCACGAGAATCAATGTGACAAATTAAATTGTAAAAATGTTGTGAAAAGTATTTATTCTTTTGTAAATATATGTATGCTTCATAAATAATATTTGTTTATTATTTTCAAAACAGATGCACTATTTGTTACTTTTACTTATGTCTTAAAAATCTGTAAGTAATTGAATGATTTATGATTTTTAACAAATAAGTTATTATGTATAAATTGTTTGTTAGGAAAATGATGGATGTATCAAACGTATTTGTCACGAGAATCAATGTGACAAATTAAATTGTAAAAATGTTGTGAAAAGTATTTATTCTTTTGTAAATATATGTATGCTTCACAAATAATATTTGTTTATTAATTTCAAAACAGATGCACTATTTGTTACTTTTACTTATGTCTTAAAAATCTGTAAGTAATTGAATGATTTATGATTTTTAACAAATAAGTTATTATATATAAATTGTTTGTTAGGAAAATGATGGATGTATCAAATATATTTGTTACGAGAGTCAATGTGACAAATTAAATTGTAAAAATGTTGTGAAAAGGATTTATTCTTTTGTAAATATATGTATGTTTCATAAATAATATTTGTTAGGTGACAGCCAATGAAAGATCCTCGATACCCGATCGGCCAAGATGCCTTTGCGAATCGAATCGTAGAGCAATATACAGGAACCGATAATTATTATTTTTATGCCCGCGACGTATCTTTATTTTATAGACATCTAGTGCAATGAATATGAATCGATATTTGCCGTGTCCACGCGGATATGAATACTTTTTTTTTAATTATCAAATGCCCTCCTGTAAAGCGGCATCTAGGCCACGTGGCGAAAAAAAGCTTAACTAAAGTGCTGCTGGCGTCGTCAGTAAAGAAATCGACGAATAAAAAATAATAATAATTGTACATTCTAGATACATTTTGCTGAATTTTTTAATCATTTTGAGCATCTTGCATGAGAATCTTGGAAATAATATTTTTTCACGGAAACAATTTTTTTTCTAATAACTCTTTGAGGATTCAAAAAACATAACAAGAAAAATTATTGTGAAAACTCACGGGTGCAAAATGTTAAGATCAGTATATCGGTATAAAATACATCTGACTGTTATTGCTGTCACTTCCGTCTTGGACTCAATACAAAATTTTAAATTCAAGAAGCATGAGAATAAAAAAATATTTTATTTAAAAAAAACTCCCAAAAAACACTCACCAAAAATTCAATCACAATAAGGCTTAAATATAAGAATGAAAAAATGTATCTCATCACAAGAATAAATATAAATGATAATTCAATATTTTAAAAATTCACGAATTATTTTTAATACAGTCGGAAGATATTCCCGCTTTGTTTGTGTGATCGGAAGATGGCTCCCGAGTGTAGTAAAATCATTTAATGATTTTTTATAATATTTAATTAACATTTATATTTATTCTTATGTGCTATAAAATATTTCATCCTTTTTAAATCTTATTATGTGTAATTTTTTTCATCAATTCGTTTATCGAAACCACAAAACTTGTCCTTCTTTATTTAGTCTTAAACACATGAACTCGCGAAAAAAGTGTCGGAGTACCAAAGTGAGATTGGGCATAAACAAAATGTATTAACTTGTTGAAAATAGATCCTAGTCTAAAATCCATCCGTATCAATGTAATTTCCAAAAGAAATCGAATAATTTTAATTGCTGATTTTATGGGTCACGTAGATTCTGTTAAAAGTATCGTAACTCATCAATAAATGGCAGGGTACCGAAGCAATTATTTTTTTACAGCTTTTCACTCATATACACGTATAGACAAACCATCGTTTTTTTTTTCATGACACTAATGGCTCATGTCGATTTTCAGATGCTGTCAGGCCCATCAACAAAACGTAGTGATCGAATGTCAGCTTTCGTTTCTACCATTATTCGTATGACGAGACATATAGAGTGACGAGCAATGCTGTGTATTGCTTGTCTGTTATTTCATGTACATATACGCTGCTGTCGGTGCTTTGGTATCAAGGGAGGGTGGAATAGAGTCGGGGGGAGGGGGGGGGGTGAAACTTCATCCCACCAAGAGAGCTGAGTCGACACTCACCCTCGGTAAAGCGGAGCAAAAGATAGACGTGACGAGACGAGAGAGTCCCACACACGTGTATTGTTTAATACCTGACACACACACACACACACACACACACACACACACACACACACACACACACACACACACACACACACACACACACACACACACACACACACACACACACACACACACACACACACACACACACACACACACACACACACACACACACACACACACACACACACACACACACACACACACACACACACACACACACACACACACACACACACACACACACACACACACACACACACACACACACACACACACACACACACACACACACACACACACACACACACACACACACACACGCGCGCGCGCGCGATATCATTCCAGAGTAGTACGACGAGATTTGTCGTAGCTCCAGATTAATGGCCGCGTTGTGGCACTATTCTCTTGTTTACCGTCAGCCAAACGAGAGAAATACTTTCTCTCTCTCTCTCTCTCTCTCTTCCCCTTTTTGAAACGGGTCGTGGCACACTTACTGAAAGTGTTTGCAGATGGAACATTATCGTAACGAGTAGTGCGACTTTATATTTACGCTTTCAGAGCAAGGAATCGTAGATTTTCTCATTTTCTTAAATGTTACACTACGATCATTTTTGTTCCGAGCGTTTATGCATTAAAAAACAAATCTGTTGTTTTGAAACATGGAATTTCGTTGTGAATCTCTGACGACTTTTGGAGCCATTCGATGGTTAAGACGGTTAGTAGGGGAATTTCTATAATGTATGATGAACTTTTATCATTTTTTTTTTTTTTTAAATCAACATTAAAAAATATATAATTTTTTTTTCAATTGCTTGGCATTTGTTTTTTTTTTTCTCAAAACTATTTCAATGTTTTTAACGAGAAGTCAGTGATGATAATACGAAACTTGACGACGAAATAATTCAATAGATGTCAGGCAGCACTTAGTCGTTGCATCGATTTTAGCCTCAGTCGACTCAAATCCCTTTTCCGTTCATCCGTCGTAGAAGCGACTGAGACTGAGCTAAAGCACCACCGAGCGCTACGTACACCAGCATATAGTTCAGATCAGCTTCTGGCGTTCCTCAAATCCACCTCGCAGCCTGGTACATCCCCCATACCCGCCAACCTTTCGTACTCCTTTCTTCTCACACCGCATCCAAACCCACCCCCGGCGAGAACGCGACCCTCTTTACTCCTTTTCAAATCCTCCTACATTGCAATGCATATATATATATATATATATATATATATATATATATATATATATCGTATATATATATCGTATATATATATATATATATATATATATATATATAGATCGAGAGTGAGCGGCTAGAATTGTCACAGATTTCTGAATAGCAGGGGTAGACGTGTAATTTGCGACTGCAGAACACACCTGCCTATCGCCATTGGGCATTAAATCAATGCCAAACGAAATGGCTTAGGAAACCGGCTTATACGCGTGGTAAAAGCTCGCTTGAGCGCGTAACACCCCAGAAACGAATATTGGTAGATTTATATACACACACAAACGTGTATATATACATATACATATATAATCTTATATTTAAAAAATCCAGTTCGAAATCTGCCCTTTCTCTTGTCCCAGTCCTACATCGATATTTACGACACGTAGATTGTTACGTCGAATTTTTGTTCATCGAAGCAAAAAAATTTCCTCATTCTCCGTTTTTTTCTCCCTTCCTCGTTTCGCATTCTCGAACACTTGTATATCGTTCCTCTATTCTCGTCGTTTTTGCACCTTTGCTATGTCAAAGCACGAAAAAAATGCAATTCCACGAATAAATGCATTTTTTTTTTTTCTTTTTATTTTCCCCATATTGAGCTTCCCCTCATCTATCACGAAAGAACACGTGGGTTCTTGAAAGCATTTTTTTTTTTGTGGCTATTTGACATAGAAGCTACACCATTGGCAATTATTTGACGCTCGAGACTCGACTCTCGTATCACCCAAAGCGAGATTGATTGGGATTTGTTTCGTTATCGTTAATTAAGGGTTTGGTAATTAAAGTTGGCTTTGGGAAAAAACGTTGGAAATATAAAACCAAATGAAAATATGTAATAGACGAAAAATGTATCTGAAATATATTTTTTATGCGTGTTGTGCATGTTTTACGGCTATGCTAAATATTTAGCATAAAAAAAAATTGTATATAATTTTTTGCAGATTTTTTCTCTATTCACGAAGCATAAGCTCAGTAAAAATGGAAGAAAAATTCAAAAAATTCTCATTTACATAATTTATAAACAAATGTTAAATAGTTATTTCAAGTGATTTTCTGATTCTCCAGTTTCACATTATTGGTATAATTTTGAAACCTAAAAGTTATACGGGATCGACAATATTCTTGTGTTGTGACTGAATCAAATTGAAATCCACCGCAAAACCATCTAAATAACTTTATTTTTATATTTTTATATCAACTACTATTTTTATAAGGAATCGAGAATATTTTCATCAGGTACTGTAAAAATGTTTAAAAAATATTCTTCCGGTTCAGAATCTACCAATCCTCAAGTTTGAAAATCAGGACCAAAAAATAACGTTGGAAAGCAAAACTACTCGCAGGAACGAGAGATGAAAGCTCGATTTTTCCTTCAGCATATATGCATCTTCGTCTCTCTCTCTCTCTCTCTCTCTCTCTCTCTCTCTGACATCGCCATGTTCTTGAATTATGCTCTTTGAAGAGATTCTCCACAGGCATAAAGAGGGTAAAGTGCGCAAGGGCAAGCACTGGAGGATCCTAAAGAGCTCGTGGGTTGAGATCCATGAGCTTTTGAATTGTACCACTAGGTGGAGCATCGTCTGCGATTACATCAATATTAGAGAACGACAAGGTCGCGACGAGTCTTTTCGCTGCCCATTTTTCTGTCATGCGTTTTTTGTCGTTTTTCATTGCGAACATTGATGGAGAAAAGCATAGGAGATGAAAAGAGAAGTGACACAAAAAATTAGAGCCAAGGAACGAAACGACGTTCTTCGAGTTCTCGGTCGTTTTCGAGGGCGCCAATGACACTTAATATTAAGCGTAAAATGAGCTCAATGAAAGCTTTTCTGGGCGAGATGGACGAATAAGAAACTTGCAAGAGATGTTGTGTGAACAGGGGGAAAAGGTGCAAACTCGACGTTGAGTGAAGCACCGCGAAGCACCAAGGGTAGAAAAATTGTCTCCACACGTTTTAGGACACGAAGAGGCCAAACTCGAGGGCAGACTTTTTTATTTATTTTTTTTTGCTTTTTTTTTATTTCTAGTTTCTCCAGCCTTCCATTTATCCTCCATCTCCACGTTACGATGTGCTGGACGGTTTTTTTTTCTCTTCTGCAACCCCTCCGAGGCCAATCCGAGCCGGCCACTTGGCAGGCGTTCAGGGGAAAGGAAAGAGAGAAAAAAAAAGTTTCACCGAAAGCTCGTTACACTTAGCACGGACGCCAAGTTTAACCGTCGTTTAGGAAGGATTTTTGCTTACACTCACTTCTTGCGACCCTCTCTTTTTTTCGGACAGTTTTCGAATGATCATTCATGGACGCAGGGCTATTTTTTTAAGTTACAAATGATTCGATGATTAAGACGAATGACGACGTTAAACAAAAAAACGTTATGAGAGGGACATTTTTTAAATTGTGACGGTCCGTGACGGAGAGTTGGTGGAATTTGTAATCAACGATGAATTTTTTATCAAATCCGATTTTAAAACGTTAAACAATGTGAGAAAAAATTATTTACATTTTCTTTTTACTCAGCCTTCAAGAGGCGAAAGAATATCGAGATTTCAAGTGACCACGACTTTTCTTTCAAATGTAAGAAAAGTTCTACTGACAAATGTCAGTGACCGGGCATTAACCGGCTATACACTGGGGATTCTCGTTAAAAATTTATCCAAAAATGTGTGCTTTGGATTAATGCGGTTGAGAACTTATTTCCAATTTATTAATTTATTTTTATTTTTTGATTTTTCATAAATAAATTGATTTTTTCAAATTCAATAATTTTTTTGTTCTCTCAGTGTACAGATGAGGCATAAAAAGCTCGTCTAGAAAGTCATTGTTATCGTTTGGGTGGAACCTTGTGAGCATAATATATATTCACAAATTTATGTGCTAGACTTTACTTAAACCCTCAAATAGATCGCTATGTTAGTGTTTTTTTTAACTTCCATTCATAACCGCAAGCTCGTCTCTGCTTTCTCAGCAGCTGCAATTCCGTGTCTCTGTCGTAGCAATTATCACCTTTACTGTCACAGTCACCACTTTTAAAATGTTTATATACATAAAAAAGTCTACTAATACGCACAAAGGGGCAAATTTCAAACTGCCATATTATCCCTGTTAATGGGAGTTGACACTATACGTGAATTTAACGTTTTTTCGTCACAGAAGCCAAAAGCTCGTATACGATTCCCTTTTCGAATCGTGCTTTTGAGTTTTTGTTACATCCAAGATCTTTCTTTGATCTGCTCTGTGGCTTACGCTGTGGATAATTATCGCAATATGACGACACGATTAAATCGCCTATATGTAGAGACATTTTACTCTCACTTTTTTGCCCAGCTCTATTCGGTTTCACCACGTGTTTAATTCTCAGAGCATTACGTTCGGGATCTTTTTTTACCCATCTCACGTGCAAGAAATAAATAATTGCTTGTTAATATTAAATTTCAATTGGGATAAATCATTTTTTACTTTTTCAATTACTGTCATATCTGATGTATCGTTACTGGGCCATATTAAATCTCATTTACATGAACTGAAATTTGGCACAATGATAATTAAATATATATAGAATCAACATGAAAGTTTCGTCAAAATTAATTATCACTTTCTCTGTGCATTGTCCATACAATAGAACATGCAACACAACGGAAATATTTCTCATTCCAATAAAAATGAACTCATAGTTCACTTTTATATTTAATCCATGCAATATAATATTATTTCCATGAGTGACAAACATGTCGCATAAAATGTCACCTATACGGGACCATCTCGTTCGTGTGCACTCTCCCTTAAATTATATACGAAAAATCAATTACGAAGAAAGGTTTATCCGACAAAAACCATTCACAAGCACTATAAATGCATGTACGCATACATCTATAGATAGCTGGTGCTTTTTCGCATCGTCGCATCCCGATAGCAAAAGATATAGGGCGATGTGGCAATCGGGTGAGGAAAGTTAGGGGCGGGGGGAAGGTTGTATGGGAATTTTATTTATGAGCTTTTATATAACATTCCCGAGATGCTAGAAAGTGTCTCGAGCGTTTATTGCCTTATACCATCCTCCATAGTCCTCTTTTCCGTGTCGAGTCACGACGGGCTTTTTGCACCCTCGCACTCTTTCCCCGAGACACTTTCAGCGGCCTCTCCTCCTACTCGCCACCTATTCAAGATTACAACCAACTACCATCATTTCATATACGTATATTATATCTGTATAGTGGCAAAAGCTCTCTTTTCCCCTTTCCAACAATAATACAAAGAAAGAGAAACTTTGACACCATCGCATGTATACCGTATCCTACACCGACTTACAATTATATGGGCATAGTATGGCTGATTCTCCAAAATACCTGTATAGCTTAGGACCTCATGATCTCATTGTCTGGTTTGCTTGTAACTCCTTGAATTCGTTCACGTAATATCGAAGAAAAATATGTGATTTTTTTTCACTCAATTTACTAATATTTTACAATTTTTCGGAATAATTTTTTCTACTGTAAATAGAAAAAATAAATAAAAACTGCAAAAAATAGGTTTTTATGTTTTCCTGCTTCTGAGAAACGAATTTTGAAACTGCAAGTAAGAGACATATATGTATATTATATCTGTATAGTGGCAAAAGCTCTCTTTTCCCCTTTCCAACAATAATACAAAGAAAGAGAAACTTTGACACCATAGCATGACACGACATCCTACACCGACCTACAATTATATGGACATAGTGTATATGGCTGATTCTCCAAAATACCTGTATAGCTTAGGACCTCATGATCTCATTGTCTGGTTGGTTTGTAACTCCTTGAATTCGTTCACGTAGTATCGAAGAAAAATATGTGATTTTTTTTTCACTCTATTTACTATTTTACAATTTTTCGGAATAATTTTTTCTACTGTAAATAGAAAAAATAAATAAAAACTGCAAAAAATAGGTTTTTATGTTTTCCTCCTTCTGAGAAACGAATTTTGAAACTGCAAGTAAGAGACATATACGTATATTATATCTATATAGTGACAAAAGCTCTCTTTTCCCCTTTCCAACAATAATACAAAGAAAGAGAAACTTTGACACCATAGCATGACACGACATCCTACACCCACTTACAATTATATGGGCATAGTGTATATGGCTGATTCTCCAAAATACCATTCACCTTAAATATGAAATGTTTCAATTACCAATTTCATGCAAAAGTTTTTTTATACGAGTCTTCAAAAGTTTCATTTTCCAATGCTGAAAAATAAACGTGGGCGTGCGCAGTACTAGCGTTTATATTAAAAGATTATATATATATTTCGTATAAATTATGTGCTGCGGTTTATTTATATCTATGTACACATATCTTTGAATAGGTAATTTCCCATACGTACCAGCCACATGCTGTTATTCGGGTGACTATTTGAAACTCGTGATATCGGGTGAATTAATTTTTTTTTCACGTAATGAAATACTTTGGTACACTCGAGAGCAAATTCAGACTCAAACTGTGTAGTACCGCTTTTAGCATAATAACGTGGATTTTTGCTCTCGATGATGCTTGTGTCTGTGACACATTAAACTTTGCATCGTTAAATCGTCAAAATATAAAAAAAAAAAAACGTGTCAGTAAAATATTTTACCGGTGGAATTTTCTACGGTCGTTCTACCGTTTCTCGAACATTGTGCGTATGAATGTTGATATATATACATCTATACCATCTGCCATGTTATACATATATATGTATGCCTCTGAACAGCAGAATTTTTGACAAGCATACGAGCATGCAATACGCGCTCTAATTATTAAAAACTCTTGACAAGGGGTATCTGAAAAATTTGGTACGAAATATTTTGAAAGTTCCGAGAGAAAAGCTAGACTCAAATTAAGTTGTATAGCTCATAGTGTGTATACAGCATGTATTAATAAATTTTTTGTTTTGTTATCTTGGTAATGAGCATAGCTAGCATAGCATTAAGCTTTGCATCAATAAATCGTAAAAATATAAAAACCCTAACAATGCTGAGAACTGGAGAGGTGCTGTATATGACTTTTGACCTCGGACCATTGCAGTCAGCCACAGAATGTGAATGGATAATGCTTGCTTAGAATATTTATTCATCTATCAATATATATATATATATATATATATATATATGTATGTATCTGGAAAGCTGATACCATTATCTTGTGAAGGCAATATTTTTTTTAAATTAGCGCCACAACTTGAGTCTCCAATATATCGAGAAATTAATTTTTTTTGCATCTGCACACTAAAACATTTATCCCATCGCCCGTTATGTTCACCATTCGTTTTTTTTCACATACACTTTACCATTTTTTGCACACTTGCTGTATGAAAAAAAACGATTCAGAGTATGCTAGAGATCTGAATTTACTCTTAAAAATAAAAATTTATTTTCAATGAGAATTTCCTAATTATTTGTAACGTGTACGAAATTTCGTCATTTATTTCAGCATATATCCAGTAATAAAAAAAATTCTCGTTTCGACACTGTTGAGTAGACGATATTTTTATTTTCAATTTCTCCCCCAATTCCATCCTTTTTGGATTTGTAAAAGAAAATGGATGAATATATTCAAATTTCGGGATGTAATTTTTTTTTTTTACTGAAGGAAAGCGGTCTGTATACACGGTTTGTCTCTGAGGATTTGTCCACATCATGTATGAACGAAGGCCGCTGTTGGATTTGTAAGCAGCTTAAAACTTTGTAGAGTTTTATATATATATATATATGTATATCGCACGAGCTTCTGGCTATTCTTCTACCTTGATCTTGCCCTCTCCCTGGCTCAATATGTCATTCGCCGAGTAACCAGTAGCAATGCCAGATACATAGTACGCAGAGGTGATTCGGAACAGCAAAACTAAGGTTGATCATTCGAGCAATTCTTTTCCATTTCGAAAGTAAATCCTTGAATCTACAATTCCAGGAGTGAGTGTGAAAGAATCGCAGCACTTATAAAAAGACAGGCAGAAGCATTTCGAAATGAATTAATTGAAAAGGAACGTGACAAATATGCTGACCCTCGATTATCTTTGCAAGAATGCACTAGAGAATAGTTAAAAAAAAGAGCCAACATCTCACTAAATTTTATATTTTTTAACTAATGGAAAATTCTTAAAAAGAATCCAACGAAAAATTTCATTGACGATCCCAAAACTCGAAACAAACGAAATTGTATATAATTATTGGAACTCGCAGAGAAAAGAAAACTCTACAAATTAGAAAATTACACATTGCTTTCTAATCAATTTTTTTGGGTTTAGAAAGAGATTGGGAAAAATGATTTTTCATAAAGGAAAAGCTTTTTGAGCCAGATAAGGTTCTGAGAAATTCATGTGCACATTTTTTAATATTATTGTTTGGCTTTGTTTTTTTTAATCCTTCGTACAAGAGTGCTAAAATATGCATATTACTCGATTTTCCGAGCAGTGGGATGAATGAATTCGGGTAAATACTATATAGCTCCAAACCTATACGTACAGTTTAACCCTGGCAACGTGAACAAATTTGTATGCCGCAAATGGCATACGAAAAACCATTCAGAAGGCAAAATGACACATATATATGTACGCCAGGAAAACTGCCACAGGCATTTTCATACATCATCATTAATACCATTTTTGAATTCCACGTCGGTCATGGTCTCACTTGAACTTATAACAGGTCGTGGCCCACGACGACCTGTGTCAAGTCCCTTAGCAAACAAAAAAAAAAATATATATATGCATGCACTCTCTCAATCCCTCCCGCAAAATTCGAGATTGACGGTAGAGGCAAAGTTGTATTGGCTTTGACGTTGCGACGACGTCAACGTATACACAAAAAAATAGAAAAAACAGGCCTGTCGTCACATCGTGTGCTTCGAGAAGCGTTGAAAGCGCCGGCCACTTCAGCATTCGCGAACCGTGCTAGAATGAAAAGAACCGCGTTTTAATCTCCTTATCGTTTTTCACATCGAGAGAACGACAAAGGGTGAGAAAATATATGTTAGCAAAAATAATTTGTGAAAATGGTCCTTTAGCTGACGTGTGCACTCCATAAGGACCCGATAAAAAAAAATTGAGCACATGCAAATTCTATAAATTGCACTTATCTCTTATCGTTATGATTATGTGTAGAAAAAAAAACAGTCAAAACTTATGACTGACATGGTGGTAAATTAATTTTATGTTTTCTATGCTTCTGCACAGAAATTCATTTAACCAATTATCGATTTTTATTTCAATCACAAAAAACGAATGAGCAATTATAAAAGAATAAAAAAAATTAAATGACTACATTGATAATAAATTTTTATTGCTTCAATTAGATTTTAATTGAAACTGCAACTGTTCCTTTTTCCATGTAAACGTCCAGAACGAGCGAAATTTAATCAAATACGGGAAATACGACGTTATTTTTAGCACGATGTTCCATGGCAATTTATAATTTACCAAACAAGAGCTCGGAGTAACTCACCTATTGTCAAAAATATATATTTATAGTTATTTAATATTGCTTGCTCGTCAATTATTTCTTCAACCCTTCGCTAAAACCTTTCCCACTGTTCTATCACGCGTATTTTACTTATGGGGGTTAAACGTAACAAGCTGCAATGTTAGTCCTTATTTATATAGATAACCAACATTCACATGTACGTACAATGTACGAATACTTATACAGGGTGTCCCATCTTGAACGTACCAGAAAAATATCTCGAAAACAAGAAGAGGTACGGAAAAAAGTTTTATACAAAAGTTTTATGGTATCGAGGGGGACAATTAAGGGCAATATCGATAACATACTGCGCGCTACTTTTAAAATATCAACCGTAACACTATTTTTAAAAATGAAAATCGATTTTTCTCATAAGATCGAAATTGTAGCTGGCCTCAAGCCAAATTCAATTATATTTTTTTCAATTTTTTGTTTTAATTTTTTTCATTTTATTTCAGCTTTTTGTAGTTGAAAATTTTTCCAATAAAAAAAAAAAAATCATTCGATTAATAATCTCTAATGTAATACTCTCGGACTAACTCTAGAGATGTTCAAAAACCTGCCTCTTGTGGCAAAGCATCGTTGAACCTTACGATGAAAATGTCCAACAGTATTCAGAAGTAAATTTCTGAGAATGCCTTGATAGGCTGTACTGATCTAATCTTTTATTTCATTTATATTTAATAATTTATTATTTTTAGCAATTAATCCTTATGGAAATTTTGGAATCAGAATGATATATTATAGTATTTCTGACAAAGAAGAGCGTTATTATTAAAACTACGAAAGGTAATAAGAGGGGAATGCGATATAGCACAACGTGCGGCATAATTCAATTTAATCAGCTAAGATATCCACAATGTCCTTTATGTCTCTCTACCCTTAATTGTCCTCCTCGATGCCATATAACTTTTTCATTAGATTTTTTTCCGTACCTCTTCTCGTTTCCAAAATGTTTGACTGGTACGTTTAAAATGGGACACCCTCTATACTACACACTAAAGCCAGAAAATATTCGAACGTCAAACTAATGGGAGGGTGTAATCTCTTCCTCCTCCAACTATGGAATACAAATACTGGGAGGGATAGTCGTGGGATCTTTGCGAAGTATTATGCATGATGGCGCGGATTAAACCGACCGATAGAAGAGTGAGAGAATCGAGGGGTAAAATGAGGCTCAGGAACATATAGAGGCTGCCTTATCGGATTCAAAGGAGATATGAGAGATGTGGGGAATTGCAATGAATCACCGCGAAAGGGGATATTATAGCTGATGGTGTGGAACGAGAACTCTGACTGCGAGGTATTAACCGACTGGTAGAGGGACAGAACGATAAATGAAGTGAGACCAAGTGAGATGATGAAAGCGAGATAGGGGATGAATTAAACAATGTGCGAGGGAGAGAAAGAGAGAGAGAGAGAGAGGGAGAGAGAGAGAGAGGGAGAGAGAGAGAGAGAGAGAGAGAGAGAGGTCGATGACAGTATCCTCAATAATTTCCCTGATACGAGGCTTATGAAGGATTTACCGGAATGGAAGAGATTCTCTTCATCTCACGGGTTTCCTGTGACGTATATATGTGCTTTCGGAGATATGATAGCGGTATTTTAATTACATATGCAATCAAACCCATATTACATTTATTATATAACCGCAAACCAACCGCTGCCATTTCAAAAGATCCATACGTGAACTTCCAAAGCACTTGGCCCCGACAGTTGAATATGGATATACATATATATATATATATATATATATATATTACATATATTGTCCCTATCTTCTAACTTGTTTATAATCGATTGTTAAGTACTTGAAAAATTTATCTCTCTTCATATTGCCCTAAAAATAGCATGGAAAACCATTTCTCTGTCCATTTGAGAGTGTCTTTCTCCCTTTATCTTTATGTTTACACATAATAAAGTTGAGCATAAAAATAGGAAGAAAAAAAATTTCAAGTAACTCGAGGAGCAAATTGAGATGACGCATAAATACGTCGATGAGATATATATTTAAAGTTGAATCACGAAAACATGACAACGATCTCAAATTCTTTGTAACGAATCTAAATTATTTATCTATATCTTATTGTTTCATTGTTTGTTCATTGGAGCATCGAGGAATTGGGAATTAAAAAATTTTAACGAAATAAAAAATTCAAACATTACTAAATCAGCCTGGACCATTAGCGCTAATTGACAGGCTTGTCCGTTATTGCAAACATAAATGATATATATAGAATGAAATATTAGTCGTCTTAGTGAAACGCACTGAGATTTGGCGCAGAATGAGCGAAAACGTCAACACGAATGATAAAGTATTTTATTATCGTGACAATTGTTGAACAGGTTGGTTTATCTACTTCCGGTAAAGTCTTGATTATTTGAGGCAAATGGGGCCAATGACCTCGCCGGACAGTTGAAAATCACGGATAATCAGTGTCTGAATAATCTAATGAAATGAGCCAAGAAAAAATAAACATTTACAGCTGCTATGATGATTTCCGCTAATTCTAATATTTTTATAACAATAAAAAAGAAATTTCTTTGGCTCTACTTTTTTTTTCAAATTTTCCCCCAAAACCAAAGTTAACCGGAAAAGGATAAATTGTGTCGAAAAACGCGACAACCATTCCCGGTTAATCGAGGTTTTACTGTATTCTAACACTGTTCCACCACCAGCAGGTTATATCCAGCGTTGCCACTCGCGTACTATATCACTCTCATCTCTCTTGTTCTCTCGCGAATCGGCTCTATTGCCTCTGGCATTGTAATTGGCTGCCAAATGAGAGGTCGACCTCACCTAAATCTTACCAAGTTGTGCCGGTAGAATTGTTGAGCCTCGGCAGACCCCAAGATCAAAATGGCCGTAGTTTCTTGGGATTGAGGAAGCTGTGCGGTGTTCTTGAGTTTGGCGATGTGAAGTGCAAGTGGGATAAGGAAGTTGAGAGAGAGAGAGAGAGAGAGAGAGAGAGAGAGAGCGAGAGAGAGAGAGGGGGGGGGGCAGAAAGATAGAGAGAGAGAGAGAGAGAGAGAGAGAGAGAGAGAGAGAGAGAGAGAGAGAGAGAGAGAGGCAGAAAGATAGAGAGAGAGAGAGAGAGAGAGAGAGAGAGGGGGGCGGGAGGGAGGCAGAAAGATAGAGAGAGAGAGAGAGAGAGAGAGAGAGAGAGAGAGAGAGGGGGGGGCGGGAGGGAGGCAGAAAGATAGAGAGAGAGACAAAGCTTCAGGTCGAGTTTTGGAGGGATGGGGCTGAGTTGCCACCGAGACTCCCGACCGACAATAATTCTAACCGGATAAAAAGAGGGAACGGGTAAGAAAGTCGCTTTATAGCGAGCCAAAGATAGGTGAAGAGAGAGAGAGAGAGGAAAAATAAAGGAGATATACTATATATCGTTGAGGAGAAACAGGGTAAAACTTTGGACGGAAGTATTTATCGTAAGATGGTAACGGTTAGCAAACTCTCGTATACGGAAAAATACATTCGTTACTTTTGTATATCTCTGTGTATAATCTTGTACGATACAAAATTCTTATACGCATATTTATTGAGGTAATTTCAATGGAGAATTGCTATTTTACGATATTGGAATTGGCAAATATTCTATCTATTTTCTCTCAAAAAATTGCAGGACGTTTCTTTCGTTTTTTTTCATTACTCGTTTTATTTTATCCATTCGTTATTATTATTATTCAATAATTCGACACTGTACGTGTTGAAAAATAATCGATAGAGATTCGTAAATTATCGTAAAAAAAGTCGTAAGAAAGAAATTACTGAAAGAGAAGAAACAAGTGATGTCTCAGTATGGCGAAAGACAACCATCGTATGTACATATTACATGTAAGCAAACTGTCTCTGTTCTTCGTCTGTCAAGCGTTTCAAGCGTTACGTTTCATTCCTCTCCGGTATGCATCAACCGTCTGTCTGCTCATCAAGATTTTTTTTTTCCCTTTGTCGGATATCACTCCCCTTCACCCTTCGTACCTTACAGCCATCATCATTTTTCTTCTCATAATTTTTTTCCATATCTCTTCCTGCTGTTTTTTTTCCATCTCACTCATTGCTTTCGCACGACATTGGTAGAAGTCATTAACGGAACGATCATCGTTCCGATGTTCCGCTTCGCCAAAGCATGAGGCAAGCACATGCACAAAAGAGAAAAATAGATACTATCCTGATGACAAACATCGAGGCCATCTGTCGAGACTCTGACACTCTGACTCAAGTGATTTGAACGATATGGATAGAGCAATGTTCATGATTCTTGATGCCTGTCGTCATCGTTGACGTCACCGGCACCACCACCGTCAGATAATAACGATTCCAGCAATAACAGAAGCCAGCCTCATCAGTGGAAAAAGCGTAGCTCGACTTCCGTCACATCCGTCTGTCTGTCAGGTCATTTTTCCTAGGCTTTTATTTCCTCTCCAATTCCCTCATACACGTCTCTGTGTTTGACGTCATTTCACCAACCCCACCATGCACGATCAATAGTTCTTTTCATTTATTCAAATTGTTACCAAGTCTCTGGTTGTTTCACTGATTTTTCCTAGCTCCGGGCAACGAGGCACACCAATCGATCATCTGGGATTCATCCGAGTTATCATTTTGATAACGCATCAGTCCTGTTGGACTGTCTCCCGTGTGTTCTAAAATTTTGCAGAGAATTGTGGAGGGTCGAGGGAGGAAAAAACGAAGCAGGAAAATCATAGACAGCATTCTTGTGTAGTAGGAAATATCCTTGGTTCTGTATGTGCAATGTGTGATTGCACATGTATATTTATAGGGTGCGCGTGCGTCCTGGTAAATGTTCTGGACAAGCTGGCTGGGCGTAGCCGTGACGCAGAACGAGGCAAATATGAAATATGTCGTGAGGAATTATTTATCGCACAGAGGTACAGAGCTCGCTATATATCTAACGGTGTTACAGATGAGAGATGCGAGGCTGTAAAATATTTCACGATGTTGAATATATATGTATTTCTGTTAACGCACGTAGATGGAGACATTCACAAAGCTATGGAAGAAAAATTGTTATCACGGCTTGTGTAGCACGAAGACAGAGAGAAATTGAAAAATTTGAATAGAGGTAAAGTGAGATAACGTAATTTTGTCTCAAGGTTTCGTATTTCCTGTTGAGAAGCTACCAGAGCCATACGCTCGAAGCCCATCTTGTCATATCACAATCTCGTCGTCATTGTACTACTCGTAGATTTTCGTCTTCAAGATGAGATCTTATTATTATTTTTTTATCACATCTTTTATCCTTAGTTCGTCAGGATTAAAGTATCCTGGAGTTGGAATGACATGATATTGCTGCTTTTTCATAACGTTCGTGTTTCAAGGAAGGCGTAGGCAATTCGTGACAAATATAATATCTCAAAAGCTGTGTTTGGGAAATTTGGTCCAAGTGCAGAGAGGATGAAAAATTAGCTACGATATTTCGATGGGCTATGAACAAGGTCCCGAGAAAATTGTCAAAAAATCTTTAAAGACACGTGTAATCTCGAGGGAACCCAACCGCAACATGAACTGGTCTAAATATTAGACGTGTCATTGATGGAAATTGCCAAAGAACAACTTCAGGATTTTCATCAATATTTTCCGTAACGATTTCCTCTTCAACAATGTAGATTCGATTTTACAGCTTTGACCATCCTTTCCATCGTTCCTGTTTGCCTTTTTAACAAACTCAAGCTAGTTTTCGAAGGGGCCAACTAGAGACCGATGACTATGATTATGAGAGCATCGCTATAGCGATGCTCTCATGGCTGGGATCACACGAGCGTTCCAACAATCGACGTTGTGACAAACGTCGTTTTTGACTGACGTTATTACCGCAGTCACAATAGAACGTTCTCGACCAGTTAACTAATAAGTAATGGACCACAATGATCATGCCAATCCATTGATTTGGTTGTCTAGAGACTTTTAATTGAATAATCATTACCCAAGTTCCATTATTTAAGCAAATAATCACAATTTGACATTATCGGTCACGTTGTCCATTTTTCCACTGTCAGAAGACAGCATGAACTTCATTACTTTTTTGCCTCAGCATGATAATTTTCTGTGTGAAATTCAAAGTAAAAGTTTTTAATGCGAAAGATGCCCAAAAGTCAAAGAATACCGCAAGCCATATATGCCTTTGAGGACGCAGCTCTTGTAATTATTTTGACATATTGCCAGCTCAAGTGTGAGCGTTCCAGTCTCTGTAAACCGTTTATGAAATTCCAAGACCGAGTTATGAGGCGCAACAGAAGTAACGAGTAATCAACGGCGTCTAAAAAAGAAAGTCAAACAAGACATACTGGACACCTACGGTTGGGATTTATTTTTTGACACACGCGCACGTACACCTTAATTAATTATTTCAACTGATAGATAGAATTATTAGAAATTGATGATTGATGAAATTGATAATGGACTACAATATTAGTCATACCAATCCATTGATTTGGTTGTCTAGAGACTTTTAATTGAATAATCATTACCCAAGTTCCATTATTTAAGCAAATAATCACAATTTGACATTATCGGTCACGTTGTCCATTTTTCCACTGTCAGAAGACAGCATGAACTTCATTACTTTTTTGCCTCAGCATGATAATTTTCTGTGTGAAATTCAAAGTAAAAGTTTTTAATGCGAAAGATGCCCAAAAGTCAAAGAATACCGCAAGCCATATATGCCTTTGAGGACGCAGCTCTTGTAATTATTTTGACATATTGCCAGCTCAAGTGTGAGGATTCCAGTCTCTATGAACAGTTTATGAAATTCCAAGACCGAGTTATGAGGCGCAACAGAAGTAACGAGTAATCAACGGCGTCTAAAAAAGAAAGTCAAACAAGACATACTGGACACCTACGGTTGGGATTTATTCTTTGACACACGCGCACGTACACCTTAATTAATTATTTGAAATTGATAGCCAGAGTGGAATGAACGCGAAATGATGAAGGATAGATTCCATAAAGCGTTTTCACTGTTCAGCATCAGAGATATCTTTCCCGCTTTGTCTGCCGTCATATTCTGTCGACATTCTCTTTCTGCCTCTTTTCTTCGACACCCTCGCCGTAGCTGTTATGATATTTCACAACACGGAAAGACCAGCCACCGTTTCCCGACTCAGCCTTTTTGACACCCTTTTTGACTACGACACGAGAAATCGTCGCGCATAACAATCATGGGGGTTGTTTTGAATGGAAGCCGCATAATTGTCGGTTGACAAAAGAAACTCGCTCAAGTGGATTCAAACGAGAACGAGATGGTGCACACGCTAGACATGAGGCTCTTCTATTACTTCTTCTCTTCCTCCTCCTTCTTCTTCTTCCACTGTCTTCTCTCCCTCTCTATATATATATATATATATATATATATATACACATACATGCTCGACTCTCTGTATAACCAACGCCTCTTGAATGAGTCAGTAAAAGGTCTGAAGGATGATGTTGCTCAGACGGAAGAAGCATTATCCCTTTTCATCGCAAAAGATGTATAATAAGACAAATTTCCGCCGTGGTTTCTCTAATGCCTTTTGTATTTTTTACCGTTTATCTGGCCTGTTCACCATTCCCCGATGACTTTTCATACTAGCTTCCATTATGGGATATTGTGCTTTGAATCTGCAGTCACTGGTTTGTCACAATTTGAGCACATCAAAAAAAGTATGCGGCCGTATAAATATACATATATGTATGAAGCATTTTGCAGGAAACTAGAAAATCTGTTTCATTTGACACTTCATAACAACTTTGTAAAAAGTCGCCTAAACCAATTATAGTACTAATAATATTAACAATAATAATAATAATTATTATTATTATTATACATCGACGAGCCATTTGCAGAAACAGGAATAAGCATTGATCAGAAATCTGCATACTGTTCACGCTAAAATTATTTTATAAATAAAGAGATTTTTTAAGGACGTTAAGTGAAAGTATATGGGTGTGAAGGATTAAGAATAAAAGTCTCAAAATTATAATAATCCACACCCCGTCACAATATTATTGTACTTTATAATTTTAATTAATATTCTCATTGGTGGTATGAAGAATGTATCAATTTCTTTTGAAGTCTGCAGTAATCTGTATGTTTTTATCGGATTCGTTCTATAATAGGTAATCAATCTAAAGCTTTTTATTCCCCAATAATGATCATTTTAGGTGACTACCACAGCTGTCTGAAAAATCGTGATATGAATCAGAATGAAACTCGGCAATCAAGCAGTATTATTTTCCATCAAATTGAATAAAAATCGGCGATTTCTCATACGCTATATAACAGAAAATCGTTTCGCGGTTATTGTTAAATGGCTTATAATAGACGAAATACGGGATAAAGGTAGAAGAGATGGAAATAGAAAGGAAGGAAAAAATATTGTAGTATCCTGAAATATAGCCGGGGAGTGCGAAAATTGGAAGAATGAATGGAAAAAGAAACGATGAAACGATGGTAATGATGAACTGAATATTGTGCACGTTCCCTCAAGAAAAAAAAAAAAAAATCGTCCCACGAAAGGATTCTTTCCTCTCATTATATTTTCTTCGAGTTCTTTCTTCGACTCGCTCTCTGCTCCGTCGCAGCTTTCAGCTCGGCGCTCAAACCTCTCTTTGCTCCACTCGATGCCACGTTCGGTTCCCCTGCAGCCTCGAGCGGAATGGTGGAGAACCCAAACTCGAGTGTGGCGTTTGCAAAGGCGACAAAACTTGCTGTATATGCATATATATATACATACATATATATATATATCTATATATATATATATTTGCTATATTTATATATAGGTTTTTCGTACTCGTTCCCCATTTCGTTTTCAGTCCGGGGAGAGTACGAGAGTCGCGAATTTCTTTGAATACGGGCCAAAGATTGCCCACGGTAATAATTATAGCGCGGCCACAACGAAAAACTCTGGCTGCGGCTTTCTTTTAAAAATCACCGAGCTGTGAATAACAAATGAAAAAGACCGTTAGAGAGGGCGCGAAAAAACAGACCCCGTCAGAGAGGATATTGCGAGAGAGCGACGTGCGATTCAAGGGTGAACGGAGCTTTGGTGCGAGAAAAAAGAAACCCTAAAAGGGAGAAGAAAAAAACAATTCTCAAGAGGATACAAAAGGGTCGAGCAAAAAAAAACTGCAAATACAAATAAAGATTGCGAATCGGAGACTGTGAGTATACATTTATACATATATATATATATTGTTATGATTATGTAAAGCGCAAATCTTTTGACGCACGACGTTCACGTGACGAATTTAATGATTGGGGTAAATCAGAAACCTTCATGGGGTATTTTATTGATCGACCAAATTCACAGATGACTTCGACTGACGACTCACAACAGATGAAAGACGGATAAGCGATCGACGAGACGACCAGCGTAGGTTCTTGTAAATAGTCTTGCTTAAGATCTCTAAGCTGACAGACATGTCAATGAAAACGAACCTCATTCTGTTAACGGATATTTCGTCTTATTCGTGTTCTCTCTTTCGTCGATTACAACAATATATATATATATATGAAGGTGTTCCCAGTAAAAGAGGAAAACCTAAAAAGGATCGTTCGAAACTCACTGATAACGAGTTTCAATGAGATTTCTTCTTGTAGCGCTTAAGCTGAGCCCACCCTTTTAGTAAAATATGAGGAAATTAATTGCACCATTATTAAATCAACCTCGAACGAATCTACGTGTATATACCTATATATTTTTGTATATGGAGGGAGCATATAATCGCATTTACGACATATATGGCGAATTACATTTACATTAACGTCATGCACCAGAAGATATACGTCCCCGTTCGCACTACGGCTGGAACTAATTTGCGATAGTATTCGCAATATAAACGTTCTCTCTCTCTCTCTCTCTCTCTCTCTCTCTCTCTCTCTCTCTCTCTCTCTCTCTCTCTCTCTCTCTCTCTCTCTCTCTCTCTCTCTCTCTCTCTCGCTCTCGCTCTCGCTCTCTCTCTCTCTCTCTCTCTCTCTCTCTCTCTCTCTCTCTCTCTCTCTCTCTCTCTCGCTCTCGCTGTCTCTCTCTCTGCTGCTCTCCCTCCGCATGCCGGCCTTTTCCTCTGCCTTCCGCAGCTGGCAAATAATTTCTCCTAAATTGCCAAGGGGAAGCGGTGGCACTCTATGTGCGCACTCGCTGACAATAGTGAGCATAAGTCCGCGGTTGATGGTACGAGAGAGGATATCGGGACAAATAAAACGAACAGAGAGAGCACCTGTGGAAATATTTGGGACGAAAAGTGCCCAAATATATGAGCGTCAATGAATTAAAAAAAAAAAATTGTAACAAAATTAAAAACATAATATGTGGCTAAAGCTGCAAATACTTTCCACTTCTGTGAATCTGCTGTCGAGATCTCGCGTGTATTGACGACGTCAATGTTTTATTTCATGTGCTCAAATATTCTCCAGAGTCGGCAGAGACAAAATATTGTATTAATATTTTGCACGAATTTTTCTCATTTTTTCCGCTGTGAATGTTTTTCTGTATTCTTTTGTTTCATTCCCGAGAGGAATTAGGAGGATTTTATGATCGAAAATCGTGAAATTATTATATAGCAGACTTTACTCAACTTTTCATTATAATATTTTGAGAATTTTTTCTTTACACACCGTGTAGTCAGAAAATAATATTACATTTTCCGAAACTCATCGTGCAGTCAGAGTATCAACTCCTTGTACTCGTAATAAAATAACAAGAACAAAATCGTTATCGTGATATTCGGTATTTTGTAGAAGAATCTCCAAGCGATCTCTTTAATTTCCTCTGAGAATATCCGTATCATTTTTATTATCCGGTAATAATTCCCTCGTCGTAATATTTATTCGCGGATGAAAAATAAAACTCCACAACGAAAAAACTTGTTCCCAGCACATTTTTTCAGCCCCTGCTGTTTTTTTCTCTTTTTTCCACCCTACACTTTTCATCTCACTCCGATAAAATGGATTAAACCCCTTTCCTTGCCCGTCTCTCCGCTATTTTCATCCAAGAGTGCAGCAAATATGGTATACCCGGTTTATTGGCTGTCCATCAAAAAAATATTTCGCTCTTTCCACGACAACAAGAGAGCAAGAGAGTCATCAAGCGCGAGTTCAGTTGACGGCGAGTCCAAAAATTGTCGTACCGGAAGTTGAGTGGAGCTGGAATATTTAATTTTCAGAAAATATGCACGTCTCGTCAAATGACGAGTGGAGGATCAAGAGTCTTACGAGAAAACGAGGCAACGTAAAATCTTTTTTATGCTATTTTCCTCCTCCTATATTAACTTGTGTCACTCACACTATGACGACAAACACACCCTGAATGCTTCCACTTCATCCTGCAGCCTTGTTTTTTACTTCACGAAGTAAGTTTGGCTTTTCTGAACGACAGATGTAATTAGTCCAGAGTCGTTAAAATCTTGAGGTCATAGGTATAGACAAAATTTGATGATGTATTTTTGGGTGATGTTTGAGTGAGTTACTGATATCTCTTTTATTACTGATTTAACTTAAGACTTAACTTTAACTGACATTGTCTATTATCACATAAATGTCATGCCTATAAATATCACGATCAAAGTCATTCATCGTATAAAATTAAAAATGTTCATGAGACGCATATTTAAGTAGTAAATGCCGACATTTGGTCAGACGTAGTACGATATTTCACCACTGTCAAAAATTATTTACTCCAGAGTCGTTAAAATCTTGAGGTCATAGGTATAGACAAAATTTCATGATGTATTTTTGGGTGATGTTTGAGTGAGTTACTGATATCTCTTTTATTACTGACAATATTGGTTTAACTTAAGACGAACACTGACATTGTCTATTATCACAGAAATGGCATGCCTATAAATATCACGATCAAAGTCATTCATCGTATAAAATTAAAAATGTTCATGAGACGCATATTTAAGTAGTAAATGCCGACATTTGGTCCGACGCAGTACGATGTTTCACCACTGTCAAAAATTATTTACTCTTGGGGACTGTTGACTTAACTCTCTAAATAATCAAACTAAGAATCATTGGAGTTAAAAGAAATTAAAAAATATTAATACGAAGTAAATAAATTGCTTCATAACAATTCTCTCTTGCTCATAGAGCTCAACATCAAAAGCACGATATACATATTTTGGAACAATGTTCTCAAAGCCAAAATTCTGTAAATAAAAAAAAATGTGAGCTTTCAAAGTTTAAATTTCTAATTGTTGAATGCTCACAAAAAATCATATCGTATTTTCGTGAAACCATCGCATCGGAAGCGTTGCCGGAGGAGCGTAAACGGAAATGTCTACTTGACGCGAGTTCGAGTAGTAAATGTCAAGACTTGGTCAGACGTCGTACGACAGTCCACTTCTGCCGAAGGTTATTATTCTTGGGCCACCTCTGGACTATAGTGGTATAAAACTGTACGAGCGACTGTACGATTTTGGAAAAATGTCCTCAAAGCAAAAATTCTGTGAGAAAAAAAAATGTGAGCTTTCAAAGTTTAAATTTCTAATTGTTGAATGTTCACAAAAAATCATACCGTATTTTCGTGAAACCATCGCATCAGAAGCGCTGCCCGGGGGAGCGTAAACGGAAATGTCTACTTGACGCGAGTTCAAGTAGTAAATGTCAAGATTTGGTCAGACGTCGTACGACAGTCCACCCCTGCCGAAGGTTATTTATTCTTGGGCCACCTCTGGACTATAGTGGTATGAAACTGTACTAGCGGTAAATGCAACTTGTAGTGCAGGGTATATAAGTCAGAGGGTCGCTACGAATGAGGGTTGCTGTAGAAATTGTTGAGAAGGTCTTCGTAGAAACTGGTAACATATGACTTTCGTACTTTCCTAGGTACTCTGACGAATAGTATCATATCGCACAATACTCGACCCGTTCTACTGGAGAGTCTCCTGTCCTCCCATCAACCATAGTACACTAACCTATCTCTATATTTCCCATCCACTCTCTCATTCGTGCTTTAGCCTGTCCACCGATATTCGGAGCCAGTAGGACTGCGTCGTTTTGCACGAAACAAAGAGAGAGAGGGAGAGAGAGAAATACAGACTTCAGCAGTTGGGGGAGGCACCTCCGAACAAGGGGACACTTTGTTTGCCCAGTTCTCGACCATTACTAACCCAGCTACAACAACCACTACCACCTGTGTCACACTCGAGTCCTTCCACTTGTCTGGTCATTTAAATTCTATCTATATGTCGATATACATGACTCACTAAGATTTATGAGGATGTTGGATTGTTTCTACATATATATATATACCAACTTATTAATCTCTCATAAAGATTTTATGGGTTTCGACTATGATCATTCTGATGCTGATGCTCTGATGGCATTGCTGTATGATGTTGCGAACCAAAAGGTCAGCATGGCTTCTTCTGACCCATTCATGGAATTCAGATTAATTTAATATAAAACAAGAACATTTTTTTCTATTCATTTAAAGACGCTGCCCTTCCATGTGAAGTTGATAGACTTTTTATTCCCACCGAGGATGAAATACTCAATCGGAAATTATATCAAAATGAATACAATTCACCTTGTGGTAGACGTTATTGTTTCAGACATTCTTGTATAGATTAATAAATAAAAATAATCGACTTAATTATAAATCAATGCTGACAGATGAGAGCCTAATTCTATTTCATTTATTTCAACATTTTTGAGCTTTTCACAACTGCTCAGTCAAGACCACTTTACAGCTTCCTTGTCACATGAGCCTATAATAGAGCTGTAATACGTAGTTCTCTTATTCATGGCTTTTTATTCACCATTATAATGAGACACAAAATTAAATTAAATAATTATCCAATACACAAACGACATTTAACACAATGATTCTCAATTTGTCTTGATGGCAGTGGAGACTGAGATAATTAATCTGCGTCAAGAATATCTTCATTCTCATTATCTTTTCCCTCAGCACAAAATGGTCGCAGCCTTCACCTTCATAGACAGAGATGTACACTCTACATCCGTATTCCTTTCTCTATTCCTGGTGCCTCTTGTTTTCGCCATTTCACATCCTTCCCCTATTCTCCGTCTGGCTCGTCAAAGAGAACAATCATTATTCCTCCCATTCGCTGAAAATCTCTTCTCGTCAACAGAACACTCTGAAATTTCAAAACTCCTCTCGTGTTTACCTCTTGACTCAACGACTCAGACTAGATTAGAATATATTTTAATGCTTGAACGATGCTTCCCTAATTTCAACCCTTTAATTCTGATTCCCTGTCCTCTCGTATTTCAGTCTTTCTGATATTTCATTTTCGATTAGTTTCAGCGTTTCTCGTGCATATACATGCAAAAATATTCTTCCCACCTGGTGTTTGCATGTACTGGGAAAAAATGCCCATCTTACTTTAATGTGAGAGCATGACAGCTGTGTGAAGCACCAGTACCCAGTCAGAGTTATACCCCTTCTCTCACGCCCGAGCCAATGAGCCAATTTATTATCCAGCATTTCCTCACTTCTCATACGCGTAAGCTTCGAGAGGGTAAACTGGAAGAGTTTTCACTCCATTTCGTAGCCTTGTCGACTCTTTGAAATTTCACCTTTTCACCTTTCTATCTTCTAGCCCGTTTCTCTACAAGTCTGCATGTCTACAATCACCTTGCCAAGAGGTGAGACTGAAGCCATTTTTTTATTCCAGCGCTACTCGAGGCAGCCATCAACCTTCAACCCCGAACTCCTTTAACACTCTTTCCTTTATACGGGGGAGAGGGGCTCTTAAATCAATTGATGCTCCACTGGCACTTTTCGACTGCGTAATTGAAAGGAAAGATGGGCTATAGATGGATGAGATGGAGGAACTTTGGAGAAGAAAACGATGAAAAGGGAACGGAGGGCGAAAGACGAAAGAGAAAAATAGGGAAAATCGAGTTGGCCTGGCGAGAGAATTGCAATGACCTGGAAATACATGGAGCTGGGAGTAACCATCTTGATTTTATGCTATGCTGACTCGCAACTTCAACACTTTCGAAGGATATTTTTACTGACCATCCTCCGCGATGGAGCATTCGTTTTCTTTTCTTGTTGAACTCTTTAAAATAATTATAAATAAAACTGTCAGACGTTACGTATTATTTAAGTATCTTAATTCATAATGCAACATAATTGGACGATAAAAGTGAAGACGATTAAGATTTTTGAGACTTCCAATATTTATATTCACTGCAGACGATATCATGACGAGTATATAATGAATCATGTTTTTGATTCAACGACCCAAAGTACAAGGTTCCTTCCAACATGAAGGCCCCAAATTTTAGATCCTGTGTTGAAAAGAACCGTCAGATTCAACCAAATCGAGGTCGAAGGTATCTTCTAAAATTCGAGCCTGAGCCCTTTAAGGCTGGAGATTCCTTTTAAGGCAAAGTGCTACTTGCATAGGTGCGAGGATATTGTCATTAGTAGCACGCGCGGCGAAGTGTGAGAAATTAAGGTGTACGATAAATCCAAGAAATCCTCCAACGTTCCGCAGCTCCAGAAATCTATGTATGATAACATTTAGAATTCAGATATATTCCACCAATATAAACGTTTTCTGTAAAGTACAAATAAGTCGATTGAATTTTCTCTGTGGCCCGAAACATCCAGATACGATACACAACGATCGAAAAATACTTATTTTATCATTGGCAAATTTCAAATACTCACTGCCTGTGCAAAGCAGTGGGAAGACCTTTCCTGCAGTTTTGCATCTTTTTCTTCACGTACTTGTAGTATATATAATATATATATACAGAGGCACTTCACCCTTTTTTCAAGGATGAAGGCAGAGAGTGTGTGTGTGTGTGTGAAAGAGAGAGAGAAAGAGAGAGAGAGAGCGCGAAAAAGTAAGAGAAAAGCAGAAGTGGAACAGGATTCCTCGCAGAAGCCTTCAATAGAAAGAGGAGGCCGGATGGTTTACTGTGACGTACAGCCAGAGGGGTAGAAAATATTGCTGATGGTTTTTCTTTCCCTTTCCTTCGGATATCCACAACTACGATGTCCATAACATTTTTTGACTCTCGTTTCTCCACCGAAATCCATCTGCTTTCGTTCTAGCCAGTCTAGTCCTCGCTAGGCAGTTTTGCAGCGTATCTCAGCCGCGCAACCGTGAGAAAAAGATCAGCAACGTCGAATTTATCCCATATTGGCCGGGCATTATAAATTTATATTGCATCCGCCGATGTGCTTCTCTCGTTTCTTCTATGGTACTATATCGTTTTCCCAGAGGAGACGCGTCACTGGGATAAATCCGAAATTCCCGGTGGAACCAGATACAAGTCTGGCACTGAGAAAAGCGACTCGAGGACTCGTAGTAGGTACTCAATTGTATCTCTAGTGGCGTAATATTGATGCTTCCCTGTCAAATTCTATATGACCAGCTATCAACTCATATTTATAATACAATATCGTAAAAACTTCGGGGAGTCCTGATAATTTTATTAATCCTAAATAATATTTACAAAATGTCATTTGATGCGAAACAAAAAATGGGATATCAAACGTATCTTATTGTCAGTGTAAAGTGATCATAAAGTTCGAAAAAAAAAATAAGAAAAATAAAATAAAGGTTAATAAAATAAATCAAATATAAGGTTCGGATGGATTTCGATGGTAATATGACCGTGAATTTAAATAACACATTATATACGTGAAAAGCAATATTTCGGATAAACTTTAAGGTTGGCTTCTTCTGTATCAGGAATATCTCAAGAGATAGTTTAAGAATAAGAGAATGCAAACAAAATGAATCTGATACTCTGTTGATAGTGAAACGCAATAAAACGGCTATGAGAAAATGACAGGAAAAACGTCGTCAAAAAGCACAGAGAGTTTTTCATGAAAATTTAACGTGTTTCTTCCAAGGTCCTCTGCGCATGCCGATGGATGGAAGGAGGATTTGCTCAGAAAGTGTAATGAAAAGGAGAAGAACATATGTAAGAAAAAAAAAGTAAATCCACGCTTCTTTCTCCTTACTTCGAGGTAAATCGTTTGCCGGTTCATAATATTCTCGAAGGCTGTCGAGGAAGAAAAGAGAGTGGTATGGTGGTACACAAGTTTCTTGTTTGACACTTAAAAATTGACAGACTGAAAAAAAAAATTAAAAAAAAAGAAAACATAAATAAAAAAAGATTTTCACAGGTGCTCGAGTCAGAGCGCTAGTCCCGTGAATATCTGCTCTCTCTTTATGTTTCTCCACTGTTCCAAGCTTGGGGTTGACGTACGTCGTTTCATCTTCGCGAAGCTCTTTTTTTCCTTTACAAATTACTTTTCATTCTCGGTTGTTTTGCCTGAGCTTTATCCTCTCGCGTTTTTTTCATCATCGTCATCCTTTCAACTCCGGCAGTGAAGTACTCGCTCATTATTTAATATCTCGTATTCTTGAAAAAGATTGTTCCTCCGTCGACCAACTCGATTTAAAAAAAATATATCAAGAATTACTTTATGACTAAATAATCATAAATAATTATTCAAAAGTAATTAAAAAAAAAGCGACCAAGGAACAAGTAAAAAATAATTGCATTAATTATATTTGTATCCAGTGCAGAAAAATAATATTTTTGGTTAATTTATAATTTGATTGATTATTTTAAAAATATTATTGTAGAAAATTTTCACTCATGCTCCATATAATTTCTATATAAGAATTAAACGTGAGATGGATGAACTGTACGCGTAATGAAATTTGCTTTCTATTAAATGTTTAATTTTTAGCTTTATCTGTTCTTCACCATAAACTCAACTCGTACAGTGAAATGTAGAAGATCGGAGATTATAATTTATTTTTTTACACATTGGCGCTGTTGTACAGCATCGTGGAAAAGTGTATAATAACGAGAGTAATATTAACGTGCGAGATAGAGACGGCGAGGAAATGGTATGCAGGGTGGGCAAAAGGGAGAAAAATTAATTCAATTCTCGAAGTAAAAAAATAGCAGGTAGGGGTATAATACTCTTGTTTTGTGACGTACTTCATCTACTATATGACATGATTCACATATCTATGCTTAAAACACGAAACAGACCATTTCTACTCTTCTGGGTGTTGAATTTTCACGTGTGCACATTCTAAAACCGCATGTGTGCCGAGTATATACAAATACACATGTATACACATAATTGTATATACATACACATGTATACACATAATTGTATATGTATATGTTGTGCAGGACTGTGTATTTGGCCTGATAACATTTTCGGTGCAGTTTGGTAAGGTAAACGAACTGGTGGTTTCCGTAACTTGATATATATATATATATACCACATGCTCCATATCTCTGTTCGCAATGTCATGTTACACGAATTATTCAATTAGTTATCTTTCAGTTTTTTTATTTTTATTTCTCATGCATGCTCCCTGTTTTCGTTTATTCTAGTTCCTCGTGTTACCATAATCAAGATAACAAGTTTTATTTTCTCAAAAACTGCGATATTTTATCATTAATCAGAGAAATCAAATGCTAACAATTTTTTAACCCCAAATTTTGATGAAGGGGTGTACCATCGATAACGTTGAAAAGTCTCAAGAGTGAGGATAGAAGTTAAGATAGAAGTTAAGTTAAGGCTGGTAAGATATTTTATTTTTTTGAGAAATCTACGATGTTTTAATATTTATCACAGAAATTAAATGCTGACCATTTCTTAACCGTATGTAGATAGGAAGAAAGGATAGGAAGGAAAAAGGACCCTATATCACTTTAAATAGTCTCAAAAGTGAGAATAGCTGTCATATTGGAATTTTTTTCCTGTAAGAAGATTTATTTTGCCAGAAAGTCTGCTCAATTATCAGAAGAATCAAACGCTGGCATATTTTTTGACTGTCAATTAAGAAGGGGTGTGCCATACTATTTTATCGAATTTAAAAAGTGAGTACAGGAATCGCCTCGCCGATTTTCTATCAGCCTGGTAAAATGTTTTATTTTCTTGAAAAATTGGAAAAATATTTCATTAGCCCATGAATGAGAAAAGTAAAATGCTGTTTTTTTTTTTTCAAGAAGCGTTGTATGACCCACCACTTTGTTAAATTTCAAAAGTGAGAATGAAGATCGTCTCGCAGTTTTTCTGGCAGTTTTTGTCCTGTTTTTCTGCACGGCCCATGAAGGAGCAAAAGGAGTATGTGAACATCCGTACTGGTGAACTGGTAGAATCGCACACGTTGAATTCGGGTGTCCCGTTGCACACCGCATTGAGAGTACATAGTGAGCACAATCCAGAGAGCAAAACGGCACCGGTAGTAACAGCAGCAGTAGACATAGTCGGTTTTCATCCTATATAACTCGCTCACGGTTTGCAGGCTGCACGTTCCCACTTATTGGCCGCGTGCCGAGTGCACGCAATCGCCCAGATTTATGGAGAGAATTCTCTCTCCCTCTCTCTTTCGGCACTTGCGGAACGACGAGTGGGGTTGTTGCCTTCGGAGGGGATGGCAAAAGCGGACAAATCCGAGCTATAGAATAAAAGTGGGAAATATGGCCCAGGCTGCTAAGATGGACCAGCTATTTTTTCGCAGCACAAACGAGTTCACGGCAACAAATATATGTCACATTTATTTATTTATCTTAATAATGGTACACGACAAGGTACAGATTAAGACTTCTCCTTTTTATTATAAAAAAAAATAAGTCGTATTATTTTTTTTCATAACGTCACTGTTCTAATTTACAATCGCCGAATAGGTTAAATTGTGAAGCTTTGAATCCTTTTTCCATTGATAATGGTCAACGTTTATTTATTCACGACGACCGATTTTAAATAAAGTTAAAATAAAATTTCCGGAATAAGCTCTGAGTGAATTTTGCTAAGTTGGCCATCCAAGCCTCAGTTTACAAGCGTATATCTAAAAATATCATAAATATTTTCCGTTCAATGCCTTAGAGGGGCAATGGACCCAACGCCCCTGAGCCATTTAAAGGGTGGTCCGAGCCAATACAAAATCGATCACTGAAAGGTTAATTTTCAAAAAGTTATGTAAAATATTTAAATCCCAGGCTTTGTGTGAAGGTTTTTATTCACTTTGCTTAACGGTACGGTCACCTTCATGGAAAAAATTACCCTCATTAAATGAAATTTCGCGTCTGATGGTATATTACATAATAATAAATATTTATTTGGGGGTCCATATTTCCCATCATTATCCTATAGTACTTTATGTATATATATCCGGAGCACACGACCGAATGGTTGGCCAGTAGACCACCGACGATTCGCCACTGGGAATATCAAAGAGGAAACAATAGCTCGGTCTGCACCGAGAGAGAAAAAGAGAAAGGGAGCTACGAGCACGTATATATATATATATATATATATATATATATATATAGCGATCCAGGCGGATGGAGCTCGCGAGAAAAATTGCAAAATACTTCGGCGCAGAAACTTATTTATCGGTCGCTCTCGACAGCTACTTGATTTACGGCCCGGTGAATGCATAACCTCTCGTGCTGCAGAGTGCTAATATATATAGTTTTAGTTATACATGTATATATATATATATTTGTCTGTATAGCGATCGCAACCACAGCACGTCGATGGGTATTCCGGGCCGGAACAAAATGAAAACAAAAAAAGTATTAAAAGTGTGGAAGGAAGAGAGTGCTGAAAAGCCTCGGTGCAACTCGCTCATGGAACAAATTTTTTTTTGACGTACCATCTTTTTTTTTTATTCACAAAATAATAATTTCTCATTGTACTATTACATTACCCTAATCTTTCAAAGCAAGGCTTCGTACAAAGTGAGCCAATTGCGTACCAGATTTAAAAAACAGTTCGAAAACATTTTTGAAATGAATGTTTGTCATTTTGGAGTGAATAAAAAAAGTCTGTCTGTCTAGCAATGCAAATTAAATCAGGTGGATGTAATACACCCATACCACTTACCTCGTTTATATGTATATTTCTCAACACATGCAAGCGAACGAAAGGAAATGTTCCTGCTGGTTTAGCAAACGATTTGATATTCCAGCTAAAACATTTCTCACCGTAAGTGGGCAAATATATATATTTTTCTCGGTAAAAAAAGAGAACACTGCCAGAAACTCTGAGGTAATGGATTGCCAATTAATTAAATTTCTATAATTTTCCATTACTCATATATGAATAAATTAGTATCCAAAATATATATTCAACGTATAGAAAATTTTGCTGGAAAAAGATATGTCGAGTATATCTCAAATATGTGTTTGATGTCTAACATATTCAATGTATTTAAAAATATCTGATACAAGTTCGAGGCACTTTCATATATTTACATTTCTATTTATTTCGCATATAATTATTTTCGTATGAATAGTTTTTTTTACAATAGCAAAAGCCAATAGCTACAATTTTTCATTTGTGCTACTAGATGACAATGTGATAGTTTTATTTGTGAGGTTTAAAGTGACCCATAAGAGGAGCAATGATGCTGAAATACCTGGAGAATGATTTTTTTTCATCCCTTAAATTCACGTCTAGATTTGCTCAAGTGCTGAGAGAGTAGAATACGAGGGTGGTTGGGCTGGCCTCTCTTCTGGGAGGATCGTGGGTTCGACGCCAAGAGGGTTGGCCAGTCAGGATATATGGCCATGAAGGAAAAAAAATGCATCGTTATCGGAGGCTCATTAACGAAAAGTACTCCCAAGACACCCCTAGCAACACCTTCGAATGGGACTCGAGATCTATGCGCCTGTATGGCCGACTCTTCGTCTCTTCTGTGGTCAAACGAGGGGTTGGTTGCGCCTCTGCTCACCAGACCATGCAAAAGGAACAGAGGTCCGATACAAATTAGCCCCATTTCATCGGCTTTATCAAGACCAACGCACCCCACTATTCCCCCAGCTTCCGGTTTTGTGCGCATTTAGCTGTCTTCCCCCACCCCCACCACTTCTGCTTTCCATTCGTTCTGCGTACTCTCGCCGGACTTTCGATCCTCACCACTATCGTCATCATCCCTAACACACATATAATACATGTACGATTGTTGTGTATGAAAGATGGCGCTATCTACCCTGATAAATATTCGCATCTTTTGCTACTTCCACGATTATCACGACGAATCTCCCATTTACACAAACATCATTCTCTTCCAATTCCACATAGGAATGGAAATGGTAAATGTTATTGTCTGTGAGATTAATTTTTCATTACGTATATATAAAGTGAATGAATATTTCAAATGTAATGAACTAATGACTTCTTTTTGTTCAATTTCACATTTTTTAATTTAATTGCTAATTTGGAAACACATAAAGATTTTTGATAAGTTATTGGTTGCCGTAAAATATACATTGGGAGACGGTTGACATTTATAATCTTATATATATATAGTACACTCGAAGAAAAGTGTAAGAAAAAACATAGATAAATATCTATTACTATAGATATCGGAAGATTATATCTCATTCATAATGCTCTATAAAAACGATTATTCAATCTGTTCGCAATCAAGCATATATTTGATACGTCAATTAAATTCTCTCTCTCTCTCTCTCTCTCTTTTAATAGAAATCTATCTCTTTCATCGTGCAATCGTCATCATAAATACAACATAGATTCCATTTTTGAGAAAAATATTATAATTAATAAAAAAAAAATCTCATCTTCGATAGATTAATAAATCAGAGACATTTCGATTCACCGCTGATTACGATAATGAATATTTTGTTGGAATTTGAAGTTTAATCTCACTTTTTAAGGTATATCAGATGAATCCATCGGATCTGGAGAAGTTGAGTTTTCTTATATTTTCATGTGCGAGATGATTTGTACAGAGATTATTACATTGAATATTCATATATATCGTGAAAGTACGTATTTTAATATAAAAGAGACCCGTCCGTCCCACTACGCTCACTAGAGAGAGATTGACCAGTAGGATCCTGTAATCGATCAATGTGGTGCACGAATTACCTGAGTTGCGTGACTCACGCATTTCTCTCGTACTCTACTACATCGCTCACGTACCCATAGCTCATCGCTCATATTAACCATCTTAGAATTTCCACACTTGTTTTGGGCTTTGAGTAATATAAATTGAGGTGTAAATTGAACCTTGTAAATTGCTCTCGTTCAATTATAGCCCATGTAAAAAATCTTCTTCTGCAAACAAGCAGCTTTCTCAATTAATGCTTACAGCTCATATTACATTGATAATTATTGCGAAGAATGAATTTAATTTTTGGTGAAACTCGATTTAAATCAATTAAATTTGTTTATTGTAACATATTGTATTTAAAATCGGTCTATTGAAATATTCATTCGATGATGTCGCGCATACATATGCAGTCATAACTTTCAATTAATCATAAACAATTGTTTAATTAATACAATTGCGCAAAAATTACTTATATTTATTATTTTGCATATTTTTGTCAGCAAAATGTTAGCTCGCTAAGCAGAGATAAATTTTGCATCAACAGTATTAATAACGTGGACACGGGTTATAATTTTTTTAACGGCCATTGTATTTTTCGTGCTCGTGTATTTCGTCTGAGTTATGAAAGTTTTGACTGCATGCCCATGATTTATGTCTCGACTTTTTTTTTATTTCAACGTGAATATAACAAAAAAAAAAAGGAAAAATCTGTGATCTTCCTTGTGGGATCCTCATGTTCGGCTGGTGTAAAATTGTATCATACCCAAAGGCATCGATATAAATCGACGACAATTCCCCAAGCTCTCCGAAGTACTCGTCGTCGAGACACTGCGTCGCGCCCAAGAAAGATTCCATTTCGAATTTCCGCGATCCGATGTTATAATATTATATATGTATATATATATATATATATATATACATAAGGTGGGAAAATGCCGGTGTGCGATGGAAACTTGTCATGCTGGGGAAGAAGCGAAAATTGTAAAACACTCTCCCTCGAGGATAAGAGAAACGATGCAAAGAGAAATTTTCTGCGCTTGGTCGCTTTCCCTCATCGTCGTTTATTTATTTATATTTATATTTTATTTTTATTTTTCTTTATTCTTATATATTTACCTTGTTCTTACGGAAATTCGCTCAGACCTCTTTGCGGAACTGCAAGCTTTCTAGATGATACTGTGTGTAGTCTGCTTATATTTCTCTCCGGATAAATTGCACTGTATCCTTTGCTCAATTTCTTTCTCTATCTGTCTGTCAGTCCATCTCACTTCCCTCTCTCTCTCTCTCTCTCTCTCTCTCTCTCTCTCTCTCTCCCTCTCTCTCTCTCTCTCTCTCTCTCTTTCTTTTGCCTCTACGAAACTCACTTTTCGCCTAACGCCCTTATATATTTTTCTTCCGCTATCTCCTTCTCCATCGATCACGGAAACCCCTTCTTCTTCACTCTCTTTTGTAATGCTTTCCCAGCAACAAAATCCCTCTCTCGTTCACTCGACCGAGAACCGACGACGAGCAAGCTACGCGGTTTTCCAACGAATTAAAGGGAAATGGAGATTCACCAAGCGAACATATACACACATTATATACATGCGAGTGTATATAATATGAATTGAGAGGACTCGCGAGTAACGGGGTAAACGGTGAAAAGAGATGGGAAGCCCACAAAGAGAGAAGGAGAAAAAGAGAGAAAGGGAGAGAGAATTTCAGAACGTTCTTTCGGGTTGACCTAAGCAGAAAATGGCAAAATCTTTTACGTCGAGAATTCTGGATGCATCCGGAAACCTCTCACGGACGAACGTCTGCGAAAGCTCAACACAGGGCGCGCGTCCAACCATTGCAAATCACTTTTTTCTTCTCTCTCTCTCTCTCTCTCTCTGTAGCTTTCACACAAACTCGTTCAGTCTGCTTACCTCCTGGCAAATTGCGATTCGGTTGGTTTTCATTTTGAAACGTAAAGAAAACGAGAGTGGACAAATTGAGGAAAAAAAAAATGCCTCATCGCGATAAAAATATTCGTATGCGCTCGAAAGAATTTGGTTTTCGAAGAATCAAAGAAACGAGACTTCGAGCTCTTTGAGCTGAATTATATTTGTTTTTTTATTATTGTGATTATCGTCTCCGTTTTGTTCGATACTTTTTTATTCTAACGAGAGAGCCTACTTAGTACAGCTATGAGAAGATTTTTTGCGAGCAACAAATTATCCGGACAAAATTTCTTGCACTGTGTAAAAAAAAACAAATATTTCAAGGGATTAAAGTAATTATAATTTTTATTGCCAAAAAATTTTTTTTTAAGTCAACAGGAAGGAAAAAACTTGAACCAAATCATGCTTTGAAATAACCGTAAAAAAGTTAATTAACGAAAAGCTCATCACTGAAATCATCCTTTGGCGAAATCTTAAGTACCATCACAAGTTTGATGTAATTAAAAATGAAAATCCTCGTTGGTAAATATTGTCGTGGAAAATTAAAGAAAAAAATACGACACAAAAAGGGTTGAAAAATTTATCCAAACAACCATTTTGATCTTTCCTTGCCAGCACTTGAAAACCCTCTCGACAAACGTGTCACTTTTAACCCTTTCGCTCAAGCTCGGTGTCGGAATTAATTTTTTTTTTCTTTCTTCGTTTCATGGTACAGATTTTCAGTTTTGCTCGGGTTTACTTTGTAAAGGCTATATTTATCAGAAAACTCGTCCCTAGAGAGTATTCGTGTTTCCGTATTTTTTTTTTTTAACTTTCAACTCCGCCCTTTCTCGCTTTCTCTTATCTGTCCCCTCTTAACGGCACGTGAGCGGTAACGCGAAAAGAGAGGAGAGTACAAAAAGCACAGGGTAGAAGAGGGATGGAAGGAACGCGACGCTTGGACGGTAAACGACGTGACTTTTAGGGTGTCTGCCATGGGGGGTAATTAACGAGCGGGTGAGAATGTCTGCTATCCCCCCCCCACGAAACATACGTTTAACGACTGAACCAAAGACGCCACAGAGTGCGCAGTTTCCAGCTATGCACATGTTCCGGATTCTCGACAAGATAGAAAATAAATGACACAGTTGTTCATCGTTTGATAGTGATTGACATATAGTCGTATATAGCACTAAATAGCTTTAGAGAGGAAAAGAGGGACGTGTGAGCTGACCACTGTCTTTTCGTCTGCCCATGCGTGGACCAGTCATTGCTTTTTTTTTTGAATTGTCTTCTCAAATAGTTTACTCACAGGTCCTTTTCGTCGCTTGGATGAACTTTTAGACCCGCCAGAGATTGACCGAGAATTCGTAACGCCAATGTCTCAGAATGGAAAGAAGGGCGTATAGATCGATCACTTTCTTTTTGTCTGCTTTAAGTGGCCCGATCGCTCCATATTTTGACAATTTATTTTTATGTTAACAAATCGTCCTTCTTTCGTTCATCTTGTTTTCACCTCTACTCAGATGGGCGAATCATTGCGTTTGTCTTAGACTTATTATTAGATGTACCAGTCGATGTGAATTTTTTATCTACTTAAGTAAAGTCGTCGGCTCGAATTGTAGAATGTTAGATCTCAAGTTGGTTCAATCTTCCGATCAATTTAAACTTTAGTTCGAACTTAGGTTGTAAAATTCAACACTCAGGGCTGCTGATGATTGTCTCAGATAGTCGTAGCTTACACACGTATCAGAATGAAAAAAGCTACGTATTGGCCGAGATCATTGTCTACCGGATGACAGAACTTGTCATTCGATTAAAAAGTTCAATCGCTTTTTCGTCTAATTTAATCGACCATCCACCATACCATTTTATCAGCTTAGATGTGCCAACCGCTGTACCATTTATTATAAAATATAACGTGCAGGTGCATGGCTGGACGTGCGCGCAAACGTGTAGACCGTGCACGGTGAGAGCGGTGATAGCGGTGATAGCGGTGATAGCGGTGATAGCGGTGATAGCGGTGAGAGCGGTGAGAGCGGTGAGAGCGGTGAGAGCGGTGAGAGCGGTGAAAGCGGTGAGAGCGGTGAGAGCGGTGAGAGCGGTGAGAGCGGTGAGAGCGGTGAGAGCGGTGAGAGCGGTGAAAGCGGTGAGAGCGGTGAGAGCGGTGAGAGCGGTGAGAGCGGCGAGAGCGGTGAGAGCGGTGAGAGCGGTGAGAGCGGTGAGAGCAGTGAGAGCGGCGAGAGCGGTGAGAGCGGTGAGTGCGGTGAGAGCGGTGAGAGCGGTGAGAGCGGTGAGAGCGGTGAGAGCGGTGAGAGCGGTGAGAGCGGCGAGAGCGGTGAGAGCGGCGAGAGCGGTGAGAGAGCACGTCGTCATTGCAGCCCACGCTCTCTCGTACTTCCTAGAGGTGCATGCAACCATGGAGCCCCCCCCCCCCTCTCCAACCCCTCGTCGACATTGCCGTTGAGCCACGACGTTGCCCAAGGGTGGCGAGCACGTATTTCTATAATTGTTGGGGTGGCGCCGAGACAACCTTTATAACGGCTGCTCATGAATGTCCGTAACTACTAAATGGCTCCCTTAACCAGACAAAATTTAAAGTGGTTTTTTTTGGTCGTTTAACTCGCAGCGCCATCCCAGAAAATGGCCGTCGAGATTCCACCGTATCATGATGAAATATCACAGACGTCTTAGCAATGATTTCTATTATATATGCAACAAGTCAGCCAAACTGTTTTTCTCAGCACTAGCTGGCGCGTGGATTTTCAGCCACTCTGCAGTCTCAAAAAGAGAGTAAAATAAAAAAATTAATATTTGAAGTAGGAGGAAATTTTCTTGTGCATTTTATATATAATGCTTGATATTGGATGAAAATTTTCCCATAAATTTAACACCTTGCTTCGATTTATTGGAATTAAACGAAGGATTATTATAAATGGTTGATAACCATCAATTAAATACGCTGAGACAAATATTCTCCCACTCTATAGTTGTCATTCACATACATGGATTGAATATGTGCAGATAATTATATCTATCTTGATATATTTTCCATGAAATATTTTTTCAGATACGTCAACTCGAGTACTTTGAAGCAACAATTTTTTATAATAGTTATCGATCTTTAAAGATACAATTTTTTTATTTATCTTGAGTAATAATGATTCGTGTGATTTTGTCTGGTTGCAGGTTTCCTGGATGCGCAAGAGAGATCTTCATATCCTAACATCATCGGTAATCACTTACACCGGTGATGCGAGATTCTCGGTAAAACATCCAGAGACGAGTGACGAATGGCGATTGACGATAGCTTTCGTGCAGCCACGTGACGCTGGTATTTACGAGTGTCAAGTTAACACCGAGCCAAAAATGAATTTGGCCTTTTGGCTCAGAGTCGAAGGTAATACAAATATGTTAATTGTCGCGTGTTCCGTCTCCCCTTTCCTTCGTCGCCTTCGTCGTTGTCCTCGTTTTAACGTCATCAAACGAGGAGAGACGACGAGAAACCCGAGGTTAAATCTCGAATTGAGTTGAAGCTCGAGCGATTGATGCAATCGAATGGATTTTGTGTTCTCGTTGATATTTTTATGTCGCGTCTATCACGTACAAGAACTGCACATGCATGAATTACTCGACTGTATTGAGAAGATAAATTAGGAATCCTGAAACTGGCTCTATATAATGCAATCCGTGTCCTGACTTTTGTCTCCCCCACATGCTGTTATATAACACTATTTATCACATCTCCCTTGTTCATCGTAGAGCACAAGTAAATGATAAATATTCGATGAAGTTTTGACAATTACGGAGTTCGTCGTGTGACAGCAAATGAGATCTGCTTTGGACAAATTACGTAGAACTTCATACATTTGAGAGCATGATGAGTGCTTTTGCTTGGGTGAATGTAAATTTTTTTGCCACCTTTCTTAAACATTTGGCCACCGTTTTCTAAAAAAATAAACCTTCCAACCAAATCAAATATCTAAAACATCGTGTGAATAATTTGGTTGATTTACATGAGCATTATCGAAGCGTCAATATGGAACTGCTGGATAACAGCAATTGGAAAAAAAGGGAAAATAGGAACAATTGATACATAATAGCCAATGGTAATAGCCAATGGTAATAGCAGAATCTACCCAATAGCTTTTTTTTTGCATTCATACAAAACTGAATAATAAGGCGATACCTACAACATCAAATACTAGAAATATTAATTCCTTTTCGTCGGCTCGTTTGGACTTAGTTCGCGGGTAAGATTGAACTTTAACTAGTTAAAATGGTAAAATCTATTTGTTTGGATCCCGTTTCGAATCAATAGATTATACGGCCAAATATCCATCAAACCATTTGAGCTAGAGTTTAATTTCAGATTAGTCAAGAGATGCGTCAGCTTCTCAACCCCGAGTGATTATATTAAAAATATATATATTTTATAAGGTACTCTGATCAATTTTCTTTACAAAACGAGCCCTTATTACCATATTACTAAAACGGTTCGAATAAGAAACGTTAACTTATTCTCTGCAAATAAATGCAACTAGCTGAAGGTTTTTTATCGTACAAGAACATTAACAAATTCTCTGACACCCATACGCACGTTAATTCCGGAAAATCATTAATTTTTTTTTAACGCTAATCTCGCGCAGCTTTTTTCATTTTTTTTCTTTAAATTTGCTCCAGCTCTTTTACATTCCGAGTAAACATTGTAAATGGTACAGAGTGCGCAGAAGAGATTCCACCTATCGGAAAATGATACGCTGTATCGGCCCACGAGACCCGGGAACGTTGAAAAATTTGATCGTCAATATTTGGGCAAAGACACGCATTGTGCTTTTGCTGGCACACGATTGTAATATAATTAATCCACCGTAATATCAACAGAGATTCACATTTAATCATATGCCAGTGCACGCGTTCACGTTTTTTTTTCGCCCCAGAATGCAGCGGGAATTTAACACAAACAAATAAACGAAAAATCATTCCTGTTTCATCGTCAGCGGGTATCGAGATCATCGATTAACTCCGATTTTTTTTTCTCTCGTCCCGTTGCAGAGAGTGCCCCTGTCCCTGCCACAACAATGAAAGCCTTTCACCGGACGTTCACAACAGGTTAGAATGAAAAATTTGAAATACAATGGTAGTGCGTCAAATTTACACGAAGATTACGGCGAAGACGACGAGCTTGAGGAGGACAAAAGTTAATATCCTTGGGCTGAATCCTTTCGCAAAAATTTTAGACATTTTGCTTTTAACCGGCGTATCATGGTGCATTTCTCATTGGGGAGACGAATTATCCTTGAGACTTTCGGTGGAAAAAAAAACCAAAAGATTATTCAAATGGCAGTTTCAAAGGGTACACTAGAATACATCTAGTTAGTGTCAAGTTTGATTAGAGTAACGTCTCACGTACCTCGACATGATTAGTATTAAAGATTGACATCGATGATCCCTCAATGTATCAGATCATCACAGTAATCATTGACAAATACGAACTGCACAAGCGCCACTTGTCGATAATTCATCTCCACTCATTTCAATATGTGTAAAATCATTTTATAATAAATGCATGACATTTTCAATATTATTGAAATCCCTCATCAAGGTACATACATCGACATTCCAGCTTCCCCCAAGCCAAGTTTCATCCATTTTCATACATTGAATACTTCCTGCAAACTAAATGACAATTCCAGAATAATTGAAAAATGTTTGGTTGATTGGCTATAACTTAATTGAGATTTTACATGTTTGAGCAGCCTCTGATGTTTAGCACTTTGAAATATTCTATTGGTCAAGTTGTCAAATTGCCAAGCGGTTCAAAATGAAACTAAAAAATGTACAATTGCGTCAAACTAGAACATGAGCATAAAGTTTGACGTAAGGTGTTAATCCTAATTAGGCCTTGATGGACTTTTTAGAAAGTCTCGGTTCATCACTTTTCAAAAATTGGCCCACCATTGAATACAATTAATGAGCTTTCTGCCAAAGTTTAATCAACATAAAAAGCAAAATTCCATCACATTGATTCTCCAGCAGGAATTCCCTAAACTGCCAGATATGCATCCCGCAATTATAGCGTGTAGGAAGCTTCGTCAGAAGTGCATGACAGATTTGATACTCCTCCAACCAACATTCCGCACTTTCAGCACGCTCTCTTAATTCTTCATATCCTTTCAATTAATGATTAACCCCACTCTGATTGTGCGAACGAAAATTATTTTGAAACGGCTACTCAAGAGGGACTAACCAAGTTGGGGGTTGACGGCCTTCGTGACCTTGATGGACTTGTTAGGAAGTCTCGATTCACGTCATTTCAAAAATTGGCCCATCATTGAATATAATTAATGAGCTTTCTGCCAAAGTTTAATGAACATAAAAAGCAAAATTCCATCACATTGATTCTCCAGCAGAAATTCGTTGAACTGCCAGGTATACATCCCGTAATTATAGAGTGCAGGAAGCTTCGTCAGAAGTGCATGACAGATTTGATACTCCACCAACCAACATTCCGCACTTTCAGCACGCTCTCTTAATTCTTCATATCCTTTCAATTAATGATTAACCCCACTCTGATTGTGCGAACGAAAATTATTTTGAAACGGCTACTCAAGAGGGACTAACCAAGTTGGGGGTTGACGGCCTTCGTGACCTTGATGGACTTGCTAGGAAGTCTCGATTCACGTCATTTCAAAAATTGGCCCATCATTGAATATAATTAATGAGCTTTCTGCCAAAGTTTAATGAACATAAAAAGCAAAATTCCATCACATTGATTCTCCAGCAGAAATTCTTTGAACTGCCAGGTATGCAACCCACAATTATAGCGTGTAGGAAGCTTCGTCAGAAGTGCATGACACATTTGATACTCCTCCAACCAACATTCCGCACTTTCAGCACGCTCTCTTAATTCTTCATATCCTTTCAATTAATGATTAATCCCACTCTGGTTGTGCGAACGAAAATTATTTTGAAACGGCTATACAAGAGGGGCTAACCAAGTTGAGGGTTGAAGCTGGGGAGGGTGAACGTAGAGTGGTTTGCGACCTTCGAGCCTTGCGTGCTCGCATAAAGCCCAAAAGATGCGGCTCTGAAAGCTGTACGTATGGTTATGCATATGCTCTGTTGCACTTTAACGTTGGGTTGGGTTCGTAACCCGCCCGCAGCAAAATTCCTCTATATCTCTTTCAACCCATGACCTCGACCAAACTCATTGGACCAAAAAGTCTCATTAAAGCCTTGGCACCCCGCTTCTCTAATCTGTGTTGCAGCGGCACAAGCGAAAATCCTGGGTGCGGAAGACGTATACGTTAAGAAGGGTAGCACTATAAGCCTCACGTGCACGGTTAACGTGCAGAGCACACCCCCAAGCAGCGTAATATGGCATCATGGTGGAGCAGTCGTGGATTTCGACAGTCCCAGGTACGATAATTACAAAATAAAAACATATCTTTAATCCACAAAAACAAACACCAACATTATAATTATTATGACCATATGATCCATTGGGCGGAATCTTTAATGACTTATTCTTGTCATTACTGTTTTATCAGTTTGTGTTCTCTTAAATAATTAGTCTGTCCATTTTTCATTTGGTCCTCTCTCTTTCTTCGTAGAAAGGCTATCAAACACTTAACATGCACACAATTTCACATGATATCGAAAAAAAAAACACAAACGTAATACAAGTCAATTAGAGGCTAAAAACAACAACTTCGAGACCGGTACGATAGTGTGTTTGATAATATGCAGCATTCATCACAGGGGCGGTGTCTCCTTGGAAACTGAGAAAACTGAGAGTGGCACGACGAGCAAGCTTCTGGTGACACAGGCAAGATCGAGCGACAGCGGAAATTACACCTGCGTCCCGAGCAACGCGAATCCTGCGAGCGTGATGGTTCACGTCCTGAATGGTAAGTGGCTTCTTTGCCAAAAAGCTATGCTACACTCCTACCCTCATCCTTAGTCCTGGCTGGTTTTCCGGCTCACTCGATATCCACGAGTATACTTTTCCACCCACTGTGTTATTTGATTCGGTTCAACCCCATCTCGACGTCCCCCTAGATCGTATACTTTCCCTTTCCAGCTCTCTGTCACCCGCAACCCGTCAACTGACCTCATCTAACTCAATTTTATACGAACGTGCAGAGCAGACTCAATGATTATCGATTCGATCGGATTCCACCACTCTTCGCGAAGTCTCTCTCTCTCTCTCTCTCTGATACATCCAGAATTCTCTTTGGCAGATTCATCTCACTAGTTTTCTTCGTTCTCTTGACAAGGTTAGCTCTGATATCGGTGAAATCCGTAGAAACGGAATGGATGATCATAAGATTAATAATAATAATAATAATAAGATTAATAAGATTCCTATAAGATTAATTTTACTGATCCGGTGACGGTATCTTCACTGTCGTCAAAAAATCGGCACATTAATCTTACATGAATGATCACTAATTTCTGGTTCGAGGTCATGAAACTGAGATAATTTTTGTGTTTTGAGATGCTCCTCCTCAACTATATCGTATTTTTATTCAACTATTTAAAGGGGGAAACTTGATTCTAGGATCTAGTCGTAATGAATCAGCTGCGATTGCATTATGGCATTTTTCATTGGTCTGCACTAGGCGAAATTGACACTACACTGATTGAACACACGACTGAATTGTAACGTTACACTAACTACATCGAGGCAAGCCAAAGTATTTCTGGCTGCTGGTGTAGGGTGAAAACTACCCCAATTGAGAAAAATAGTCCAATGTATGATCGTTGATTTATTAACCAAAAAAAATAATATTCTCTAGCCCGATCTTCGATTTACGGTTGATCTTATCCACTTCAACCATAATCTACAAAACTCACGAAGACTACCGCGAACGTTTTCCAACAATCCTCGTTTCAAGAATTCACATTCTCCAGCGACGTATTATTTACTGTAATGACTCTAATAGTCCATAATAATTCGTAATTTCGGTAGTTTCTCGCGACCCAGAATCAAAAGTAGAAACACAGCAGATTCTCGCGATATATCTGTGCAACTATATATAATAATATGCTTTTCTTGCTACTAGTGTAGGCTGAAAAACTACCCCAATTGAGAAAAATAGTCCAAGTTGTGATCGTTCATTTATTAACCAAAAAAAATAATATTCTCTAGCCCGATCTTCGATTTACGGTTGATTTTATCCACTTCAACCATAATCTACAAAACTCACGAAGACTACCGCGAACGTTTTCCAACAATCCTCGTTTCAAGAATTCACATTCTCCAGCGACGTATTATTTACTGTAATGACTCTAATAGTCCATAATAATTCGTAATTTCGGTAGTTTCTCGCGACCCAGAATCAAAAGTAGAAACACAGCAGATTCTCGCGATATATCTGTGCAACTATATATAATAATATGCTTTTCTTGCTACTAGTGTAGGCTGAAAAACTACCCCAATTGAGAAAAATAGTCCAAGTTGTGATCGTTCATTTATTAACCAAAAAAAATAATATTCTCTAGCCCGATCTTCGATTTACGGTTGATTTTATCCACTTCAACCATAATCTACAAAACTCACCAAGACTACCACGAACGTTTTCCAACAATCCTCGTTTCAAAAATTCACATTCTCCAGCGACGTATTATTTACTGTAATGACTCTAATAGTCCATAATAATTCGTAATTTCGGTAGTTTCTCGCGACCCAGAATCAAAAGTAAAAACACAGCAGATTCTCGCGATATATCTGTGCAACTATATATAATAATATGCTTTTCTTGCTACTAGTGTAGGCTGAAAAACTACCCCAATTGAGAAAAATAGTCCAAGTTGTGATCGTTCATTTATTAACCAAAAAAAATAATATTCTCTAGCCCGATCATCGATTTACGGTTGATTTTATCCACTTCAACCATAATCTACAAAACTCACCAAGACTACCACAAACGTTTTCCAACAATCCTCGTTTCAAAAATTCACATTCTTCAGCGACGTATTATTTACTGTAATGACTCTAATAGTCCATAATAATTCGTAATTTCGGTAGTTTCTCGCGACCCAGAATCAAAAGTAGAAACACAGCAGATTCTCGCGATATATCTGTGCAACTGTGTATAATAAGATACTTTTGTAAAGCCATGTAACAGGGTACAATATACCAAAACGTTACTTATACATATATGTATATGTGCTTGTGCATGAGCATCAGTAACGGGAACACTACAGCGTGTGGTGCACGCGCGACGCCGGGAGTCTGGCCGTTATCGGTGCTGACCTACTTGGGATTGAAGTTCCGGCTGGTGGATGCTGCAATGCTCCCGGAGTTTTCGTCGTTTCCGCAAGAACCAGAAAACCGGCAGTGAAATTGCAAGAGGGAAAAGAGAGAGAAAGAGCGAGAGAGAGAGAGAGCGAGTAAAGAGCGGGAGAGAGAGAGAGCGAGTGAAGAGAGAAAACGTCGAGAAGATATTTTATTCGCTACTAAGAATTTCCGCGATAAAATATATGTAGTAGGAGCAATGCTGAAATATATATATTCTCTTCTTTAATGTATATATATACATCTATTCATTTCTGGATAACAACGAGACGATGTATATATGACATCCCGTTTCGATGTTATCGACAAAAGAGTACCGAGTAAATTCTGTCGAACCAAAGAGAAGCGAATTCTCCGAGCTATTCAGCATCATTCTTTACGAACTGTCTTCCAACTGAAATCAATTAATAAAGACAATTGTGCAACATTTAAACAAAAAAATTAGAATATTTTTTTGCTCTCTGAAGTCGGTAGAATGATCTTACTAGTTAATAAAATTGAATGCATAATATTGTTAAATCTTTGAACATTAACAAGTTCATGGCGAGTCATTGAACAAGTTTTTTTTCACGACAAAATTACTTTAGTCCCGCATCGATAGGACCATTCTATCCTCCCAGTATTAAATATTTTAAGATTCTCAACATTTGCTATCAAGACTTTTGTTGCACATCGGGAAAATAAATTAGTTTTGCGTATAATATAGTGTAGTCGTTGTTGCTATGGCAATGCATAGGAAGAACAGGAGCCCAGAAATGCTGACATCAGAAATTAACCATAGAGAAGCAACATTGAGCTCTCTCTCTCTCTCTCTCTCTCTCTCTCTCTCTCTCTCCCCTCCTCGAAACCCCCGTTCTCTGGCCCACCTTAATCTCACGGTATTATAACTTGAGCTGAGCGAACGCGTTCGTTCATCAAGTACGTTGGCGTGGCGCCTCGTTGTACCAAGTTTAACAATGTTCGCGGTGGATTGACGCGATATACGTACACACCTGGAACCACCCACTGTGTCCCACCCACTGTGTATATCCACTGTGTCTACTCTTGCCAATCTCCCTCTGCTCTCTGCGCCAGCCTCGTTAACCGTACCTCAGCACGCTCGCACATGAATACACGAGACACTACATACGATACATATAGATACCACCATATTATCGATGGATATATATATATATATATGCAGGCAGCTATAAGTACCAAAGTCTCCTTTTGGTCTATTAGCAATGGTCGAACGTCATACATAATTTCCCATCGACTCTGCTTAAGCTGTTGTCGATCACCTGCATGTTCCATCATCAGGTGTTCTCACGCAGGAATAATGGCCCCTTCGAGATTAACGCCAATAAAGCTCGTTGGCGTAATTAAAAAGGAATGTATGTTGAATTGTTCCTATTTGGAAAGAAATGACATATCAAGGGATGAAAATGTGGGCAATGCAAAATTGTCCCTCCTTCTTCACTCAGGTAAAGATTAACTGATCTATTGGCCCTCGGTAATCCTATCGGGACCAGAGTTAGTTCCAAGAATAATTATTTCAATTATTGTCATTCGATACCGAAAAGACCGCTAACCAGAATAATCGCCATGGATCTAATTTTATTAAGTTAAAACATCAGATTATGCTCAAAGTATTCTTATCGTCTGTAATATTATAATTTTACGAATGTGATAGGACACTCTGTAAACTGATAATGACAGGCAAGAGCTTCATGCGAAAATGAACGACTTATGAACAAATGATTTCCAAGATGCTAAAAGAGGATAAACGATAGAATGTCTTGCTTAAGACCCCAAAACTCTTAGTAGACATGTGACAGCTCCTGCGTCATAAAAGCGACTGAAGCTGAGAAACGAATTACTTTTTTAAATTTATAACGTACGAGTATTGTCATTTCGTAATAATAAGAAATATTGGAATGGTGTGACAATATTTAAAAAAATATCTCATGGTGCTGTGCACCTTCTTCTGCAACGGACTAAAAGTTCTTCCACTACATTAGATTTTTTGATGAAATCTAGTGTAGTCGAAGTTGATAAACGAATTGATACATTTTTTAAATTATAACGTACGAGTGTTTTCATTTCGTAACAATAAGAAATATTGGAATGGTGTGACAATATTTAAAAAAATATCTCATGGTGTTGTGCACCTTCTTCTGCAACGGACTAAAAATTCTTCCACTACATTAGATTTTTTGATGAAATCTAGTGTAGTGGAAGTTGATAATCGAATTGGTACATTTTTTTAATTATAACGTACGAGTGTTGTCATTTCGTAACAATAAGAAATATTGGAATGGTGTGACAATATTTGAAAAAATATCTCATGGTGTGACAATATTTTTAAAAATATCTCATGGTGTTGTGCACCTTCTTTTCAACGGACTAAAAATTCTTTCACTGCATTAAATTTTTTGATGAAATCTAGTGCAGTCGAAGTTGATAAACGAATTGATACATTTTTTTAATTATAACATGCGAGTATTGTCATTTCGTAACAATAAGAAATATTAGAATGGTGCGACAATATTTAAAAAAATATCTCATAGTGTTGAGCACCTTCTTTTTCAACGGACTAAAAATTCTTTCACTGCATTAAATTTTTTGATGAAATCTAGTGCAGTCGAAGTTAATAAACGAATTGATACATTTTTTAAATTATAACATGCGAGTATTGTCATTTCGTAACAATAAGAAATATTAGAATGGTGTGACAATATTTAAAAAAATATCTCATGGTGTTGTGCACCTTCTTTTTCCACGGACTAAAAGTTCTTCCACTACACTAGATATCATCCAAAAATCGTATAAAGAAAAAAAGGAGTAATGGTTTTTTTTTCTTTTTGAATAATTGTTTGAATTCGGTTGAGAGAAAGCGCGTTGAGGGAGTTGGTGCGGCAATTTGGCACAGTATTGGCAGTCGAAAACATGGCACACGCACGGAACTACCTCTCTCACATCATTCCATGAAGAGGGATGCTCTGATATAGGATGGAGACGGCTGCTGGGCCATTCACTCGCTCTCATACAGCGATCGATGCGAACGCGATTTCGGATTCCCGAGAACAGGCGAATAAGCACGGATACCGTGGCATAATACAACAATGGAGAAGCAGCGCTCTAGTGAGATTCACCGAGCCAGCGAGAATGGACAGTTGTCCCCGGCCATAGCATATATATATATATATATATATATATATATAATTTATCTATATCCGTAGAACAAACGAACGGTTCTGCACAGCTTCATGAAGTATACATGGGATGCGCTCGACGCATCTTTGTTCAAATTGTACACGCAATTACTATCCACATACAGGCAAAGTAACTACAAGTAAATTGGTTGGCACTGGACTCCTTTTCACTATTTTATTTCAGCTCCAGTGCCCACTTTAATCGCTCTAAATGCACCGAAGACGGCAGAGGGCAGCCCTGCCAAGCCTGCTGCGTGGCCAATTTACGGAAGCGGGGAAAAGGACTTTAGGGGGAGTTACAATGTGCCCATGAGGTATCCAAGATAACGGGTTGAGTTATGCGAGCGGTTAAGAAGTAAGAAGTTGAATTGTCGGAGTCTTCATTTTCTATGGGCTATTCCATATGACGAGGGATGATTTTTATGGCCATGAGCATTTTTGAATGATCTGTGGAAACGGAAAATACGATTCAATGCTAATATAGAGTTGGTCACAAATAATTCATAAGATCAAAAAGTGCAATGCTGCTGGATTCCAGATTTTTTTATTACTCAGTCGTTTGCTATCGGTAATGGAATTAGGGGTGTCATAACACCCCTCATAATTTATTCTTCTTTCGCAAGAGTTTGGCGATCTATGCTATTTGGCAATATTTCCGGGATAATTAAAATAAAATAATAATGAAATTTTTTAAGAAAACTGAATTTCAGTCGGGCAGGAAGGAATTTATTTGAATCTTCTATGGGATGGAATATTTGTCAAATTCATTCGGGATTCATCGAGGACGTATTTTTTTTTTTGTGGGAGAAAATTTATCGTTGATTATGAATTCAATCAAATATTTATAAAAAGTGAAAAAATTCTATGTGGACATGAGAAAAATTGTAACATCTACTTCTTTGTTTACTGTTTTACGAAAATTAAAAATAACACAGCAGTATGTCTGTACGTATATGATACGTACATGCGTTTGCATAGCCACGTAAAGGTTTGCAGGGTGCATATTGTATAAGGCCATATATAAATATATACACAGATAGATATGTATATATATATATATATATATGTATATATACATATATTTACACGTAGGTGTGGGAGAGACCACACGCGACCTGTGGATGAAAATTAATGCGGCACAGTTCGTCTGCATAATTAATTTAGAACCAGCACGAGGATGTACGTTGCCACATTGGCCATCGACGTTATTTCAAACATAGCTGATTACACTGCAAAATTGGCCGCAAATTTCAATTATTTCACGATAAACCCTCCGTGCTTTTGGGGATATGTATATACGAATATGTGTACAGATCTCTGGGAGAGCGTCAGAGGGACAACAAGGGCAGTCCAGCATCCACATACCACAATACTTGCCTTGCGATATAGTAACCAGCAACAATAACACGATATATAATATTACATATGGATCATTTCATGCCAACTTCCACGTTAAGAAGATCGAATAAATAATTAAAATTCATCGATTTATTAATATTTGAAATCTAAACTGGAGCTGGCATCAATCCTCGCCAGTGTAAAATTCGATTTTCAAGAAAGAATTCACTCCACTTAAATTTCGATGGTTCTAGTCCTATATAGACGAAATTCTTTAATAATTGCCTAATTGTTCAAAAAATCTGGATGTATTTGGAGTATTATTTATTTTTATGATACAGGATAATTCATCAGACCAAATGGGGAAAATGACTAAAAATTTGAGCTGATGACAGGCATCGCGGAATCGTTGGGTTGAAATGCCCCATATGACTACACGTGGCCAGGGCTGTCGCAGCAAAATCCCACGTACATTTCGAGGGTGTATTAACATCGTTACGAATTGCCTCGTGTCATTTTTCGATAACGCCTATATCCCGATATATATTCCATCCTCTCGGCGTAGCCCTTAATTTTATATCTTTCATGGTGGCTATCCAGCATCATGAGCGAGAGAGCGTATTATAAGCCTGGATATGGCGTATATAAACGTGAGCGTAATGGCAAATGCACGCGACACCGGATTAGATTATCAATTCCCTCGTAAATTGCGGTCTCACACTCGAAGCTCCTCGCATCTGCGCATGCATCGAGGGAGAAAGCAAGGGGTGGTGAATTTGGGTTTATATTGCGTATACTGGTTGTTGTCGACCATAAACAAATGGATAATTCACGTCGGAGGTTCACCCGAACCAAAACGCACTTGATGAGATGCTGGGGGTGTGGAACGCTTCACACACACACACATTTATATCAAAATCAAAAAAAAAAAAATACATATATATATATATATCTATATATGTAAGCCGCATAGCGTTGCTTGCATGCTGACCGCGATATAATTTTAATTTCAGACACGAAATTATGCTAAACGCACAAAAAATTGATCACTGAACTATGTGGGCTGCAAACGAGAAAAACTTCACTATTCAGTGAAATTATGTGAAGAACGTATCCAATCAAATATTTATTTATAGTGGAAAGCAAAGAAACTCGACCGTTTTGTTGGGTTACAATTTTTCGTATTCCATTTTTTATTCGTAATGCTACGTGTATTATTTTTTAAGTATTTTATTGAAGAATTTGGACTAGAAGAATTTGGTGATTTTTCGCACTACCAAAGAATGGTACAGTGAATTATTGTTCGGGTCCGTAGAAATCCAAGACCTTCAAACGTAACCCTTTTGTGAGCAGATTTTTTTTTTCTGAAACCTCAATCGGTACCTACCGCGAGAAAAACTTGAGACTTGACACATTGTCTAAGATTCTGCGAGATTGATTGCGAAATCAAAAAATGTATTGCCAAGAAAATAAAATAGATCCTAAGATCTTCATAGAGGTCAAGAATTACTTCAATAATTTTTTCTCAATTACAAATACAGCGAATATGTAAGAATTCTGAAATTGTAAGGATTCTAAACATCTTGAAGATCTGAATATCGCAAACCCTTTTTTTTCATCGCACAAATCATAATGATGTTGATTAAACGTAAAAAAATGACTTTGGTCACCAGGCACCCCAAAGTCAGGGATTCGAGTAATTCTTTTTGCAAACTTTCTCTCATCATCCCATAACGTTTGCGCTCCCATTAAAAGCCGCCGTAAACCCATATTTTTATGAATGAAAAAAAAACATAATTTCATTAAATCAATCTAAAAAGTTAACCTAATGAACTTACCTCCAAATATATAATGAATCTAATGGTCGAAAATAGAAAGATTCTAATTATCCGAAGACTTAAAGATTCTATAATTATCTAGAGATTATATTTATCTGAAAATGCTAATAATTTAAAAAGTCTGGAGATTTCAGAAATCATGTCAAAAAGTTGCTTAAGAAAAGCAAGAGATTCATCTACGTTGAATTTTCCATATCTGAACTTTATTTTACATATATATATATATTTATTGGCAAAAATAATGTATATATTTGGAATATTTTAGCACGTATATTGACCTCAATTGTTCACATGTAAATGATTTATTATACCATGAATGATTCACCAATCATAAAATGGTTAATTATCACTCGATTTTTTCTTTTATCGTCTTATGTTACAGGCGAACATCCAGCAGCTATGCAGCACGGTGGAAGCTGCGGTGTCGCACCAACGATTCTTCTCGCGACTCTAACGCTACTCTTTGCTAATCTACTGAGGTGAGCGAACCCTCCACCATTCAACGAGGCCTAAATGTTACACATATATATATATATATATATATATATATATATATATATATATATGTATATGTATATATATATGTATAAATTTAATTATACATGTACACGTTTGAGGGCCGTGACAAAACTCTCGTGTATGTGCGTGCTCATAATGTGCCCTACTCTTTTCTCCTCGTTCACCAATATTCTATGGAGAAAATCTCATCGAGACGACGCCAGTTCAAGCAGAGTGAGAAAAAAAATTCAATAATCAATTAAATCAAATGTTTTACCTGAATAACTAAATTTATATTATAAACGAATAACGAGCACATCGAGTATAATATGACATTTCGATAGATCATAAATTAAAATCATCGATCATCTATACGTCGTCAAAGGAATTCGACAGAATGAATCCTAAAAATAAATTTATTCTCTTCGAATTCCAGTGTTTTTTTTATTTTTCCAAAGTGTGTTTACTTTTATTTCGAGCGAAAAAAAAACAATTTGTCGTGATTTATGGTGAACTCCATGAAAAAAATAATTCGCGTAGTACAATTTATTTAATAAAATATTATATACATATATATATACGGTACAGAGTGCGTGAAAAAATGAACTGATGATCGTGAAATTGATCAAACCCAGTTGTGAGTTCGTAAAGAATGCTTTTTGGAAGTTTTCTTTTCTATTCTGACAATTATATAAATGGTAAGTCCACATTACAACAATTTCGTCTAGATGACTGATGTAAGTAAGATTGTGCGTGAGTGTGCCGCCTAAAAACGATATCAACGAGAGTGCATGAAGCATCCAGGGAAAAAAATCCACTTTCAGAATCCTTGATGGAAAGACGATTATTCTAAAAAAACGCCCCTTTCGTCGATTTGTCGTAATTCATTGACCGCCTATGAAGATGAGGACGAACGGATTATATATATATATATATATATATTAAGTATAAAATATAAATATATATCTGCTCGTTGAGAGCATCGGAAATTTCCTGTAAATAATTAAATATTATATATACTAAAACGGTAGATTGTAACGAAATACCGATTAAATTCATTGTACAGTCCATTGTATATCGTTAAAAAAAAAAAAATTAAACTAAAATGGGGTGGTCGCGTCGTATTTAGTCGGTATTTCCCAATTATACAGGCAAAACTTTGTTTTTCAAATTTTTTGTTTGCCGCGAACGATAATAAAATCGCAAGTGTATAAATTCATCGGAGAAAAAAAAAGAGTGTTTATACGATAGGACAATTAACGGTGTGAAAAATAAATAAAAATATGGTGTAGAAATAAAAAAAATTAAACATTAACCTTTATTACGAAAAAGTTACGAAAAAAGAACGAGTAGTTTGGGCATTTTTCTTTTCATTTCTCGCGAGATGAATATTTTCATTATTAGATTCGGAACGAATATTTTCATGAGAAACCTCTCGAGTTCAATTTTCATTGCCTTATAGTTTTTTTTTGCCGTCGTTCAAGTGGAAAATCAAATAAAATTCGCAGCTCGATCAAACGAACAATCAAACGGTAATAATTATCGATGCGCGTCGTGCGAAAAGAAAATAGTGAGTTAAAAAAAAATCACAAAATATACGACGTGACGTCACCTAGAAAACGAAATTAACGAAGTTATAGTTCTTAAATAAGAATAAAGAAAAAAAAAATTAAAAAAATAAAGCGCGTAAAATAGACAATTATTATATACGATACGAAGATATATAAATATTTAAATACAAGTCAAAGAAGTAACTATTCGTTGTATAATAAAGAAATGTTATAGCTAAAAATTATGCGATAAGTACGATTGAGAGAGAAGACAAAAAATTGACGAATGATTTTTCATCGCCGATGGGACGTTTTTTCGTCAGGCTTTATCAGAATTGAGAAAGTTGAGAAATAAGAAAGAGCAATCATTACGTCGCTGGATCCTTGAGAAAAGAAGGAGAGTAAAAAAAAAAACGCCGATTGTCCTTTGAGAAATCAGAGACTGGGCGACGCGATCGATCCGAGACTCACCAGTTTCATTTAGTCCCTACGGACTGTTGGTGTGTGCTATATATTCGGGGTGCGAATGAAATAGAGCTCAAGAGCGAAAATTGGAAAAATGGAAAAGAGATGAATGAAAAAAATATATTAAAAAACGGAGATCCTTTTATTTCATGACTCGACAAAGTAATTTTCATTCGCGTCTATGTGTGTCAACGAGAATGAGAGAACGAAAAAAAAAAAAGACAAAGAGGAAAAGAGAGTAAAAGAAACAAAATATGATCAATAGAAAAAAAATTATCCACCGTTCCCCGAAAGGAAATCCAATCTCCCTAATATTTCAAAAGTAGAATGAGTAAAGAATTACATGAAAATTTCGATAAGCTTCACCATTCCCAGAGAATTCTTTTTCCTCGCATAATTAATTTTTTTTCTTTATCAAAACTAAAAACCGATTAAAGTCATATATTGTTTTTTTTTTGGTTTCTTAATTTGAAATCAATATCGCAGTTCGAAGGAAGCAAAGGTTAAAAAACTCTTGAGTATTTACAATATGAACGTTTCATTTTACAAATTACATTTACAACCATCTAATAACCAATAGATTCGGAATTCAATTTATAAATGACAAGATGAAAATTCAAACATTTTTTCAGCAAGAAAAAAAGAGATGAATAAACTGAAAAAGAAATAAGTGTCATTACTGTGATTTTCTACCCCAAGAAAAACAAGGCAAGATCCGGTTTCACGAGACAGGGAATTATTTAATTGGACAATTAGACATTCGTCTGCGGAATTTATCACTGAGATACTGCTCAAAGTCCGAAAGAACGAGAGGGAGAGAAAGAGAGATAAAAAAGTAAGACTTCAATTACGTTTTCTCGTCGTTGGGTAAAGTTAACTGGTTAACGAGACATTTTCAGTACAGCGCGAATGTCGATTCATCAAAGCACTAATAAGGGTTGCGTTACTCTCTCTCTCTCTCTCTCTCTCTCTCTCTCTCGCCCTTAATTTCTCAACTCACCTTTTCTCTCAACTCATCCCAGAACGCTAAGGGTCTCTGTGGTAAAATCTTCTGGCAGACGAGATGCTTTTGTCAACAGTGAACGACGACTTTTGAAAAGTAGAAAAAAAAAATGAGAAAATAAAATGCAGAACAACGACGATATGGTGAGCATCCTAGTCATTTATAATACCATTTTGCGCTGCAAAAACTCCAACTGACCAGCCATTCGATATGAATAATTTCAATCACATTTTGTATTGGAAATGGAATTATAGATATTGCGAAAATCTGCATTTAAATAATTTACAGTTCTTTATCCAATTTGGTAATTACAGATATATTTTTTGTATGAATCATGATTACGGTTTATTGACAAATTATTTACGCTTCATTCGATAAAATGTTCATCGAACAAATGTAAATTCGTCATCAAAAAAATTTACTTCCCAGTGTATAGGCTATTAAATTTGTTTTTATTATAATTTTCCTTATGATCATTTTTCAATATGGTCAAGCAAAACGATTTTACTTTCGGTGTTAAAAAAAGAATTTCGAATTTCGATTGAGACGTATCGAATAACGATTCTGGCAATGAATTAATATTGAGAAAGTATATTGTCGTGTATATCCCATTGTCGAGAAAAAAAAAAAAAATCGGAGTGTCGCACGTAGCGTGAGAAAGAACATTTTATATTAGTCGAAACAATGAATAAATAAAAAGAAAAAAATCAAAGACCTAAATGGCAACTGTAAATAACGAAAAATCGACGGAATGTGTGAAACGATGGAAACAACCAAGTTCATACCCCGTAAGTCAACCTATGATAATTGTTTATCATGTCGTAGGAAAAAATGAATGAAAAAAAAAAAAAACAAAAAAACAATTAACAAAAACAGTGTGCAGTTTGCTTGTCTGCGAAAGTGATTTTTTTGAATAAAAAATGAGATTATAAATGTGTTGTATGAAAAATGATTGGAAAGTGCGATTCAAGATCCACTGTAATGTAAAGCGAAGAAAAAAATATCCCTTGACGTGACACTACTGTTTAAATAAATGTAATGATTATGACGAGAGAGATATGAAAATTGAGTGCGTTCGTTATTGCCCTTCAAGACCAAATTTATCCTACAAATATTACCTTGCTCGATTTAAATCTTATTTTTTTCATTATTTCCCATATTTAATTTCTTTCAATACTCCCCATCATTATATATTTTGGATATTTTTGTTAACTCTGGACTGCCCTCACAGGCACTCGCGACATCGAGCTGTGCTTGTATCTTCTTCACCCACACAAGGGTGAATTCTCAATTATCATTGAGAATTTGAGACTTATTTTATGTGTCTTATGCGATAGCAGGGGGTGAAATTAAAACTTCACTATATTCTTCGACATTCCCATGTTATGCAAGTTCATCTCGGCAAGGGTGTATTTTTACGGACATTTTACGGAGACGCACCGTTTAATGAAACTCTCCGGAGCTGCTTCGTCGACAACCTAACTAAGGACAACGACAACCAAGTAACTGCATCCACACAAATGTATGTATTTTCTCTATTTATATACATATATATATGTATATATATATATGTACATTGAAATATACATGTACTTGAGGCACACAACAACAACTGCAACTTTGATGTCCGCATTTCTGCTGAAGCCAAGACTATGCTGAAATACATATATATATGCTGCCCATCCCCGCAAGCGAGCATGGGCGCGGAGCGCCCAGAAGCACACGAGACTTGTGAAAGAATTAATTTCATTTAACTCGACGAGACGGGGATATGTAATTAGAAAAGGCGCCTCGGTGACTCTCCCACAGGCTCTGATGTATTTAGTATATGAACATCCAAGTTTCTTTATATATATGTCCTACATATATGGGGCCTCCCTCGTCCAATTCACCTGAATTAATTTAATCGTTACCCTGTTCATTGCATTTGCCCCCGATTTTTACTATCACTGCACATTTGGAAAAGAAAATGAATTGCACTCATGAGCTCAAAATAATTCTTATCGGCCACATAATTTTTGAACATTATTACTGATTTTTTGAGGGTTAAATTTTGAATTTAATTATTTATAAGCACAAAATAGTTCTACTTATATGCATTAATATTCTAGACGAAACAATCAACAACACAACCAGATGGTCGTTTAATGTCAATTATTTTGTAACTTTACAATAAATTATTGTCTAAAATTCAATGTTATTATGGCGAGCATGGCTAATTCTGTATATCCCATTCAGGTTCTACGAACTATACTTCATATGAATATGAGTATTTATCATGTGAATAATACAGAATTTTTAAATAAATAAAAAATAGGTAATTTTTTTGTCCCCCTATAAATTTTGACAAATTTCAGGAATTTCATGCGATCGTCCTTTTGAATTTTTCAATATTTTTCATAGCCATGTGAAAAACACGTTTGAAAAATGGTTTTACAACAGAAAGTGTCTTCGATATAACAAAATTTCACGATAAAATTCCTTTGTCTCTCACGACGTCATCCGCCCGACGTTTATTCCATGAAAATTGTCAATCTATTTGCAATCAGAGCACATGCCTGAACATATACTCGTATGTTTTCTCGCATCGATGGAAAAAGATGGAACTTTTTTTTTTCATTTCAACGAACAAAGGGTAAAAAATATCGTTCGTTACACCGGAATAAATAGAGGAAAAAAAAAAACGTGACTGAAATAAAAATGATTCTATACAGGATGTAATGATAAAGCATGGATCGATTATATATGCGTTGGTTGATAATTCGATTCCAGCCAAAAAAAATTTAAAGGTTTCTCCATATTTTTTTAGTTTGATGGGAATGTAAAAAGTCAAATGTAAAAAAAAAAAACAGTAATAAAGAAAAATGTTACCGTTCATATGGCCTCTGACGCGGGGGAATTTTTTCACCGATTCGTCGAACGTTTAGTCAGACAGGGGATGGGGATCGGTTGAGGGACGGAGGGAAAAACTCCAACGAGTGGCTTTAAAATCATTCGTCCGTTAATTGTCGAGAGACGAGAAGGTAAACGGGTGTGTACAATTCTGCGTATATACGTGAACGATATTGCCTATGTATTTATATATATAACTATATACATCTCTCTGCTTCTTTCGCGTTTTTCACACCGAAACGTTAAATTCGATACACACCGTCGAACGGTTAAAATGTGCTTGTTTAAAAATCGTATATATAAATACCAGACTCGCAGCCAAGCGTAGCCAAACGTGGATAAAATTGGAGAAAAAACGAGATTTAAAGAATAAAAAAAACAGTAACATTTCAAAATAGGGAATGGAATGGAAATGCTTGATACCCACTGCCCGGCTATTCACGAGCAGACAATCAAAATTAATGCTCACTACACATAAATCGACCACTATATATATCTAGTAATATAAATATATTGGTGAAGTAGACTCTCTGCTTTGTCTCGAAAATCCTCTGCTTTTCTCTTGGTCCGCTCGATCCCTCGTGAATTCGTGAGCTCACTAACACGTCGTTGCAAATTGCCCTCGATTTTTCCCTACGATTTCCCTCATACCTCGTGACCACCCTACAGTCACACATTCACACGAGTATAAAAAAGAAAAAAACAGTAACATTTCCGTACCATTTGTGATCTACATCCTCCATCACGACCCTCGGAACGCTCATTTCCACTTTTCGCGTTCGTTCATTGGCTGATAAAATATCAACCGTCCATCCGATTTGTGTTTGCCGATATTTTACCGGTTTAATTGTTTTTCGATAGCCCTCTATCCGAACTCCCTCCCCTCCACCCTCCTACTGCCTCGAATCGCTGTTCCGGCTTTTATATACGATACGGGGTGCCATTTGTAACCGGCAAAATTGAATTGTCCGCCGTACAAGATGGCACACACACATATTCGTTTTACCGACGCTGGAGGTCTCCACTGTTGAGAAAAATCAATTTACTCGATTCTATTAACAAAAAACAAAAAAAAAAATTCTTTCCCATCCGGGCATTTTTGTATTTTTCCTGAATATATCTTTATTGAAATGATACTAAATTCATTAGACTCGAATTAAATCTATTGTGTTTTAAATTTAAATCTAGTATGTGTAATGATATACTATAAATAATTTTTATTTTAACAGAATACATTTTTTAAAGCTTGAATAAAATTCACTCGATCTAAATAAATTTCATTTTTTGCTGATAAATTTAGTTTTACATGGATAATAATTATTCAAATTTGATAAATCCTTTTACCCCGATGCATGTGTAATATTTGCGAAGCCTATATTTTTTTTACATTCATATGTTCCGTTTCGATTTGTTCCTGGAAAGGCAAAGGTTCCTGGAATTCGACAAAAAAACTATAAAAAACCGTTTGAACTCAACGAAAAGCGTCGCATATTTTTCAATATATTATATTGCGAATTTAGGAGTGCAAACCTTTCGCTTTTACGGTTCCGTTATTTTTATCCTCGTTGCAAAAAATGGTAATAGTTCAAATGCACTACAGTAAAAATTTAGAAAATAAAAACGAAACTCGTGAAACAATACGGTTCACTCCAATAAAATTCATCCCAACATTTTTTTTTCGACATCAAGCGAATTTTTTGGGAACCTTCAAATCCATCAACATTTTTTATAACTCGTGAACAGCATTGTTTGTACAATGGAGTATATTTTCAAGTACGAGAGATCGATACACCGAACGAAAATACCAAGTTTTGTTAAATTTGCTAAGTCAGTGCTGTTTTCTTCGATAGTGAAATATTGCAATGACAAAGAAAAAATTATTGATTAGGGGTTTTTCCACACACCATTGTACCCAAACGTACAAAACTACATAATAATATTTTTTGTTTTTTTCTAAAAAATTTGTACATATTTGTAAAGCATCAATCAATGCGTGTAAAAAAATTCAGAAATAAAACTCGAACAGTTTGCTATTTATTCCATTCTAAAAATCACCTTCAAAACAGCGCTCTAGATAACAATACTACCTTAAAGGATAACGCATCATTTATACATTATAATTTTTACAATTCTGATTAATTTAACCATTTCCTCGTTAAAATTCATGGTACCATTTCACTACTTTTTCACCACAAATATAGTAATGCCATGAACTTTTACTAATTCTTCCTTTCCTATATTTTTCCTGATCGGCTATTCGCTTTTATCAAATATAGAATTATTTGTTTCAACGGGAAGAGTTTTCGCGATTCTCCATACTGTATCATCTTCATATATAGTCTATATACATCGATTTCATTATCCATTGTTTGGTAAAATTATAATTTAATTTAAATAAATAACGAGTAATAAAAGGTGGAATCATTATTTATTTTGTCTTTAAAGGATAACGCATCATTTATACATTATAATTGTTACAATTCTGATTAATTTAACCATTTCCTCGTTAAAATTCATGGTTCCATTTCACTACTTTTTCACCACAAATATAGTAATGCTTTTACTAATTCTTCCTTTCCTATATTTTTCCTGATCGGCTATTCGCTTTTATCAAATATAGAATTATTTGTTTCAACGGAAAGGATTTCCGTGATTCTCCATACTGTATCATCTTCATATATAGTCTATATACATCGATTTCATTATCCATTGTTTGGTAAAATTATAATTTAATTTAAATGAATAACGAGTAATAAAAGGTGGAATCATTATTTATTTTGTCTTTAAAGGATAAGGCATTATTTATACATTATAATTTTTACAATTCTGATTAATTTACCAATTTCCTCGTTAAAATTCATTGTACTATTTCACTACTTTTTCACCACAAATTTAACATTACAAATTACTATATTTGGTGATCGTGAGATCACCAAACGATCACCATTACGATGTGAATGCCATGAACTTTTACTAATTCTTCCTTTCGTATTTTTTTCCTGATCAGCTACTCGCTATTGTGAAATATAGAATTATTCGTTTCAACGGAAAGAGTTTTCGTGATTCTCCATACTGTATCATCTTCATATATAGTCTATATGTACAATGGAGCACGTACGCAGTCAATACGTTCCATACAAAATAAAAATGGAAAATTCTACTGAGCGAATATGAATTTTCTAGCATCACTAAGTTGCCTCCAACACATTTTCTCAAAAATTCAGGTAAATGATAATAAATGAAAAAATAAAATATGCCACCGTTCGTCAAAGTATTTATATCTCATTGTTATTCCAAATTGAGAAATAAATGTTTATTTTCGACATTGAATCGAACGTGTTTTATCTTTAATTGGAATTACTCCGAATTCGAAATTTCATGAAACACCCTCTGATGGTGATTAAAATCGATATTCGATATCGATATTCCATCGTTTATTATAGACCATCATACTCATCGTCCTTTATTTTATGGCATCGACAACAACATTCTCTCGAGAATCCCTTTCTCCCTAATTCACCGTACTTTTACCCCATATCCACGATATCAACTTCTCCTTCGTCAAAAAATAATAACAAAAATTATTAAAATTTTCATATTCTATAAACAAGACTAATGCACACAGACACTTCACACACTATAACAAGACTAAGAGAGTTGGGAACTGGGAAATTTTCCTTCAACTGACATATTTGACCAGTAGTAATCCCGGGGCCTAGGGCTATCGAAACTCTCGAATCTGAGGTGCCATCAGTATTACTATATCGTGCATGTATACACACGTACACACACACACACACACACATCATATACGCCCGCTTTCTCTGCTTGGGTGTAAAAACAAATTACTTTTTTTTTCATGTTGCTACGCGCGATCGTAGCGAAAGGGCCACAAAAGCCCTTTGTGAAGTTGCCAAAAAGCATATCCAAACCATTCCCTTTCGTTGCTTTATACGCAACGTTTTGAATAATCTAGCCTTCAATTTCGAAGGGGCACGAATGTTAGCACGCGAGAGGAACTGGCGTTATATATCCATGGTGAGGAAATGATGGGTCGGCTTCGTATAAATGCGGCAGGGATAAATTTATAGTTGTGCCGCACTAGCCAATGTGTCCCAAAAGAGAATGCCACGTATACAGCCGAAACTCGGACAATGCAATTTTCCACTTTTCATCCCACTGCATGCTTATATATATGGAGTATGCACGTTGCTGAACCATACTCGATTTTCAACCGGGTAATAGCGAAGCCATTCCTTCCTTCATTGCCTCTCCCTGCCCACAATATAGAGTTCATTATATATATATATATATATATATATATATATATATATATATATATATATATATATATTGTATTGTGCGTAACGTGATATTTACATATACTAATATGTATGAACTAACAGTTGGCGAGCATTTTCGTTGCGGAAAAAATCTCTCGATGACCAACTTGCTATCATATATTGGCAAAGACCCGGACATTCCCTTTCTGATACAGTCTTGAAACGTTGAAAAACTTGAGAGTCCTCTTTTCATATTATTTTTACCACCAAAATTCAAAACAGTGGTGGTGATATAGATAAGAGAAATCTAGAAATTAACTCGATTTGTGAACTAATGTAAAATAGTAATCTCATACTCGCTAGCCTCATGGTTAATCTAAGATACCAGCCTAGTACATTTTTCCAGTAATCAAAATTTTTACTGCTTCTGACGCAAAAGACTTTATCTCGAGGGAAAATGGACAGCAGACGGTATACATTTAAAAAATTTGGGCTTCGAAAACTTTCATATGAATGAAATGGACCATCCATTGATGGACTTGTGATCGATTTTTTCGGGGAAGAATAAAGTGAAACAAAAAAGAAGCACAAATCTAGACCAACTTCTCTGGATATATATATAGATGTATATCTAACACCTCCTATTCAACCCCCTGCCCATAGACTAGAGGAACCAACAGACCACCCACGAGTACTTCGCACTTCGACCGAGAGCGTATAGTTACCCGAACAATCATAAACCATGTTGATTCACGACCGACCACCTCCTTGAATTTAGTGTTATTTTATTCCGGCTTTTGGGGAGAAGCTCTCGAGGTTGCCCAAAATCCCTTAAGCATCCCCATTAACGAGCCGAAAACTATTATCGATAATGGCCCACCTTCCCTTGCTGCTTCCTCTCTCTCTCTCTCTCTCTCTGTCTCTCTCTGCTTCCTCTCTCTCTCTCTCTCCCTCTCGCGTCTCTTGACTCTAGGGAGGAGTTCTATAATTTTCCGATCCTTCTCGCGGATTATATTTCTCGTCATGTTAGCATTTTTCCCGTATTTTTTATGTTAAAATTGACAATTTTTTTTTTTCCATTCGATTTCAGTTTGGTGGGCCATTTATCGATATATCGAATGTTATGTAAGTTACACAAATTACATACATTTGAACGGGATGACCCACATCTCACAATTTTTTGGTCAAAAGCGCGACCTAATTGAACGGACCACGCTTGTTTACTGTACCACCCGGTAGAATGAAACGCTTTGTCAGTAATCCGCTAGATGGCTTTTTGCAAGGCATCTCTCGTGAGAGGACCTACATACATCAGGACGCTCATATAAACCGAAGCATTGAGTACAATTATATCTGTTTCCTTGCCTTATAGAACGATTATTTTTCATATCGTAATTTAATGTAGTCCAATTAATGTTATATCTCGGATATTGAGCCTTTCGATGTCACCGAGGACGATTCTTTATCCTTAGGCATGTTCTTGCACGAGTGTAGAACATGACTTGTATGCTTCTCGTTAAAGAAAAAAGAATTTGAAAAATTGTTACTGCAATATTGCAATTAATTATATTTGTTTACATATCGAGACCTTCCAATATTTTTATTTTCTATTTTTTATACAAATATTATATTTTCCGTTCTGTTATATATATATATATATATATATATATCCTATATATATATCCTCGCCGGTTAGGATATATATATATATATCCTAACCGGCGAGATCTCGACAGTTAGGATGCTCGTACGGTGATAAACCGCAGAGTGAAAAATATATCAAACTGATTATTCGTGAAAAATAAAATACACGTGCTGGTTAATTCTATGATTATTTCACGTTACGGTTTTAAAATATAATTATTTTTTAATTATTCGATGCCAGGACGTAACAATATATATATCTATATATATATGTATATATTCAAAACAACGATAACTCCATTTTACTCGCTGATCACCGACAGTTTATTTTCCCAGGGTGTACATTTTTTTCCGACCATTCGACGACGACCTCTGTGTGGTTCTTCGTGTATAGACCATGAAAACGATGTATATGCATACCGCCAGCCCGATAACGTTTATGTAAATTCATTTGGAATATATTTACAATTTTTATTTCAACGCGTACAGCCACATCTGTAAAATAACTCTCCTGTGTCTACCTATATAATTTATACATCATATGTAGATATATTTAGCAGTACAACTGTATGCGCAAAGCCGTAATAGTTGGCGCAGTTGAGAGTCAAGACTCTCCAGAGTCTCTCTACGATTGATTCCACAGCAACTGTGTATGAAATACAACGTTGAAGGGCTCTGAAAATTAATTCGGAACGGACAAAAATAGGGTGGGTGCAATTAAAACTTTTCAACGCCAAATACCTCTGGATAATATAATATGACGTATAAAATTATACGCGAATTATTTCGTTTTACTCTCGACGCTCTCGACTACTTCTTCTCAATTCGTTCACGTCGGGAACTCGGCTATCATTAGATTTTTTTTTTTTTTTTTATCGACTTGTCATTGCTTTTTTGTTCCTTCGTTCTATTTTTTATAGCCTGGAATCTTCGTTCAAGCTTTTCCATCAGGCCCCATTTATTTTTTATTTGCTATTACGGTTACGGTCCATTCGGCCCAGATGGGACGCCGCACATTGAACATATCGAACATACCTGCTGGTCTTCGACCATTTGCAGCACTGACGATGTTATAAGTGAATGTTTTTTTTTTTTTTTTCAAATCAACATCGTCTACGATCTGTCAATCTTGAGGGCTCATAAAAATTGACCACATGTTGAATTCTCTTAGCCGTGACATTTTCCGTCGATTTTTACATCCATGAGACAATCGTGCGTTATGGAAATTTCACTTATGCATTTCTGATCAAAAGTTACACTGAATTAAAATTTTCAGTACTTTGCGATACACTCTACGACAATGTAAAAAAATTAACTAAATTTCTGACACTTAACATTGATTTTGAATAATAATGTCAAAAAATTATTACCAAATTAATAATTAGATATTAGGAAATCTTTGGCAAGCTGGAATTATGAAAGCAGTCAGTAAATAACTTCGAAATGGGGCGAGTAGACATTATGGAGTGAATGTTTTTTTTTTTCAAATCAACATCGTCTACGAGCATGACGACCTGTCAATCTTGAGTGCTCGTAAAAATTGATCACATGTTGAATTCTCTTAGCCGTGACATTTTCCGTCGATTTTTACATCCATGAGACAATCGTGCGTTATGGAAATTTCACTTATGCATTTCTGATCAAAAGTTACACTGAATTAAAATTTTCAGTACTTTGCGATACACTCTACGACAATGTAAAAAAATTAACTAAATTTCTGACACTTAACATTGATTTTGAATAATAATGTCAAAAAATTATTACCAAATTAATAATTAGATATTAGGAAATCTTTGGCAAGCTGGAATTATGAAAGCAGTCAGTAAATAACCTCGAAATGGGGCGAGTAGACATTATGGAGCCTCTGTACGAAGGCACATTCAAAATTCACAAGCATCGTTTAACTTTCGTGGAATCAAACGATAATGTGCAATAAATGTGTGAAAAAACATTTGCGATTTAAAAATGTGTTTATTAATGCCATGAGAGGCGATATGTTGAGTAATAAATCTCTCGGAAATCCCTCGTCGAAGCTTGGTGTCTCGAAGTATTGAAATTTGCAATATTCCCATTGCGTCATTGAAAGTAATCGCTATATAGTGTGGAGTTTCAACTGTTAATCCACACTGAATAGAGTGCATCGAAAAAGAAGGAAAAAGCATTGAAACAAACTCGGGCTTTGGGTAGAAATAAAATATGCCTGGCAAACGCAAAATTTTAATACACAAAACGACGATGATAACTTTTGATACAGAATGCATGAAAACCGATATAAAATTGTGAAAAATATAACCACCACAAACCCTTTTAATGTCACGATGGAAACGTCCTTTTGATGTGAATTCTATGGTAAGAGGATAGGAGGTATCAATAGAAGCGTTGAAATACACATTATTTTCAAGTATAAATCCCTTTATTTTTATTCTTTTACCTTTCAATCGTTTCCATTAATGTAAATAAATTATTTAGTCGATAGTTGATATTCTATTGCATGAATAAATCTCATATACATTTATATATCCCCGCGGTAGGCTCGGGCATACTTAAAAAATACATAAAACTATATTTAAAAAATGGATAGTTCTTTTTTTAATCATGACGTGAATTGTTGATTCAACCTTTGAACGATGTTTAGATCATTCTCGTTCCGTTTGTCCTGTACATTTGCCATTATTTTCAATGAAGCTATAGATTTTGAAGACTTTTACTTTTTAATATTTTGAAAAGTGTCAGCCCCATGAAAAAGATTTGCATCGAAAATATATTTCACATATATTTTGGATACATTTATGTTATATTTCGTGCTCTGAAGTTTCGTATAACCCAAGATATACTAAAACAGAAATTTTCGTAAAAACATACCCAATATATTGGTGATTTATTATTGTTATGTCTGAAATGTCATAATAACCCTCCACTATGAAGAATTCATACAACATATACATAATAAAATATGCTTTAAGAACTATACAGTGATTTGTTGAGTTGCATAAAACTAACCAATAAATATATCAAAAAATCCTCAAAACTACCATGGGACATGGATATACGTATATATATATTTGTGTGCGTGTGTGTGTTTGTAATCGTCCCCACCAGACTATCTTGCTTGCCATGAAAAAGATTTACATCAAAAATATATTCCACATATATCTTGGATCCATTTATGTTATATTTCGTGCTCTGAACTTTCGTATAACCCAAGATATACCAATACAGAAATTTTCGTAAAACATACCCAATATATTGGTGATTTATTATTGTTATGTCTGAAATGTCATAATAACCCTCCACTATGAAGAATTCATACAACATATACATAATAAAATATGCTTTAAGGACTATACAGTGATTTGTTGAGTTGCAGAAAACTAACCAATAAATATATCAAAAATTCCTCAAAACTACCATGGGACATGGATATACCATGGGACATGGATATATATATATATTTGTGTGCGTGTGTGTGTTTGTAATCGTCCCCACCAGACTATCTTGCTTGCAATACATATTAATTAATTTGTGTCCCAGAGCGTACAACTTAACGGTAAATATAATCGTATATTTCTGCACAAACCTATATGTGTATGTACGTGTATATTTTCGTTGTACCGCAGTAAGGAAGTTTATTCTCGTAGCGTGGTATCGTCGAGAGTGAAACAGCCACCAACGAAATATACACCTTGTAAAATACTGTTGTTGCGTTAATGTAGGAAAGTTTGGCCGTTACGACGGAGAATTAGAAGCCCAACGAGTAGAAACGGAAACGGTATCCGGTACTGGTGCGTGCCTATGTCATTTCTCCCACCGGCGTTGGCCATGCTTCCGGAAGTAATGAAACCAGCGTCCCGCTGCATGGCTTCCGTACGTTCACCTGTGAAAATATATACAAAAACAAAATTAAATAAATAAAAAAATAGGAGTAAATGATAGCTCCTCGTCTGGATATACTTAAATGTAAATACATTCATCATGCAGCATTTTTACGTTTGCATTTTTGATTTTCCGTTTCACCCAAAGATTCAATTCTTTCAAGGGAATTGGACGTTTGGACGAAATTTTTAGTTCGATGAATATTTCACTGGATATTATTGGATAATTTTTAAGAATTATGAAAAGGAATTATTGTGCACATGTTTTTAGGAGTAGAGCATCGAAACTTGAAAAGATTTTAGGAATCATGATTCACTTTCCTTATCCTAAAGTCACAAATGATTTGATTAAATTCACAAGGATTTTATTATTATAATTGCTATATAATTATTATTTTATTACGATATTCAAGATTTTTATATTTCTTTCTGCTATACGACAATGAATGAGCAAAGATATATGAAATTATATTGTGCCTCAAAGCCAAAACGACAATCTGCGTGATCTCTGAGCCTGAAATATTTTCATGGGATTTCATGTGAAATTTTGGAAATGGAACATTTTCAATTGACACTGTTTATCCGGCTATCCAGCATATCGGGAAACTCTCAAACGTTCAATACCGTGTATCGATATCAGCGAGAATGTGTCGATGGCTAAACAGCACGATTGTTCGAATAATACGACAAGTAGAGATACACAGGGTCGTAGATTATGTGTTTGTCCTCGAAAACGGTCATGTTGAAGTCGCATGATTGCACCATAAATGTGTGGATATCTACTATACTACACGAGGGATATTGTGGCAGGGTGGATTAAGCCGATATCCGTATCCACGCATTGGTCCGGAACAAGGACTGATTGTGAGCCAACAACCGAATTGTATCAGTTACTATATCGCGGAGTTACGAACTATATACATCAGGTACCAGCAATGGGAGAATTGTTCAGTAGTTCATATTACGTATGTTTGAAGCATCAAACATTGTCGCCCACTTCAAGTTCTATTTATGTCGAATCAGTCAACAAGCCTCTTGATGCCTCTCATATTAGAGATTTGTCCATTCCGTAAAAAATTCAAACATCTTTTAGCTGCAATCAGGAAGCAGTGAATGCTTTTATTCTCGCCAATAAGACTACTGCAATTTGACTATAAATCGATATCGATCCGTATCCATGAGATTATTTTTATCATTGCACGGTCACGCCTTTCTATCTGATTTTTTTTTAAGTGTATTTTCCCACACGTCAATTTTGGTCAATTGGACACCTTCAAAAAGACAAGTGTGACTTTTGGACTGGCTCTTCATAGCTTGCTCGAAGACATGAGATACTTTCACAACTGTTTATTCCAGGCCCATGATATACTTTCACCACAGTCTTCCATAAAAACTGAACATTTGACAATGTCACGGTTACATAAGTTAATCAGACTTCCGGTATAAAACGATGTTTTATAGTTGTACGTTTAGGGGAGGAAGAATCATTACGGAAAGTTAAATCGTTGGTAAAGTAATTAATTTAATGAGTAAATTCCACGAGTGCGCAGCTTTGTATTAAGCATAAAGTTCCATTGATGTTTGCAAAGTTAAAGCCCAGCCAGCCTCGAGTGATTGGGTCTGCTGGAGACAAGATGTAATTCTCGAGAGGAAGTGAAACCTGATGAAAGGCTTGACAGGTCGGACAATCGAATTGTGTCACCATCTTTCGTAATGACAAAACCACGTGAACAATACGTGATAAAATAGGGATCGAAATGAAAAAATTGGTTTCCGTAGATCTTACACGAAGAAATGTCGACTCGATGTGATCTGCTACTATGACGAAACGTTGGGATATTTCCAGTCAAACGTAAAGGTGAGTCTGGAGAAATCGGGTACACGTGAAGGAAAGTAGGAACAATAACTAGATGTTGTCAGGAGACGAAGTTGATCAGACTAATTATCCTCCAGCATCAATGGAACGTATGGATTTCAAGAGTCGTTGCCATCGTGTCATGAAGAACGCCAAAGTCGAATTTAACCTCAAATTTATTCCTACTGAATTTAAACTGCTTTGAAAAATTGGTATACGCTGCAATTGATTAATTTTTCGAAACTAGTTAAATGGTCATTTGAATATTGATTTAGAAATCTGAATACTGAATTCTTTTGCCATATAATTAGAATGCTCAGTTATACCTTCCCAAGTACACTTTTCCAACATCAGCGCGATTACCTGCTCTGTTAAAATATTTATTAATACTCGCCGTTGTCATTGTCATTGAGTGTCACTTGTCCGAAAATAGTCATAAAACCAGCAACGGCATCGTATTATCAAGCGAATAAGTACGAGTCACGTTCGAGCCCCTGACCAATGTACAGTGCTGGTAAATACACAGCAGGAACCCTCTGCGTGCCGAGTAAGAACAAAAACGTACAGTTACCACTGGGAATCGAGGGAAAAGTTTTCATGAGCGATGCCAACGTTAACTGACTAAACGGGACCATCCAACCCAACGTTTTCTCATGTACGAATTCAGATTCGCTAAAGAGCGACTGGCTATATAGCATGGATAACGGGGTTATACAAGGGAGACAGACGTACCAGCTTTATTCGGGGCAGCGAGCCTCGAGGCGTAATATAATTCTCGTCTCCGGGTCGAGACAGGAAAGGAGACAAAATGAGAGCGAGAGCTAGGGAGAGAGAGAGAGAGAGATAGAGTGGGAAGGAAGGAGTAGACAGGGAGAGAGAAAGAAGGGCGAGGGCAAACTCTACGAGGTGGATGGGGTCAACAAGAGTCTCAGATTCGAGACGATAATCCAGAATTGGGAGCCGTGTGGCTGAGTTATAAAAAAGAAGAAAAGCGATGAAGGAAACTATACAGATATATACGAGTGGAGGCGAGGTGTATACATATATATGGGTCATGAAAAAAAGAGAATGGGGCGCAAGAAGTTTTTAACGTTAGGAGGAGCCTCGAAAAAGTGTGCTGGATCTTTGAGAATAGGGAGTATCAGGATGAAAGGGAGAGGATGAAGGAAGAAGAGATGGAGCTTTTTCTCGTGGTAGGGGCTGGATTTGAAAGAACCATGCAAAAACTCGCTGATGGGCAATTAGGAAAATTGAATTCTCCCGTAATTAACTTTCTTAATTAATAGAATCGCCGGATTGTATCTTTAATCTGGCACACTGGTGGAGAAGTAGTCTTGGACTCAACCTCTGGTGTGTGTGTGTGTATGTGTGTGTGTTTGTGTATATGTATGCATACCTCTGACTCTCTCCCGGTTTCTTTCAGGGCCTTTCCAAACCCTCATCCCTGACTGGAGTTATCTCCACTTGGCTCTGTCGGAGCTGAGACTTTTCCGAGCAGTGCTAAGAGTGCCAGAAGAAGGTTGAAGGAAAGGAAAAAGAATGGAATTATATGTGGAATGAGAAAGAATGGTTTGCCGCTGAGACGTAAAGGGAGAAATTGGTGTGAGAAAGGCGTCTCGAAAGCACCAGAAGAGCCACGACTGACTATAGGCGGAATCGGGACGAAGAGCGTTTGCCACGATGCGCCAAAGACCAGTGGAGTGAGGGTGGAGGGTAGAGGGTTTGTGCTGCTTCTTCCTTACTGAGGGTTGGGGGTCGTTGTAAGTTTTGATATATGCGCGACGTTATTTACGATCGCATAAGAATTAGCTCTCGGGCAGGTCCCGCACCGAACCCGCGCAGTTAAGCAAAAAGCACACCTCCACCATGGACTGCGGGACTGTGCACCAAGGCGCTGGTTTTTGCACCACCACCAACCAAATCGGCACCAGTACCTCTTAGTTCGCTAGCAGCGAGCTTCCCTCGTCTGCAATGAACTCGGGGAGTCTCCGACGGCGACGACACCGACGACGACGACGACGATGACTCTGGTGGTTCCTCAATGTCGTTAAATCCCACGGTTCCGTTGAGCCGGGGTTAATGGAGATTTCTCGGTACCCGGTCCTGTCCAGGTTTCCCGGAGCCACCGGTTGTGACAATCCAATTATTATGCGAACCCTCTCCCTCTCCGGCGAGTGGAAGTACGATATTTATGATAATTATGATAATGAGGTACGAACAGAGAAGAAATAACGAATAGGACAGAAAAATAGTGAAAGAGGTATCACCAACCACTTCATATTCCTTGGCTCGTAACATAGTTTGAGTCGTTATTGCATTTTCATAACAATGTCGTTTTCAAGAGAACGAGAGAAAGAGAGACTCTTAAAGATCCACAAATGAATATGTATCGTTTCACCAGTTTTGCATTCCAAGGAAAATTGAATCCTAATGAGTCGTTTTTGCAGGGCTGAAATGGTGGAACATTCAACTGTGCCTAAAAGCTATTTAGATCAATGTGCATGTTCACGAGTTGATCATGACATCAGTATTAGCTACATATGTAGATTGGTTTCTTTTTAAAAGCCATTATTCAGGGCTTCCGAGGTATCTCACTGTCGTCAGTAAAAGTTGGTCACATCTGTTTCATTCTTTTGCCACGAGAGCAAAATGCCTGAATTCACAATCTTTCAGTACTGCAAAACGAGTCTCAGCGGAGTTCTGATTTATGTCGAGATGGTGTAGCTGTGTATATATGTATACATACCGTTGGGATGCATTTTCCTATGCAACATCGGTCGAGTAAAAGTATCATAGGGAAGTGGGGAAAACGCGTGGAAAGAAGAACGAAAAGTTGGCGGAAGAATGGAACAAGAGGTACAGTTATGGACTCACCAAGAAAAACAAAGAATCATGGTTACTGGCAGACTCGTGTCTCCGTCTAACCAATCCTGAATCCACTATAAGAATTTTTTCTGTCCGGGTGCCAATGTTCGTACACCTTTCTCTCTAGGAGAATAAGGTTGGACGACAACGAGATCGTGTGGTCGGGGTTAGAAAAATCTGCCAGTACCACACGACCCTCGACGACACGGCCGTCGTCGGCGCCCAGCTCGAGCAATAACTTCCAAAAGAAAATTCACGATAATAGAGACCATACACTGTGCGAGAATCTAGGATGCAAGTGTGCTTTCTTCCTTGCTATGTTTTTCGCAGCGAACCTCAACCCCCTCTCTCTCCCCCGCCCCCACAACTGATATACTTTTCCTCCTTCTCTATGCACAATCTATGGCTACTATTCTTACTACTTCATGATCTACCAGCGGCAAAGCAGACGACCTTCATTTTGTCATGGTAAAATACCAACACAAATCTCTACATTCCACATGGACACAAGTTCACATACGTATGGTAAGGAATCAACCGAACCTCGGCAACCTCATTTCACCGCTTTCGGGAGGGGGGGATCAGCTAGACAAATTGCTCCGACGTGATATACAGTTCTTTCCCTTGAAATCCTTCGAGGACTTTCGAATACGCAATTTCTAAGATACCTCGTGGTAGTTCCAATGGCTTGCCGAGAGAGAGAGAGAGAGAGAAAGGGGGGTGGCATACCCAACGACTGTCGCGTCGTTAGCTACGCTTGAACAGGCTCGTTAATGTTTTTTCTCGCTCAATCTCACCCTCACTCTCTCTTTTACCAAGCATTGCAGATCGTCGTCACGAGGAAAGAGGTAGATTTTCATCCCTTTCCATTTACCTTCACGGACGATTTTTTTTCTCATTATACTTTGTCTTACTTACGATCACTTGCGAATATACTACATATATATATATATATATATATCAATAGGGAGTTGGGATACTTCAACGGTAAGAAGACTTTAATGGGGAGAAAATTTTAGGCCTGTAACAATGCACATTTTCAATTGGCTGAAAAGTATGTGAGACGATCACAAATCTCAATGGCAGCTTCATTATAAACAAAACATTGTACAGGAAACATGAAGACAAGCCTGGTAAAAAGCCATCAGTAATAGCTGTTAGGGTTATGCAAAAAAAAATTGTAGTCGTTAATAAAGGTATGAAGTGACGGGTGGATATAAAGGTAAGTAGCATTGATTGCATCCAATACTGAGAGGGTGTCCGCACTAAAAATTGTCTCGAAATGCTAGGGCAGGCTTGTCCTTCTTTTCCGACTAGATCTTCGTTTGGTAAAAATAGCGAGCATTTAGGATCTTTTGAGTTTTCCCATAGGTTGAACCCAATATATTTACCGGGACTTTTCAACAGGCACTTATTTTGAACGTACAAAATTTCTGGCTGTCAACTAATTTGCACATACATGTTGGCTATACGAAAGTATCGGAAGAATATCCAAAGCTATAAATTCTCCTTGAAATTGCGTCTAGCATGCTCGTATTTATGTACAAATATGACTGTCATACTCATATAGATGTAACGTCTTACCCTGCTCGACGAGTAGGACAACCGTGTCGGCCCGTCCCTCGGTAGGTCTGCACGTGTACTTGCCGACATCTTGTTGAGTTACCGAAGCGAGCGTCACCACTGATACAGTCTGAGCTGCGTCCTTCTCCGTCTCGACGTTTATGCCGCCTCTAGCAGCCTGTGGAATCAGAAATGCGACGTCATATCTCTTATTCCCACGAGTGTCAGAGTGAAGCCTTCTCTCCGCTGTAACACGCTCGTGATAATAACTCGAGAACAGGAAAGAGAGAGAGAGAAAGAGAGAGAGAAGGGAAAGGGAAAGGGGTAACTGTGATACATTCTATAGCTTGTATGTAGATATGGATACTGTATAGTCTAGTGTAGGCAATATACGAGCGGAATACGTTGAGGACAGATGAGAAGCGGAGAAATAGCTTTCTAGATATATCATACCGAATGCTGGGCTTCATATACTCATACTATTCACTGCTGTATGTATTATGTATATAGCGTGTATGGTACAGGATACAGTAGAATACATATATATATATATATATACATGCAATGTACACACGGGATGACTCGCTGGACTTCAATTACCTGGAATGTCAGGAGTTTGTTGTCCCGAAGCCACTGTACGCCCCTGATGGGACGAGTCTGATAAGGTGATGTTACGACACACCTCAGGGTGATTGTCGCACCCAAAGGTACCCTCTGCTCACGGGGACCCATTATCGCAGCTACCGGTGCGGTACTCTCGTAACCTGGAATTCATATAATTTTACATAAACATATGCTCATTTACATATTACACCTATATAAATTTGAAGTTATACGTTTTACAATTAAATACATAGCTCGAGTATAGAATACTTAAATATGTTTTCATAATGATTTTTGTCACTTGAATTTGCCAATAATATGTGAATGAATTTCAATTAATATCGTTGTGATAAATAAATTACCGCACGAGGCGTCATCTGGTGGTTGAGAATATTAAACAAAAATTATCAGACACCATGTTCTGTTCAATTCTCGGCGTGTATGTCCTAACGAGTTTACGATACACGACAAACTCATCCCACGTCGTTGATACACGTTGGACCATAAGCGTGTAAACGTGCCAACTGCACGAAAATCTCGTTACATAATTTTGTTTCTGACGAGTTTCTGTCGCCATATCCGTTCATGTGTATATATATATACATACATAGGTATAACCACATTTCGTGAGAAGTATATTTTCATTCGATTCGCAGACCTGCCAGTTAACATTAACAGTTCTAGAAGGCTGGTGAGCGAAATGTTGGATCAGACTGACAGTCCGCAGATATCGTCATCCCTGATTCGAAGTGGCCTGGGATAGGATCAGAAATTCTCGCTGTATGACTCTACGCGCTTTCATTGGCGTCAGACAGGCTTGACCCAACGTGAAAATCCACCATTTTCACTCGCCCGCCATTACACGTCAATATACCTTCCACGCCTTTGCCTCACAGAGAAGGAGAGGGGGGTCTATAGATTTGAAACTCTCATGGTTTGTCGAGATGTAATCGGGAAACGAGGTCGGGTGGGCTTCGCATGCACGCGAATGCGGTTAATTATTGTACACGCTAATCCTGCTAGTTCGCGAGTTACCAGCAGTACACCAACGTTTCCGGTATATTGAACCTTCGATGAGGGAATCCGGTCGATCCGTTTGGTGGGCCATCGTCTCGATTGATATACTGCACCTCCGCCGACTCTATCGGGGATATTGACGCTGTGATACAATCAAATATATCGATATAAAAATGCGATCAATGAAATCTAAAAGGATGTGCGATACAGGAAAAAAATAGTAGCGTTCATGGTGGTCTGAACAATGTTAGTTAGAATTGACCGAACGCTCCACCGCCAATTTTAACTGTGAATGTTCGTAGAAAACGCTGACCATTGACCCTCTTAGTTCCGTCTTCGAGCGTTAATCTCTTAACAGAGGCGCCACTGGTCATTTCTAACCAAATGGGTCGCTTGTAGCGAAACCCTTTGGCCATTTCGAATGAGAATTTATTGATCAATGATACAATCAAATATATCGATATGAAAATGCGATCAATGAAATCTACAAGGATGTGCGATACAGGAAAAAAATAGTAGCGTTCATGGTGGTCTGAACAATGTTACTTAGAATTGACCGAACGCTCCACCGCCAATTTTAACTGTGAATGTTCGTAGAAAACGCTGATCATTGACCCTCTTAGTTCCGTCTTCGAGCGTTAATCTCTTAACAGAGGCGCCACTGGTCATTTCTAACCAAATGGGTCGCTTGTAGCGATACCCTTTAGCCATTTCGAATGAGAATTTATCGATCAATCCTTGCTATAAAAATTCACAATGCTTCAGAGCAACTCTTCAAATCTCGTTCACCGAAGGAGTTGAACATTTCGGGAACAAAATTTAACAATTTCGCTGAGTAACAGAGTTATCGTTGCGAAACTAAGATTTTTATTTTGTGGTAAAGGGCTATTTAGCAATGATAATGATGAGACACAGGATTCATTACATCCAGAGTGAACGCTATTATACATCGCGAGTTAAGGAAACTCACAATTGGATCTCATTTTACGGATCACTCTTTTTGGCCCGTTTTTCGTCGCGCGTTAACGCATAAGCGGCTTGGCTGGTTAAATATTATATATATATATATATATGTATATATATATATATACATATATACGTACATAAGCGACACATAACCTCTCGCATTGCCCTTAAAGCACAGAGGAGAAGTGCAGGACTACTGGGATTACGAATAATCCTATTGGACTTAAATTAATCCGGCGGGAACTGCATTCGCCGAGCGTAATATTACGTTATATCATTATTACTATATGCATTATTACTTGCGTCTGGGGGCTCTCGAGGCAGATCTCTGGATCTACATCGTTCCTCTTCAGTCTTTCTACCACCTCTTCTAGTCTCCACGCCCTACTTCTTTTTCCCCGCGACTCAACCAGCTCTCGTCCGTTTCTCTTTCTGTCTCACTCGCGAGACTTATTCGACCTTCCTTCGCGTTCTCTCGGGTTACGACCTCGGTCACATTTAAGTACGGAGTTTAATCGGAAAGAGCACGCTTGAGAACGGCACAACGTTGGCTTGGACGGATAGGAGAAAGAGCGACTCCTGTGCAAAAGAGTATAAGCTAGCTCGGCAAGAAGATATAGACGGACTTATATAAATGTCTCCAGCGTTCTCTTTTAATATATTCTCTTGAAGAACCGACAGAGAAATTCGTACTTATCTTTGGTGAATAAAAATGCGTTTTTCCGTCGCTCTCTTTTTGTCCCGCTGCGGTAAAGTTCTCTAATTCTTTAGTGTTGTTCAAGGGCAGTTTGCCTTTTCTTCGCTTGTTTCCAATGCACCAAGCTAAATTTCATCTTCAAGAAATGGAGGCAAAAAGACAAATACACACAAATAGCGAAAGACAGAGAGGGGGAGCGAGAGATCCAAAGTGTTTACAGAGATACAAAACAGTGGAGTATCGTGGTTTACATCCTTATTCATCAATGCACCAGAAAACATAGACTGGTATAACATGTAACGAGAAGCCACGCAGATTCATTATTATATTCTTCATACTGTGGAATACTCGACGGAAAAAAGCAGCGTAAAAAGAAAGGCAGAAACGCGAAAAAGGAAGAAGAACGAGTGGATGGGAAAAGAAAGTAGAAGCGGAGAAAAAAAAAAGTACAAGACTGGAATGAGGAGAAAAATGTGCAGGTGCTTAGATAGTCTCGCACGCCAAGAATAATAAAGTAAAATTCTTGCTAGTTCGGTGTGTAGCTGGAAAACTTTTTTTTTGCCCAAGTGAGATCACAGAAAAAATAAACGAGTATTTGATGTAGCCTGTTCGTAGACAGTGTTTGGTCTCCACTCTCGAGGTGACCATCGTGCGATTTTTGTTCCCAGTGACCCGAGACTGCGATGACCGAATCGAGGACGAGGGCCATTAGGTTTACGGGCAAAGGGGAAAAGTGAGAATGAAACGTTGAGTGAGTATCTTCGATCGTGCACTCCGCGTCAAGGACAGAAACGAGAGGCTGGCAAAAGATGAACTACCGTTATAACAAAACAGACCATGAGAAGACACATCGGGATGAATGATCGATTGCAGTTCATCAAGTAGTGGTTGAACTTTTGGGTCACCGGCTGGTGAAGCAGTTTATTGACTTCTTGGTCTTCTTGCCTCAATACCAAACACGTCAGCACACAAACTTTATTGAGAAAGAATTATACAATTGGGGAGACAAGATTTGATCCAACGAACAAACGACATAAGGAGATTCAAAACAAATTAAAAAGAAAATCGTTCATTATTAATTAAAGATAATTTCCATCCACTCAATTCTAATGATCTGATGACGAAAGGGAGCCAATAATTACATCCTAGTCATAAAGCCTTTACTCGTGTGGAATGAGCTCAATCGCTGCCCCACTAAGAGCGATTCATCTTCCAAATACTCGTATTAATCAGACCTATCCTTACACCCTCGTTCACGACCGAGGGGAAAGAATCTCGAGACTGATTGTGAGCTCTGCTGCATCGTAAAAGCTAAAATCTCAGCAAAGACGATAATGTAACTTTGAGGAATTCTACAGATCTCAGTGGATGGGACCCATAAATGAGATAAAAGAGTCCGAATATGAGCTTTTCTACCTGAAGCCCGAGATATAATAATAATAATAATAGTAATAATAGTAAATAAGAAAAATAAGACAAGAAATAAGAGTGAAAACTTACTTATCCTTGTCTGCTGTGAATGCGGCTCGTCGTAGCCCTCTGGCTTGTCGGGATCTGGAAACAAAGAGATGCAGAAGGGTGGTCAGTACAAGGATAGTACGAGGCGATAGAGAAAAAATGGAAAATCCCCCAAACATTTGGCAAATAACACAGCGTATAATAGTAGCGACTTTAAGTTGATATGGCGACAGGTTAGAATCCACGTCGTACTAAAGTGGATCATCCTAAATGGTCGGGAAGATATAGAGAGATATTATCAGCGGATTCGAAGAAAGGTTCACCCACCCACGGACTTTAGCTTTGTGATCCGAGATTAAAAGATCGGAGAATGATCAAGATCGATCACGTAGATATCGATGTGGAAGGACCCGGATAGAACAGATCTATGGTTTACATTGGTACGCAGATACAAAAGGTTAAAGGTGGCCTAAAAGGACCCTCCAATCAAATTTCGCGAATCCAATCATCGTGAATGAGGATTCTAATAGCAGTTTACTCACAATCAGTTGCACCAGTTGGGAATTTGTCCAGGATTAGCTTTCACCCATCTTCGCCCAGACATATCTCAGGGGCTTCGTAAGGATGAAGGAGAGTAACTTATATTCATAAATCAATTGAGAATTGGCTGCTTAAAAAGGCAGAGTTTTGGTTTTTGAATCGAAGAATCCAAATTGATAGCGACATGTCGCTAATTCCTAAAGATCTGGGAGCATTTTGTGACGTCCGCATGTTGATGTCTCCATCGAATATCATATTAATTGGCAATCGCTGCCAATATTATCGTAACTTAAGTGCATAAGGACTTGTGACTTTGCTGGAAAAACCATTAATGTGTCGTAATATTCTCTGGAACCAACGACGTGAAACTATGATAAGGATCTAAAAGAACTCAAATTCCACTCAATGCCTGTTCTAAAATCTGATTCATCATTCAATGCTACGTCAAAGAAATATCTCTGACAATCTTCTATGTTGGAAATGTATAAATTATCGATCGAGGGTAAATTTGTATTGTGCGGAGACTTTCGGGGAAAGTGAACGGGTTAAAGGCAAAACGGTTCATCCTGGACAATAATTACCCATCCATGGATCTGCTTACTAATCCCCTTTGGATATTCACAGATGGTCGGGAATTTCCGTTGTGTTTGTTCGGGCTATTTGTCTTTCGTACCGAATGTATGTACGTTATACCATAATCGTCTTAATGTACGGGAATAGAGCATCTGTGTGGAAGGAAATGCTAGAAATGTATGAAAATCACCTCTCACGGAGAGTTGAACGGCATACATGATCTTGGGCTCGGTATTGACCTGGCACTCGTACCTCCCAGAGTCCGTTTTTCTCGCAGAATCGAGACGAAGAGTCCAGGCGTCACTGCCGGGCATGTGCTCAGGTCCAAATCGGGGGTCCGAACTGAATGCAAACTCGCTTGACGTCAGTATGTGAAGATCCCTGCTACGCATCCAGGATACCTGCAATAATACAAAAATAATATAATCCGGAAATCGATAAACAAGGAAAATGAACTTCAAGTTTTTTCATAATCTTATTCGCTATGTCGCCCGCTATCTTACCCTTCTCTCTCATTTATTTCCTGCCAGAGGGTTTTTCGTCGTTGGCCGCGTCCATCCAATATGATGAATTGCCACGAAGTTCAGGACCCCGAGGCAGCAGAGCCCGGGGCAAAAGAGAATTTCTGGGCTCTCAAGAGCATGAAGTGTGTTAAGAGAAAGAGAAGGATAACGAGCGAGATGGCACGATGGATTTATTCGATTTTGGCAATTGATAAAATTACGGAGAGGTCATAAAAATATAAAAAAAATTAACTACATACAAAATAGAATAAACATGTTTCCATAATGTTGTAAGGCGTGAATTTTATCAAGTAGATTATTATTTTGGGTCTTATCTGAGGCCCTCAAAAATCTCCTAATAAATTAAACCATCAAAATTCTCGACATATTTTTCAATAAATTTATTCATATTCTATATGTAACACAACTATGATATTTTCTAAAAGGTTAGCTTCACCATTGTTTTTATTTGTTTCTCGGTCCTGCCCATAACACCCCGAGAAAAAGGAAAATTCGAGTATGTTCCATAAATTGCGACTGGATCATCATGACGAATTTTTTCCTTATTCTCCGCAAACTCTGTCATTCGAGTGATTGGATATACTAGGAAAAAGCGTACAAGAGCCAGGCTCATAACAAGTTTCAATTTCGGAGATTGTGCGAGGATGGAAATGCTCCCTGTTGTGCGATATTGAAGCCCTGGTATATCACACAAGACCTGGGACAATACAATATTCAGCATGGACCCTTCGGCCCGTAGTTCACCCTCACGGTGTCAGAATAGCAACTATTTTCTTTTTTTTTTTTAGCCAATACGAAAAAAGGGCTTGAATGGTAATATTTGTGCTGGCGTTTGGTACGATTCCAGGGAGTAGGTCAATATTATGCTCAGTGTACGTGGTTTGTAAACAGGAGCAGGGCTTATCGGAATATCGTATTTTTCTCTATTTCACCTAAACAAAATGGGGTTGGAAATTAGACATCCGGTGATCGGCTGGACGATCATTTCAATGAATCGAGAGATTGAAGACGATACATCCACGCAAACGCATTGCACAAACATACTTTCAAGCAACGAGACATATCTCTTTTTTTCCATCGCACAATCCGCAACCTTCCATTATGGAAAAATCGTTACAGTTCTCAAAGCAACAGCATTGAAAAGATAAAATGATATTTCGACGCTCGAAAAAAAAGAAACTACAGGAAAATGAAAACTCGTGCATCAAAAGATCAATTTCTAACGCTCTGTTATCTTTCGTATAAGTCGAACATTTGCTTGCAGGACATGCTTCCTTGTTTTATCTCTGATAATGTAATCAGGAGCGTTAGCCAAACGTTCATGGTCCATCGGTGAAAATCGAGAGAAAGTACGGTCTGCCCATAGCGAAATGAAAGATACGTCTACGAAAATATATCTGATTGAAAGATATAGCTGGGAAAAGCTATGGACCTGGCACGGCCAGTAACGACCGGTGATAATCTTTGTCTTTCTCGAGACGACGTTCACGAGCCAGAGAGGGAAAAAGCGAAGAAGGAAGCCACTGGACAAGAATAAGGGCTAACAGAACGAGGACAAAAGCCAAAAAATTCCAGACCACAGATAATCCTTAAAGTGAACGAGTCAGGTCACAATCATGACGATTCAATTTTTATTGCCGTCGTTTCGTACTGCAAATGCATGAGGAGACGGCATTCTTGGACTGATTATAAATTCCATTTTATCCATTACACGTTTTTTTTTCTCAAATAAATAAGTAAATAAATATAGCGATGCTTCTCTTCGTTTTGTTTTGAGCGATGTAGCTTTTTGAATCCTTTTCAATTGTATTTCAATTGTATGTAAATTCGAGAACATATTGTTTGTGGTGAGCAATTTGAAATTTCGTCGTCCTGATGCGAAGTGGATAAGTCATCGACGAGTGTTCTTTTGGCTTCTTTAACAGGTGTGCGTTTGATTTATATAATAATAATCATAATAATAATAATAATCCGCAAGGAAAGGGAAAAATGTTCAGGTCTTCGGTCGTATATGGATGCAGTAAACCACATCGGGCTGGAGGGCGATACGAGAATTTTTGGAAAAGGTGGTGTTGACGTGTTGGATATTTCCGTCCTTGGGAGGAGGTGGGAGGTGAGGGGGGGGAGGGTTGAAAAGTGTAGGTGTGGAGAATGGGAGGAAGAATAGTGAGAGTTGTCGGAAAGGAAACAGAGAAGCTGGTTAACGGCGAGGACAGCGGAGTCGTCGGGAAAAGAAGGACGTTAAGGAAAACGCCAGGACGTTAAGAGAAGAGGAAGAGACGACGAGGACGACGTAGACCTCAATGGAGCCAGGTATTACATACACGAGAGTTGCGCACGTGGTGTGGAATGAAATATATATCGTGAACATACGCGAGAAAAGGTATCGTGCAAGACTATTACGTAAGAGAGAGAGAGCGAGCGAGAGAGAGAGAGAGAGAGAGAGAGAGAGAGAGAGAGAGAGAGAGAGCGAGCGAGCGAGAGAGAGAGAGAGAGAGAGAGAGAGAGAGGGTGAGAGGCAGAGAAAGGAAAAGAGAGAGAGAGAGTAATGTACGTGGTGTGGTGCTTTGCTGTGTCGGTGGCACACCAGGCCTTCTCCTATGGGCGATATACTGTATGGCCTGTGCTTCTCTGCACTATATAACGGCATCGCACACCGTCACAGAGCACATGAACACACACACACTCACACATATAGCATGGCATTTGGTACGACGCCAGTGCCACGTTGGATAGTCCAAAATAGAACTATACTGTGGGGGAAGCTTTGAGGTCGCGAAAAAAAAAGAGAAAAGCCTTTAGGAAGCCACGCTGCGATGGAACACGAGCGATGATGGCAAAAGAGGCGCATCTGTTCTATACGCTAAAGAAAGAAAGAAAGAAAGGAACAAGGCAAAAGGGAAGGAGAATGAGAATGAGAAAGTGGAAAAACGCAAAAGGGGTTTGTGGCTCTACGATGTAGAGTATATACATGGTGTATAGAAACGAGAAAAGGGGGTAGTGCAAGTTTCTATTCCGTGGGATTCACGCTTTTGCTGCTGTATTCCGAAGATCGTATTCCATTTTTTTTCTTATTCTCTCTCTCTCTCCCTTTGTATTTTTTGGTGTTTCGCTCTGCACTATTCTCTCTGCGACCGCGCGAATGTATAACGAATAAAAGTACGGTGGTATATATATATACATGGATATGTTAGTACCCGTAAGCCGTATGGAAGAAATGCCCTCGGTACAGTGTAGCAGAAAGTGTTGCTGGTCGCTTGTGTGCCACATCATTCCGCTCTATCTCTTTTCGTGGCTTTTGGATTGCGCGTGTGACGCGCTTTTGGCTGTATGTTCTCAAAGTAGTAAAAGAAAAAAGCAAAAGAAACGGTCGAGCTAGCCAGCCAGTCGAAAGTCTAGGGGATGAAGCGCAAGGGGTGTGAGACAAAAGATGTGGCAATACGCGAGGTGGCAGAACCGCTTTCATCTGTTGGGTCTGCACGACGACAACGACGACGACGAAGACGACGACGACGACGACAAACCAGAAGAAGGAGGAGGAGTAGGAGGAGGACGATGACGCCGACGACAACGACGACGATGAAAGCTAAAGTGATAAAAATGCAACTGTTTCCAGTAGTTTCGACCGTTTTCCCCGTGTACGTTATGAGCCACCATCCTGTAGCCAGAAGGATCCTGGCCTCTCGCCTATGAACCGAGAGACCATATTTTCCCTAAGCTTTTTGCACTCCTCTTTTCTTCGCTGGAAGAATTTTCCATGGAGGAAAGGATAAAGTCTACCAGGAAAAGGTCTGTGCGACCGTAAGGCCATTCCTCCTTTGCACACGAGGACATTCCCTCTTCAGGAGGCCAACCATGATTTCTCTCCTGCGAAAATGGGTGCGAGTCATAGAGGGGATAAAAAGTTGAATATGAAGGAGGTCAGAAAAGAGAAAAAAGTTGGTGACGGAAAAAAGGAGCTTTGAGTTTTGATGAGGGCTCTAAAGATATTCTGCACTTCAGACTCTTTTGAATATCAATGAGCTGAACAAAGAGAACAAATGGAGATATAATAGTTGGTTGGGTTCGGATTGTCCATTATTACAATGAGGACGAAGGGGGAAGGATAATGATCAATAGAATTATAATCGGCCTGATCGAATATCTCCATGATCGTAAACAATAATTTTGTGTCCTCTGACCTCACATGATCGCTCACAGTGACTTTTATAAACAAAAAGAAAAAAAATATCCAGCAACACAATAAACCATAAGAGAGAACAGAGAAAACGTAGCAGAAGAAGTACAAGACGTGCTAGGTAGCACTATAAAAACAATGTCATACTATCAATGATCTTCAACATATCAAGTCTCAAACTGTCGCAGATATGGGGGCCTCCCAAATGGATGAATTTAAAATTGTATTTGACCCAAGACCATTTTCAATCGTCCCAAGCCACTAGAACCATATCTCTCGCAATTTTTCATCATAATTTACAAGAACTCGTCCGTGTACTTGCATACACCGTAAAAATGTCCGCGGTGGCAAAAGCATATCGATGTGACCGATGAATAATTTTGGTGTTGTTTTTGGGGCGGGAGAACTTTTAACACAATTGATTTGGTTAAAATTATGGCTGGCGTTATTCGAGTGAAATCACACACTTACATAGTGATGAATTTATTTTTTCACAAGTCACGATCGCTATTTATTACAACACAGATTAAGACACCGTCTTTTGCTTGGATCTACTTGTATCACTTTCAGTGATCCAATGAAATTCATTTCAATACCATAAGGCATTATCCCATAGTCTGATATAAGAGTGCCATATTGTAGTCGAGGAATACAGCGAGTGCGTCTCAGTCATGTAGAAATGCGAGTGACAATTTTCACAAAGATATTTGAAAGCAAATTTTTTTTTACAATCCCTGAAAGCATTTTCTTCAGCCCGAGGGAAGCGGACGGAGAAATGTCTATGGATGCTTTGGTACACGCGGTACCACGCATGAATGCATCAAAGCAGCAGAGTATAGATTTGTTCACGTTTCCCATGCGAGGACGAGAAAAAGTTGGACGGAGTGAAAGCTCGTACACGTACAACGAGGGTTGTTTGAAAAGTCCATGCCAAAAGGAAAACGATTTAATTTTTCGAAATCATATTTTTTTATTTTTCAACGTAGTCTCCCTTTAGGTTTATACAGTTTCTCTAACGCTACTCCTGTTTTTTCATCCCTTCCGAATAATAAGATTGGTCCAACTCTGCAAAATAGACATTCGTTTCTGTAACCACCTCCTCGTTTGAATAAAATCTCCTTCCTGCCAGCTATCTTTTTATATTGGGGAACGGATAATAGTCCGAGGTAGCCAAAACTGGAGAACAGGGGGGATGCGGAACGAGATGGGACCCTAACTCCATCATTTTGGCGGTCACAAATACAGAGAAGTCCAATATTGTAAAAATTGTAATGTATAAATAGGGTATGTACATTAAAAATTAAATGAATACTGGAACCTTGTTTTGTTGCAAATTATTTAAATAATGGGTAACGGATTTTGATTCATCGCTATTTATTTAAATAATCACTAATGCATTTTTATCCATTCCCCATTATTTACGTAATAGATCAAAATCCATTGTCCATTATTTAAATCGATAATGAATTAATAAAACAATGCATTATTTATAATTCTGGTCTCATCGTACACCTTCTGTCGAAGGACGTTGGACGATGCGATATTGGAAGAGGCGAATGCACCTTATTTGTTCTTTTCGCCAGCAGTTTCAAATGTATCTAGATCTACAATACGTAGCCATGCAGAGTCCGTGAACACGTTTCTACAAAAACTGCTTACGATCATTACTCAAACAGAAAGAACAATATGTCGATGTTTTTTCTATTTCACTATAATTCTTAACTCCCTCCTTTTTATATCCTCTTTTCAACCCTCCGTTTTATTTCTTTTGCAGTATAAGTGCTTGAAACATCATCACCCGCGAAGAAAAAACATCGATGTTTCCATAAATTTGGCTATTTAACTCTGAAACACAATCAATCGTTGTAAATAGCGAATTTTGATCGAGGTCACGAATATTCAGTTGAACATAATTTATTACGCTATCGATCAGAGATAATTAGTCCTAGATCACCCTCTCTACTCCTCGACAAGAGTTTAAAGGGCAGTGAGTGAAAATCGACTTAAAAGTTATCTTCTTGGTGATCCTCGGAGGATTTAGCCAACCATTATACGAGAGTTTTATCATCTTGTGAGATTTATACATTGTTCATCTCATTATCCCGCTGATCGAGTTGTCGGTACAAGGAAAAAGCTACCATGATAACGAGCTTATTACGAAGAAATTATTCAAAAAATAAGTACTCATAGACAATACAAAACAAAAAAAGTGAGATGTTGTTACATCTCACTTTTTTTTGAGCATGATAATGAGTTTAGCAATAGCACTCAGAACGGAAGATATTTCATGCATGGCTGTATGAAAGGATAAAATGCACATGTGTGTGTGTGTAGGTGTATGTATGCATGCGTGCGTGCGTACGTACGTTCGTGCATGTGTGAAACGTTGTTTTGCTTGCAGCGGTAAAATATCGAAATGATGCAAGAATAAAATTGATTAATATTACGAAAAAATGTTCAAGTACTGCATCAATGATTTTCATAATTTTAATATACCTCCCCTTTTTTTACTGATTTTTCATACAGCCTTTATCACGTCAATGAAATCAACCGTACCGTATTATTTACCATTAACCACAGAAATTTGGTTATTTTTGTTACATCTTCGATACTGACAAGCTTTCCATATATTTTCAAGAATTATTCATTCATATTATCCATAAATTTGTACTACAAAAAAATGTTTTACTACGAGATTCTGTTTCAACGATATACTTGCTCATCATTCAGTGGTTGTGTTAGATGGTTAAATCACTTGGAAACGTCAGCATTTAAATCTGACAAATTTTCTTGTTACGAGACTCAAAAAGTTGCTTCCTTCGACGTGGAAATAAAAATTTGACGAGAACGACGTGAGCATGCCAAAGCAGAGCAAGTTAAAAAAATTGGGAAGACGCTCTGCGAGCTGCAGATAGGACATAATCTTGACGAGAACCACTTGCAATCGCGATGGAACGAAGAGAAAATGTAGAAGTTTGTCGATGAGTGGTAGGTAGGTACTCTCTTGTGTACAGCAAATATGTGGGTATGGCAGGTATTGCTGCAGCACGCCAACTGGCCATTGCTGCACTACGCCAACTGGAAACAGAGGCAACAGTGGAACCCTTCTGAGTGGAATAGAGAGGAAGGACTATTCTTTTTACCTCATTCACGCGAAATTACAATGGAATCCCTCGTGCTTTTCTGGGGAAAGAATGTTTGACGCCCAACGTAATCACGTACGAGCAGGAGCTTGGGGAAATGAGAAGGTTAAAGAGAACCAGATAAACCACATTGGGTCCCAAAACCCAAGCTACGATTCTATGAAAAGACTCAAAAGCTACAAAATAAATAGAGTGAGGTAAAATTAAAGACACTAAGGTATGAAAGTAAACGATTTAAGTTCAACCCGGTTGATTCTGAGAGTTGAAGAAGTTTCGTATTTTTTCCGATCACTCAATGCTTTTTTTCTTAACCATTCTCGTCTCTTTTCTCTTCCGCGTGTCATTATTTGACTCGAAACATGAGATATTTGTGTTTCAGGCTGCACCTGTAGAAACGTTTGAACGCTATTTCAAATATTATAAATTTTTCAAAGTGAAGCCTTTCATAAGACGTTTACACGACAAACTGCATGTTAAGATCTTATGATATCACATGAAGAACTTATGAGACCAGAATTATTCCCAAAATATGAACTTATAATTGCATCGGATCTAGTCTGCCAATTAATTTACGGTACAAAACGATTAGCAGATAAATTAACAACAACAAGTGGGTGTCAGTTCCGTCGTCAGTCCTTGAAGTATAAAAAATTTACATGGAAAAAGCGTCAGAGTGCTTCATCCGGGTCAGGAATAGTTAACCAGGACAACGCACGAGTTTCTCTCACTCTTTTTCATCTTTCGATCCGCTTAACCGGATCCTCATGTTTGTCGCCGGTGATTGTAACTATCTGTCCGTCTCTGTGAGATCAGGTCAAACGGAAATTGGCAGTGGTGGGCCGGCAACTGGATGACCCGGAATGGAAAGCGGATATCTCGTTGGAGTGAGGCACGAGCACGAGTAAACGCTGCAGGTCGGGGAGGACTCGGTTCGGTTTTTGGTCATCCAGGCTCGGTTTGCCGTTGCCATGCATTGCCAAAAGGCAGAGTACACATCCCTGACAATTCGGATAATTAATTGTGGACGCGAGAGCACGCTCCGCTCTGGGCCACTAGCCCACCGGACGAAAAGGTATATATATATATATACGTAAACTCCGGTACTGACCTAAACTAATCTGGCAAGCTGGGCGGGCAAGGGACGCGCGGGGAATGAAAGAGAAGGCCGTCCGGACCTATGAGCCTGGGGAAACGAGCGGGGCGAGGGTGTGGTGTGTACGACGTACCATTCTCGCAACTTCCCTGTACACTCCACTGCCCCGTTGGGTCACCGGGCTTTCATCGATTCAACGCGTTTATTGCGTTTACGAGGGTTGTCTGCCGGTCTCATCCAGCCAAAACACTATGGCCGAAAACCGTGACTATGACGCCATTGGATTTAGCACGTACGTTAGTGTTATGACCACACGACGTGAATGTCGTAACTCTTGCGCATCGGATTAATATGCTGAGCGTGCGGCTCGTATGTGAACTGCAGAAGTCAATGTCTGGGACGTCCTCCTGGTCAGTTATGTACAAAACTTACCGTTCATTAGTCAAAAACGGTTAGCTCGCTTTTCACATACGCCCTTGGTCATAACGCCAATGACGGGGAGAACCAACATGGGAGTAGGGGGAATATACGAATAAGAAAAGAGCCCGACAACCAGAGAATAGTATTCAAACAGAACATCCCGCAACATCGCATCAGTAAAATAGGTCCTATTCAAATTTAACGGGGGAAACGAGAGAACAAAAGTAAGTACAAGTGACACCGGCGTACCAATACCAGGGCATAGAGTACAGTGTGTTTAACAACAGAGATATAAAGTAGAAGATAGTTGAAGGAGTGCATGTCGTTCATTTGGGAATCCGCGATGTGACCCCCCCGCTAAGAGGCGCAAACCAGGACGAACTGCAGAAGTGCGGGCTCGCGCTTGCAAAGGCATTGCGTTGATGAAAGGAAAAGAGATGTGAGGCGGAAAAGAGAGAGAGAGAGAGAAAGAGAGGGAGGAAAAGAAGGACAGCTATGAATGGGTTTGCGAAGAGAGAACAAGACCAGGGACAAATGGTGAATACAAGAGACCAGTAGGCAACACCAGTAAGCACACGCATGCACCAAGCATCGTTGACGACGACGACGACGACGACGACAACGCCGAGAACTCGTACATTTTGCATACTGATGAGGCCACTTTCGAGGCACTCCGCTCCCATTTCCTTTCCCAAAGCATTTCCTTGTCATTTCCAAGTTTCACTTTGGAACACCCCCGTCCGCCGAGCCTGCACACCTTCGGTTTATTGTAGCCACATCAGCAGTAGACTTTCTCTTTACCCTTCTCTATCTTGTACCACTTTACCATTTCAACCTTTGTCAGTAGTTGTGCGGGCTTGTGTGCGCGCAGATGTGTTGACTTTGGATGGCATACTATGTCATTCTGAGTATGCGAGATGGTACCGTCGAAACTCTCCATCATCATCCAGAGTCCTTAATTGCTATTGTTGAAAGGTTATAGGTTGAACATCCTTAGAAACTGGTAGAAGGTATTCTTACAAAACGTTCGCTGGAGGTTGGGCTGTTGAATATATTTCGTGCGTTAGGACTATGGGAAAAGTGTAAGCACGAAAAATTTGCGAAGATGCTTGCGATAAGCCTCACGCAAGGAAAGGATCTAGGGAAGAGTTTTACAGTTGGTATGAACTTTCGCCGCCATGACAGCTACCCTTAGAAACTCACGATGTTTATTGTTGTTTGGGTCTCAGTACGCTGATGTTTTCATCAGTCATTAATTAGCATTAGATGCATCATTGAAGATTGACAGTTGAGTAATTTTTTCATTATGCAATTCGTAACTTTCAACGGTCTTTTGCCCAGTTTGATGAATGATTTAGCATCAAAGATGACTGGAACAATATTCATTGCCTTTGGCAGTGATACTCTAGGTGGAATGGTAGGCTGCACAAGCTTTATTGAATAGTCTTTGCTGCACATTTTCGCGTCTATGAGCTTCTTCAGACGGACCTTTGCTCGCAAGTTGAGACAACAAGGTTCGCGAAATATTTCGCACCTGTACGTTTAATAATATGAGAAATGAACAGATATGACGTTTACGCGAAAATTTAATATGCTAGTGTAGCAAGGTCTGTAGCGTTATAGCATGTTAAGAGGCGCATAGATTCTTATGTATGTTTGACACTTTACGCAGACGCAAATATGCCAAATTAACAACAGAAAAAGTCCTCCTAAACAGGCTCCATCTCAAAAATCCTTTTTGGTAAAAAATGGTTTCTGCCACACGACGCTAAAAGCACTGCTGTGCTCTAAGAATTGGAACATTTTTAATCCTCTGAATTTGATGGAAAGCCCATTTCTAGATTTGTGGTAAACGAAGCTTGGATCAATGATTCTGCTTCAGTCAAGGGACCTTTGTATGGAATACATAGTACTCGGTATCCCCGGTTTTCCAACCCAGCCCAATTTTGCATCCATTCACAAGAGTTCCTTCAAACGCAGAATTTATATCAGCTCTTGACTCGAACGTCTATCCCACGAAGAGGAAATGAGCAATGTAATCTGGGCTCAACGTCACGTAAAACCTTCTCTAAACGCAGCGACAGAGTTCGCACATACCCCAACAGATGAGGGTTGGAATACCTCAACCGGTGAAACACTCATCCGGTTAAATTCCTAAAGCGCGTACTGTACTCCAGCTCTCGTTGCAGAATACTTACAAAACTTCACGTCTCAGATACGATTGAGGTGAAAAACTGAATAAAATGCGCAGAAAAATTTGAAAAAAAATTAGATTCATACCTCATGTTTTCTCGAATTTTTCTGCTTATGAGGATTTTTCTGTGCTCTGAGGTATCTCAGGTCTCATTCATATGAGACTTGAGATTGCTTGTTAGACGTCTGCAGTGAATACGTTGAATGTGTCCTGTATGGTTACACAACGTATAATTTTAGAACAAACCAAAATTATTTCTCAACAAAAAGGAAACAGCTCGATGGTCCGCTTCTACCTATCTAAACTCATTTCACTTTCATTACGATCCTCTCGTTTTCCTCTGTCTCCGTTCTCCCTCTTCTAGTTTTCTACGTTTTTTTTTTTTCAATTCTCCTCCTTAACTTTTTGCCCTCTCTTCGGAGCCTCGCGTGGAAAATCCATACCGGGATTATTATATTTGAAATAAAACTACGGCCCCACCGTTGTCTTATTTCTTCTCTTATTCCACTAAGGATAACGCCGTCCACCGTGGGATATACGTGTGGTCCGAGCTATATACGTGGAAAAAGAAATCCTCGATAGTCACATGAAAGCTGCGAACATCCCTCGATTGTCTCTATATAAAATCCGTCTCTCTCTCTCTCTCTCTCGCTCTCTTACTGTATTATAGTGTTACTATACGAGCGTAAAACTTGTTTCTTTTTCTTTCGTCTCTTCGTTCTCATTCGCCGAACATCTCCCCTGCCTTCAACGGCTTTTCATCGACTACTCTCACGCTCTCAACGGATCTACGTCTTCCATGTCTTTTTATTGTTCACCCACGAGAATACTGCTCGATTCGCTCGATTCCATACTCTTTCGTTTGCCGTCCCAGACTCCCTCAGCTATACCAACCCCCCGAACTAACCCGGCGGCACTGATCGAGTTTTCTCCCCCGCAACGTAGCACTACCACAACTCCAGCGACAGTTCCCAGTTGACCAGGATCCAGTATGAACCATCCTCGAATCCTATACATATAGGGAACGGCTCCCTACCCCAATCATGTGTCGCAAAGGATGAAACTGCCGTTGTCTTCCATCTCCAATTCTGTCAAAATCTTGGGCACAGCCGCAGCTTTCTACTGAGTTTCATTTTTATCACAGTGAGCCATTATTTATAATTTGATTATTTTGAATCCAACAAAGGAAAAAGATCATTGAGGGTCAATATCATTGTGCTATTGACTGAAGTGTAAAGAGCGATACGCAGAGAAGTTTGTAGTTGTTTTTAGTTCCAGTGGATGCGAGAACAACAAGCGAAACTTTCAAAGAACGGATTTAGTCAATGATGAGGTTTATCATTATATTTTACTCGCGATCCAGGAGTCTAAAGCGAAAGTAGAAGAGCAAAATACTGGAAAGTAGTTTCGAGCAACTCTGTACATGTTCCCATCTATACAACTTGGATACCCTTAACCATGATCGCACACCCGAAAGGATCAGTAAGGCAGTTTTGGGAGGTCGTAGTAATAAAGGGACCAAACGTGAACTCCGCCAGAGCAGAAGAGACAGCGAATAACGCGGAAGTAGTAGAAAAATTCGTGTGTTTTCGGCACATGGAAATTCATATAAGAATCGAGGGAGAACCGCACTGAAATAGGAAGAATAGAACGTCGGTTGGAGTTGAAGAGAAGTTGAGAGGAGTATGCTGGAGTTGCGTGAAGCTCCCTAGAAAAAGCAGGGAAAAAATATCAGCCAGTGTGGGACGGAATGGAATGTTGGTAGGGTGGCAAAAAAATTACCATAACGACATACATATATGCAAAAGTGAACCAGGGAACAGAAAGAGGGCAAGGGGAGGAATTGTTAGAAATAGGAAGTGGAGAGAATGCGAAGAAGAGAGACACGAACAAGGGGATTCTACCAACCGTTAAAATTGCACGCTCGGCCAATCTCTACGTCGTCTACCAACGTCGATTATGCCATGGAGCAAGAAGAGAAGCTAGTCGAGAAATTTCCAAGGCTGCTATGGAGGGGACCAAATTCGCGTGACCTTCCCGTCTACTCAAACTCTTTACTCTCTCGGTCTTTCTCTCCACCGGTTCTTCTCTAATGCCTATTTTATCCTTTTGCCGAAGCTAGTACGGACTCTTATCGCGAGGAAACGGCTAATGTAAGGCCCCATAAAGCCATAAATCGCTTTCGCCAGAGAGGCAGAGCTTGGGGTAGTTCTGCTGCTACTGCTGCACCACCTCCAACTCCATTCCTTCGATATGTGCCATGAGTAAGGCCAAATATCAGGGTTTTAAAAAGTGCGAAAAAGAGAGCATGGCTAGAGTGATGTGCTGTCTGAATCTGTGCGTTGGAGAATGAGGCAATGAGAAATAATAAGAGAGAGAGGGGGATGGGAGGGAGGGAAAAAGTTTTTTCGGAGGGTTAAAAAAACGGAACGTGAAATTTTTTACTACTCAAAGTCGATACGGAGAATGATATAAAAGCGATAAAGAGCGTGAGGAAAGAAAATTCGAACAAGAACTGCTCGACTGTCCAGAGAGAATGAAAAAGTTGGAATGGAAATAAAAGCGAAGAAAAATAAATGAAAGCCATTTTGTGTCTCGACGAAGATGATGGGAAAAATTCATGAAAATATAAGGTAACAAGACTGTATATGCAATCATATCACCTATATATATATAGCGCCATCTCTAAAATGACCGAAATAGCGCTCTCCGCGTTCACGGTCGTTTCGACAGTCGAATTTTCTAGCTGCTCGTTCGCTAGTCCACAGCCGATGAGCTTTATGGCCTCTCTCGTTTCACACGGACGCTTTTCCTGCTGCTCTGCTGGCTGTTGCGATTCCTATTTTCACTACGCCATTACGCCGTGATACTTGGGTTACTTTATACAATGTGCTAGACGTACATATGGCATGAAACCCTTATAAACGAAGGAGAAAACATGGGCCACGTGCGCCAGGCGAAAGAACTAAATGGCAAAGCTTTTTGGCTCTCCAGGCGTTTGCAGCATGGAGGGTCGATTGGAGCAGAGCCGAGTTTACTTGTAGCAGTATATATATATTTTTTTCTTTCTCTTTTCTTTCTTTCGGTTCTTCAATAGAGAGAGACCTGCAAAGCCTGCGAGCAGACATCAATGGTTGAATTACACAAAACCCCGGAGGCAAAAGCCATAATGCAAGAAACCCAAGGAATCATCCTCGAATGAAACAACATTTGTTTTATCTCGCTCTCCTCAATCTATTGGCCTCCTTTTTTTTTTTTATTATTTATCTTCTTCTCTCATTCGTATCCGTTTCTCAATATTACACACACCGATACCTACCCGTCCATAACATACACAGATACAAATGAATTGTGTATATATATATATACATTGAGGAATCGCGCGTGTGCGAATTCCCCACGAGTAAGCCAAACTCAATTTAATATTACGAGAACGAGTAGCGAACCTGGGCAAATTTGATTAATTTCAAACGATCCTTGATGCGTCTCGTATATGTATATCATCCCTGTTTCGCTTGATCCAATATAGAGCGTTTTCTTCGAGGGAGAATTCAAACCCACCCTTTTGCACGATGAATATTACGTTATTTCGATTTGTGGTCTTTTTCTACCAGGACGTAAAGTGGATATGTCGTAAGGATAAAAAAAATCGCTCACGAGCGTTCTGTTAAGGAGTACAAGTCAACGAAGTATGCTGAGTATGTAATATCGTCTGCTGCAGATCAATATAATTCCATCTGCAAAAATGATATTTCAATACATCATGAACACAAAAAGTTGAAGCCCTGAAAAATAACAATATGTAATAAAATTATGAATGCAAATTTTTATAAAATAGTTCAAACTGATGCGATGGCTGTTGCTTCAATTTTTTTATTCTCCTCTCTCCGAGCACGAGCGGCTGAGGCAGCCACAGCAGTGACCTACTCCATGTCCAAGTAAAATGCCCTTTTTTTCGTAGTGATTTAAAAATGATACTATTGCGTATAATACATAAATGTAATTACACAAATCCAAGAAAAAATATTTCTACGTCTCCAATTTTCCTGGATTCATTTAAGGAAAAAATTTCACGAGAAAGAGATCAGTTTTTCTGGGATATTCAATGAACACATTTCCGTTTTGGTAAAGAGACAAAGTGCACGACCTTTGATGCAAAAGCACCCCAATAGGATGTGAAAATGCGATCGATCGAAGAATTAATCTATTTCTTCTTCTATATATATGGCGTATTTGCCAGAGTAGCGCGATATATATTACATGTCGTTACATATACCGTTGAACCGGCGTTGCCAGCACCATCTCATACCTCGTCTTCAGACATGTTTTTGAATTTACAGCGATGGTTCCCAATCCAGGGGGGGGGGGGGGCGTAACAGCAGAAAAGTGCATACAGTGGGATAGTCGAGTCAAGAGAAAATTAATGACTGGTTTGATTGTTGCAGTCTCAATTTTTACACTCGTCGAAGCAACAGAAGATGGAAACAACATTAGTATGTGTGCGGATTGAAACGAGTTAAGGTTTTTTGAGATCCGATTTATTCAATGATATCAATAGAATTCGTGTACTGGACAAACGAAAATACTATTTGATTGGAAATTGTCTTGACATTTATTTCATTATCTCGATATTGAAAGAAGAAAATTATCAATACCCAGCGAAAAATTATAATCGGTGGAATGAAAAGAGAACAGGTATGACCGCTGCAGCTATAAATTTGAATATTGAGTGTCAAAGCATCGATCGCTGGTCTATATGACAATTGCTGACCGTAATGAGTGGAAATGCTCGAATATTTAACTCTCGTGAGAACAAGGCCTGGCAGTTAATGAAAAATGGTCGGGGATGAAATCGTTTCGTTTTACAGTATCTACATAATAATAAAATACACGCACTGCGGACACATTGATAGACACTCACGCACGTTCACCAATAGTCCAACTCGACTTATACGAGGGCGCGAAGTGCTCGATCCCCAATATACCCGCGAGTATATTATACATGAATGCATACCAATATATAGACGATATACTATTATATATACTATACATATACTATATATATATATAATATACTATTACATATGCTATACATATACTATTATATATGCTATACATATACTATATATATATATATATAATATACAATGCATATTATATATACAATTCATGCACATTATCCTGGCACTATACAGTGTTATATATCTATACATAATAGGATATGCTGCCATGTTGCAAAGCACTCGACCAAAGTGTGTGATAAACACTAAAATCGGACTGAAGCAAACGTGTGTACACGAAAAACTAAATTGAGGACGGATATATCAACCTTTGAACTCGCAAATCGTATCCAAATACCAACTTTCTTCTTTCCCTTTCTCGCTCATAGTCGAGAGATCCCTGTATGAGAAGGAGACGTCTTTCGACTGTAGCATTGTCATGCCGATGATCGAGAAAGCAAGAGAAATATTCATGAGGGACTTTCCCGACTCCCTCTTTGCCACGACAGGATATATTTTTTTTTTGTTTCCACACGTGAACTCCGTGACATGTCTCTTAGATGACTCGACGGTTTTGCCTAACAGGCGTTAACGCAGTCCAGTCGAAGACGTTACAAATATATTTATTCACGATGATATACAACCTCCAGGGTGACTTTTATAGACCGTTGGAACGTCGTCCTCGATATATTTTGTCGAAATATTTTGTGAAAAGAGTTTAAAAACCTTGGCAAAACTTTAACGAGAGAAAAAAGGAGGGGGAAAACCACCATACCTAATGCTAAAAATTCGCGTTTTAATATTAGAAATTATGGTTACGAGTAATTTATTTACCAGTAGAATATTCAAGTATAACGATGTACAAATTGATCAAGGCGAGTGAAGAAGCCACGCAGCCCGGTGAATTTTTATTTAAACGAAACCAGCTGACATTTTTATATTAAGGAGCGGTCAGATAAAATATCTTTGAAAAATATACAAATCCAAAACTTGCAAAAAAGAATCTATAGACGTGTGTCAAGTTGATGTAAAGTATGAGTTGCCTGGCAAGAGACGCGAATCTTTTGAGTATCCACAACTTTACAGGCTTTTAATCTGCGCCATGTTTACTTACTTATTTATTTTTTCTATACTTATACGAAGTTTAAGTGCAGCCAAGTCAGAGCGAAAATATTCGTTGAAAATTTAAAATGAGGGCAGTGAGAGAGAAAGATTGATATATAGCTTCACTGGAGCGCATACAGTCTGAATTATTCGTCTCGTGTCGTGCGAAGCTGCGGTAGCGTCAAAAATCGCTGAAAGCCGAATAACGCCAAATGGATTTCGGCAGTGAGTATTATATCATCGGACTGCAGCATTTTACGAGAGTTGCCAGGCATGAGAAGGGGATTTCACGACTGCGTAGGACCATTCCCCGTCGTCACCGAGATTTTTGGCGAATCCATGATGGAACTGTTGGATATATACATATATATATATATATATATATATATATATATATACATATATATATACATTTATATATATATATATATACATATATATATACATTTATATATATACATATATAAATGTATCCATAGTGATGGAAAATCTTTCCGCGAAATGGTCGAACCCTCGCCATTTTGACAACCCACTAGCACACATCGATAAGAGTCTCTCTCGCTTCAGACCTTCGTGAAGCTTCCTTCTCCCTGGTGTGTACGTACCATAAATATCGAGTCTTGAAAGTGTAACGAGATAACTTTCACCTATTCTCGCAGAGCGAATCCAACGAGGAAACTCAACCATCGGGAAAGTGTATGGAACATAAAGCGTTTGTGAGGATAGGACACGTATGTGTGTATACTGCAACCAAGAAGTGGTGCAGTCTTATAGGATCATGGAAGTGGATTCACGACAGTTCGACTCTCTCTCTCTCTCTCTCTCTCTCTCTCTCTCTGTTTCTCCTACTACAGAATATAATCCAGAGTGTAAAGAAGAAGTACAGCACACAGTAAACTGCACCTTCTAGCAATGCCCATGTAGGGTTCATCCGATTTTGTTTACCGATACCAAAAGTGTTCAAGATCACTACTTCCCTGAAACAATTTGCTCAAAAGCATCAGCATTACGTATGGATTGATGTGTTTGTGAAGGTTAACAAGTTTCTCAAAAAGGTTTCTTTTTTACGACCTATTTGAACTTTATTAGATGAATTTTTCAAAGGTATACGATATCTCTACTTTACTTTCGAAAATATTAGATCTTGTGTACCGATAAAGCATGAGTGTTATGGATGGATTTAGGTGTTTGCAAAGGTTAACCAGTTTCTTAAAAAAATGTTTTTTTTTCTTACGACTAATTTGAACTTTGACTGCTGAACTGTTTAAAAGTCTCGATTCTTGAATTATGAAAAGTTGTGAGGTTGCTTGCACTGCACACAAACTGTTGAATGCCCAAAAATACAGATATTTAGCAGTCTATCAGTACGATAAAAGAGGTGGGGGGGTGATTTTGTTTTATCATTTTTTTTTTAATCAGCCAATTGACTTGACAACGAAGAGCTCTGCTAGAAATTTTGTAGTACGTAATTTATGTTTGTAATAAATTCTATTTCGTTGATCAAATAGAACCTTTGAACCGTACAATATTGTAGATATTCGTAGAGTCCAAGTTGGAATCATTATTTTCTCCTAATCGCAGAGCACAAGCTCTGTTTATGGCCTACATGTCATTCTGATCAAACTCCACGAATAATCGGATAAAACTCTCGAAGAAAAATACGGAATACGTTAAACTCTTTCCACGAGAACGTTCTGGTGTCCTCGTTTTATTGTCGCATGGTCAAGAGGAAAGTTTTATGTGAAAAAGATTTTTGCCTGGAAAGATGCCTCCATTATGTGTATGCTGGACAATGGAGCTTCGAGATCTGGTGTATGGAAGTCTCTCAGCTGAACAATCGATCTGAACCTCGAACTCAAATATTCATGTCTATTTCGTATATATGCATATATATATATATATATTTATATATATATGTGTGCACCAATGCGTTCAACTAACCGTCCGAGAAGGATGAGCTCAGCGTTCCGAAATGGCGAGAAATTCTGCAGATCGACGAAGCGTGTACCCGCGTGACTGCTCACAATGTTGTCTATATATATGCTCATAGTTCGGGCGTACAGGGTTCGACAAAGTTTACGGAGTTACGGTCGATCATTCATGACTCTCGATCTTCGATCGGAGCCGAAAGCCAAGCTTTCTTCGGGACGCAACGAATGAGACCAGAAACCAGAAGCACTCATCCTAATTCGAGAGATCCCAGACCGAGGAGAGGACGAGTATATACGATTGCTATATAGATGGTCCTGGTTTGGTTGGTTGGCCCAAGCGTGAGACCATGGCGAATACGAAATCCAGCTTGAATGAGAATCTGGCGATTCTCTGTAGATATATATATATATATATGTATATATATACATACATAATATACGAAGTGCGGTCGTCCGTATCTCGACTTCAACGAAAAATTTACCAGTAACCTGGTGGTAAAGTTCATGGAGAGAATCTCGTTGTGCGGCTGGCTGGGGCGATGTGCCATGAACCTCCTCATCTCTATTGTACGTATATTTAATCCTGGTCTATAACCTAACACGAATATATGTATACCACTGTTTTACTTGTACCACATGTACGACCAATGAAATTTCTCCGTTCGTGTGTGAGAACGATCGGGCGCGCGCATCTCTGCTGCCGAGGACGCAAAGATTTGGAGCCAAGCGATTTGGCACCGAAGGAAGAACGCATTACTAACAGTTCCGGTTTCTTCCCCTCCCTTTCCCTCATCATCTTCATGCAGCAAAACGTCTCTCTTTCTCTGCGGTGCTGCTTGCTTCAAAGAAAACTGAACTCCCCCCCCCACTCTCTCTCTCTCTCCCTCTTTCTCTCTCTCTCTTTCTCGCTCTCCCTCTTTCTCTCTCTCTCTCTCTTTCTCTATATGTGTCTCCGATCCTGGCAGCGACATCGAGTCGACTTTAACCGTGCGCGATGCTACCAGCATGATCTCTAAAGTTTAGACTCTTTTTCTGTGCATGTGGGTATACGCTAAGTTGTCCGCCCAAAAGACGCTCTCGACTTTTGTCCAACTGGTTGGAGGAGAACATCGGAATCATAGCAAATGGTAAAAACTGTAAGTACAAACACCGGAGGATAGTAGAAAATTTACATACGAATAGTTTCAGCCAGCCAGATATTTTTCGTATCAACGAAAATACAACTTCTATATCATTAAGGGACCTTATGACCATAATGATATGCATGAGGGCTTAAGTTCTTACAGAGAAGTAAAGGAACAGGAATCAGTTCCAGGTTTAAAGAAGATGCCAACGAAGAGTATGAGCAAAAGAGAGCTGATGGAAATAAGATACGACAAGTGCAAATTGATAATGATCAAGAGACGAACGAGAAAGGAGAAATTAAGTCTAGCTAACGCTTGAACTGAAAAGTGGAAACTACTCGATCGATAGTTGAATCAACGTGAAAAAAGCAAGAAACTGAGATAAAAAATGGTAGAGAAAAATAAAGAGAATGCAGAAGTTAGATATGAAATGACTGAACAGTGTGCAAGCTCGAGAGAGAGGGAGATGAAGGTAGAAAGACGTCCTGGTCGACATTTGGAGGTCCCAAATGTCTGAATTGAGTTGATTGTAGTAGTAGTAGTAGCAGACTTATATGCAGTGATGGCCAATATACATGTAGTGGTAGGGAAAATCGTCGTGGTGGTGCAAGGCAGCAGTAACAATCCAAGAAGAAGAAACAGCGAGAGAGGTGGAAGAGCGTGGTTTGGATGCTAGAAGCAGCCAGCAAGGAGTATGAAAGACCTCCAAGTTCTTAGCTATAATGCTAGCATCCCCGCAAACAAGATAGAAGCTCATGGACCAGTTGAGTTTCTCTTTCCTCGCTCTCAGTCTCCTTCGCGTCGAGCCACGTTAATTCACGGAGTTGCATTCTAATAAAAGTAATCGAGAAGTTTCGAGGGTGAGAGGAAAATAATGTCATAAAACCAACACGCTGGAGTCGCGAGTACAGAAGCCAGGATATATGTATATATATATAGATGGATACGTTAAAGGGGAGAACGAGGGTATACGTTACGACGAAGAGGCAGAGGAGGGAATGAACTAGCCAGCACAGAATGCAAGTCAGCGAAGGTATGATGTAGAGAGTGAGTCGACGAGGCTCCAAGCCAAGGAGAATCATCGCGCCGGCGAGTCAGCTAGTCAGCATGTCTCGGCCTCTGCCGGAGGAAAATAAGTTTCGGGGAGTTGAAGAGTGAAGAGAGCAGAGTCGAAAGGTCTCCAGATAGCTCGTTGGCTGAATGCTTGCCGATGGAATAAGGCAGGATGGAAGAAATGCATAAGAGAGAGAAGGATGAGGAAAGGCCGAGACAGAGAGAGAGAGAGAAGGAAAATATGAGTCAAGTAAAAGAACGAAGGGTGGTGGCTGAGACTTTAAAAGAGCTACCGAGCCTCCCCCTCCCGATTATAACCTTACGAACTTTCTTTACCTCGATTTTCTTCGATTTCCGTTCTCTCGGCCCTTCGATATATATATATGAAATGAACAGGAAGAGTGTGTGAGAGAGAGAATGTGTATGTATGTATGTATGAGAGAGAGAAAGAGAATAAGAGAGAGAGAGAGAGAGAGAGAAGAGGAAAAAGAGCCGGGCCAGTACTCCGCATTTCCACGACCCAATGATTTCGGATCTCCCTCTATCCAAGCGAGGGAAAAGATTTTAGATGTGTTCTCTTGCCGTTATGTACCCTTACCCTTGTTTACTACCTATTTTATCGCTACTTAATCTACTGGCCACTCTTTCCCAGGCTCCCTCGTAAGTTGTTACAAGAGGGTAAAAAATGGTAAAAAGTTTGAACAGGTGGCGCGCACATACACCAGGCCCTGGTCACAAGAAAAAATGAGTACACTCTGTCGTGCCTTCAACAATATTGGATTTTGCGTATAATTTCTCAATGTCTGATCATATCGATGATGAACGACGTTGGTCTCAGGTGTAGATTAAAAGTATTTCAGTTCTTATGAGAGGGTGCAATCAGAAATTGGCCGAAATGGTTGCAAATAGCTTGCCTGACATTGGATTAAAAATTATCTATTTCGTCAAAGTGACGATAAAACACCGGTCGATAGTAACAAATTTTTTGATCCATTTTTTTAGATGCTGTTTTGCAGAAAATCGGATCAAAGCGATCAGTTCATAGGTTGCAGGATAGGCTGATATTGACAACCATCAACTGCCTCTTATCCGCTATATCTTTGCTAGCTGGATCCGCGATTAGAGGAACGCTTTTTACGGGCTTGAAGATACAACCTCGTAAGCCATCTGACCCAATTTTGAAAGTAGCTACGACGACCAAAAGGTGGCACGTTTAATTTTTTAAGCTATTACCACTTAATGCCAAAACCTGTAGAGTCCATAAGCTTTAGAGAGAATGATCGATGTGGTTTATCTATACCAAACGGTCCGCTCATACTTCCATTTGGAGAAATTATCCACATAGACATTTTTTTGTTTTCGCTCACTGATTAGTGAGCAAAACAGAGCCCAATTTCGAGTGTCACCGTGTCATATATATCGACATAGAACGGAGCGATAATGGTGGATTTAAAGTTATTCCTTCTCTTTCAAAAGCTTAACCTGGCAAAGTCCATCAGTTTATCAGCAGTTACCTGACGCGATAACGAATGGTGTACCACACTAAATGGTCCCCTCCGTGAAGAAGCCGCTACTGGAAATTCTTAGGACTTTCTGGATTTTAATCTTGGAATGCGCGAGAAAGAGACCCAGTTTAAAGGATCAGAGTACAGTGTAGAAAAGGAGAGAAGGCGAAGGATTCAAGAGGATCGTGAATGAGGAGGAGGAGGAGGAGAAGGAGGAGGATGAGGAACCCAAGATGGGGGAGTGAAGGCTTGGAAAGCAGTGCAGCAAGCGCACCAAAGATCGACGTACCAGCATGCTGCCTGCTACTCATAGGGATGAAGAACTAAATTTAGAGATAGTTGGTCGCGATTACCTCGCCTCGCTTCAGCTACAGCAAGTGAGAGAGACGGAGAGAAAGGTCGGAAGGGAGAAAAAGAACGGCTCGCCTACCTTGAATTCAGCGCCGGAGGAAATCTCGTAAAAAACACTATCAAATCCCTAATCAAGAAGTTCCCCGGTTGAACAGGAAGTTCTCGAGGGCGAGAAGAAGACGGCGAGTCCTGCGAGACTGAGATCGGTGGAAGGAGAGCGCGAAGATCGAAGTAGAGGTTGTTCGCGAAGCGGCAACGAGAGATGAGGCATAGAAAGGAAGGTTGAATGAAGAAAAGAAAAGGCTATTCTGAGAGTGGAGAGGGAGGAGAATGAAAAAGACGAAGATGCAGAGTTGAACTACGAGTAAGGCAAAATGTGAAAATCGTGATGGTAAAAAGGGAAGAGGAACAGAAATTCGCAGAAACTCCCTGGTGGAACGAAAAGCGTGCAAACAAAATTAACACAAGGGGGATGAAAAAAAAGTCACTTCTAGATATCGACCAGCGTTATCTAACGGATTCCTCAACGATCGAGATCTCAGTCGATCCACTCACGAACCAAAGAATCATTTCATAAGCCAAATGGAAAACGACGCGTTACGTGTGTCATGGCCTCATCAATAGATCGAAACTTTGTTCATCTCCGAGGTGGTATAAGTATTATACGAGAACGTGGATATATTTCGAGGAACCATTCCCGCGTGAGCTAAGGAAGCTGAAGGATGTCACAAAAAGTAAATGCGTTGAGCATTTTTCACAATTTGGAAAATCGTTTTACAGCACATTTCGCTCAATGACACCAAGACCGTCTTGAATCAATATTAATTATCTTGCCTTCGGAGCTTTGGCAGGCGAAAAAAAGTTATCAAAAACTTGATTTTTATGGATATTAAAGAACGAAATGACTGCGGTCTTATAAGCTAAAATACGAGGTAGGGGAGTCGGGCTATATATATACATATATAATATGTATGTGTGTGTCTGTGTATGCCTATCGTGTCTCAGCTCTCTCTTGCTCTCCTCTTTTCTCCGAAGATTGGCATAGATAATCATTTCCAGAGCAGGCCATAATTATTTTCCTCGCGTCTCTGCATTCTCTCTTCCACCGTCAACCAGACACCCCACGCTCAACATCCCTTCTTCTCCGATATTTCTACACTTTTTTTATAATTCTATTTTTTTGTTAAATTCTCCTCAAGCTCCTCCGAGCACCCCAGACGCTTGGAATAATTAGATTTATTAACTCGACCCTGTTTACACGAGGCAGGCCCCTAGCCTTATCCAAGCCCGGTGGTGCAGCCCGACATACGAGAGACTCTCCGCTGGCGCGCGTGATTTATTGAAGAGGGCCCTTCGTTGAGAGCCCGGAGTAGAAGAAGAACGTTGGGGCAAGTTGGGTGAGACGAGCTCGGGCTGAAGAGGGCGCCACAACTCCGAGGATGTTGGCGGTATACAAAGAGAGAATAAGAGGAACCTGAAGAAGCCGCTTGTTACGAAGATTATGAAGCGAAATTCTCGTTGCTCACTGTGACTCTCTCTAGCCTTTTCTTCCGTTCGTTTTTCTCATACTGTCTTGTCCATAATAACTGGAGTGAGGGCATCATCAGAGAGCCACGAATCAAGATCAAGTTACACGACGCCGATATGCCACCTCCATACCAATGCTAAAACCACCCTTGCGCATGACAAACAACAAGACCTAGCCACACTATTACCACCAGCAGCAAGACTTTCCACTCCACAACTCTCTCTCTCTCTCTCTCTTTTCTCTCCGTGTACTCTTCAACAAACCCCCGGCACTTGTCCTCTGGCCTTCTTCGCTGTACACCGCCACCAGCTATTGCTGCTGCCCCGCAGCTTCGATAAGCCCACTTTCAGCTGGGTAGACTAATTTTAGAGCTCTTTCCGAGTGGCTTATTTGCAGCCGAGAGAATACCAACAGCAGAGAACCAACCAACATCAGCCTGAGGGTCGTATATACAATATTTACCGTGTTATTATTTATGCAACATCCAGAGCGCGTTCAGCCGCTCTTTCCTTTAGGCCACGTAACCCGTTTCGACTCTCGGCTCGCACCATGAGCCACCTCTTGTCAAAGAGAACGGCAAAGAATTACATCAAAGCGTCGGATTGAACGGAAAATATTTCATAAAGGACATGAAAAGATAGAGAATAGCTGAAGAATTATATCGGAGCTTTACAATAACGTGGAATGGTGAAGAAATTTATTTTTCTGTGGGTCAAAATGGATCGACATGAAATGTTTGCCATTGTAACCATGCATTGTGGCTATTTTCATTATTAATTCTTTCATATTACTGCTTATTCGTGCATTATTATCTTGATACTCTTATATAGCACGTGTATTAACCTATTAAGTTATTCCCTCCATTTTTTTTTTCTTAATCGTAATTAAAGCTTCACCCTTCGGAGTACAATGGTAAAAAATAGACCCATGTTCAAAATATTTATACCTACCTATAGCTGGAGAATTATATCGGAGCTTTACAATAACGTGGAATGGTGAAGAAATTTATTTTTCTGTGGGTCAAAATGGATCGACATGAAATTTTTGCCATTGTAACCATGCATTGTGACTATATGCACTATTAATTCTTTCATATTACTGCTTATTCGTGCATTATTATCTTGATACTCTTATATAGCACGTGTATTAACCTATTAAGTTATTCCCTCCATTTTTTTTTCTTAATCGTAATTAAAGCTTCACCCTTCGGAGTACAATGGTAAAAAATAGACCCATGTTCAAAATATTTATACCTACCTATAGCTGGAGAATTATATCGGAGCTTTACAATAACGTGGAATGGTGAAGAAATTTATTTTTCTGTGGGTCAAAATGGATCGACATGAAATTTTTGCCATTGTAACCATGCATTGTGACTATATGCACTATTAATTCTTTCATATTACTGCTTATTCGTGCATTATTATCTTGATACTCTTATATAGCACGTGTATTAACCTATTAAGTTATTCCCTCCATTTTTTTTTTCTTAATCGTAATTAAAGCTTCACCCTTCGGAGTACAATGGTAAAAAATAGACCCATGTTCAAAATATTTATACCTACCTATAGCTGGAGAATTATATCGGAGCTTTACAATAACGTGGAATGGTGAAGAAATTTATTTTTCTGTGGGTCAAAATGGATCGACATGAAATGTTTGCCATTGTAACCATGCATTGTGGCTATTTTCATTATTAATTCTTTCATATTACTGCTTATTCGTGCATTATTATCTTGATACTTCTATATAGCACTCGTATTAACCTATTAAGTTATTCCCTCCATTTTTTTTTTGCTTAATCGTAATTAAAGCTTCACCCTTCGGAGTACAATGGTCAAAAATAGACCAGAGTTCAAAATATTTATACCCTAGATGATGATTGAGGCAGTTAATGGCTAAAAAATGATTCGATCTAGTTCAGTACTTCCATATACACTGGTGGCCATTAAATAGTGAAAACAACCTTCAAATTCGTTTTCAGGTTGCCAGACGAGATATCCGACCGTTTCATCTCTCCTTGCATTTATATTTATCCTGAAATTGTCCTATAAAAACTACTCCAGATTCCAACGACATTAACATTCTAGCGATTACTCGCATTCTACCGTCAATACTTTGACAATGTTTATAACATTTGATATAGCATTTGTTGCAATCAATTATATTTAGGGTCAGATGTCGCTGAAATATGAATCAATCGTTAAAAAATGTACACCTAGGTTACCCTAGATGTTGACTAGTTCAACCATCCGGAAACTCGTCCGACCTTTAGTTCCGCTATTTCTCATTTAAATAATGAGAACAGACCTAAAAAATAGTTCCGATTGTGCAATTTCTGGACGAGCCTCTTCTCGTGTTTCCGCCTATTTTCGAATTATCCTACAAACTACTCCCAGTTTCCACAACATATATATTCTGACGCACGTAGCATGATAGACTGGAAACGTAGTCGGGGACAGTTGATATGCGATAAATGAAACGATATATCCTCTGCTGGTACTTTTGGAGCTTTCCTCCCGATACTCACCGGCTCGTTCTGTCCTCCATCCCTCCCAGCGCATCGACCCTATCGAAGTCAGAGCATCGCGCAGTCGTTGCCCCGTCCATAAGCCTGAAGTTGCAACAGCAGCAGCATTCAAGCGGATATAACCTGTCCTGGTAGAGAGCTCGCGCGCCTCGTGTGCAATATTCGTAAAGCCGATACGGTCGACGGGCTTGGACATTTTAAATACCTCGCGGATTCCCCAATGAATAAATTAAACCTGAGTAACGTTTATAGAAATATATATATATATATATATATATGTATATATTTGTATCACACCCGCGGAAGACTTATATTCCGCGTAGTTTCATGAAAACCTCGTTTCGATAACGGAGGAAGAGAAAGACATATAGTATATATAGAAAAGTTTGACATTTTTCTGCTTTACTATATTTTTCATCTGCCAGCCAACGCGATGTTTCTCACAGTAAAATGTACCCAAGTATCCAAGTATACCAGCAAATCAAGTTTATATAAGTGTGAGTATGTGTACAATGTGTGAGTGTATCTACGCGAGAGAAACGAGAAACCTTTGTTCAGATGAAAATCTCGCAAAGCCGTTCGGAATGGATGAGAGTGGTTGATTGTGGCATGAGGCAATGCGGGGATACATAGAGATATGGTAGTCTCACCGGTGTATATGTATATATATAGTATACGCGACTAGTTAAACTAAAGCGTCCTCTTTCTTTACAACCTCGCGAGTATATAGTAGCATGGTATGAACGCGCGTCTGGGCTATATATGTATGACTGGGAAGTTATCCGGCCGGCTAAGCCAGAAATCTCCCTCATAAAAGTCGTAAGGACCCTGTTTGGGAAACAATGAAGCAGACGGGGGTCGGAAGCTCCTGGCGGCGTCGGTTCCGACGCCGGTACTATTACTACTATATATACACTTCTTTTTTTCCCCTCTGTTCTCTTCGCTATACTACTGTCGTTACTGGCTACGATGCTATTTCTGATGCCACTGATGGTTTAGTCATCATGGCACACCAACTACGTCGCTTGCACTTGGGATCCAAACACTTTTCGTGTGGCTGGGGCGAAGCAACGATATCAACTTGGGGTAGTAAGGTGGAGGGTAGTAACGGCTGAGATGATTTTAAAGGATCAAGAAAGAAGCAAAGTCAAATAAAAATTATTGGACCTCATTCCATCACTTAGAAAAGTATTTGGCGTCAGTAGTATTAATATTACTACTGTCAGTACTACTACTGCTACTACTGATACTATTGCTACTACTGATACTACTGCTACTATTACTACTACTACAACTACTACTACTACTACTACTATTACTACTACTACTGTATGATACTACTGGTACTACTGCTACTACTGCTACTGCTGATGCTATTGCTACTATTGCTACTATTATTACTACTACTAATACTACTACTGATACTACTGCTACTACTAGTACACGCCTGCACTCTGTCCACTTCGCTATATTGCTATCATCACTGGCTATGATGTTATTCCAGATGCCACTGATGGCTTAATTTGAATAGAAATGGAATGGACTAAAGAAAATCTGGAATGGAGGGAAGTCAAAGTCATAACGACGTCATCTGTCTGATAAAAGTTTTTGGAACCGTTTGGTACCTTTAGTAGCCGTTTCAGTAGCTTTAAATGGGGAATGCCACTGCTTTTACAACACATATTTCATGCCTGAAAAAAACTAAATACATACGTAATAGAGACACAATTTTTGATTCTTTTTATTTGCTAGTTATGGCGAATCCAAGATTTTGTCTAATCGGTAAAAATATTACTCAACAATTGATAACTGTGATCTATATAATGTCAGTAATTTTGAGTGGATGTATGAAAGCTTCTACCCGCTTGAAATATGTGTAGAAAAATTATATTTCCAGTTAGATATTGGAGCTATTTTTATTACAGTTAGAGCTTGATTCAGGCGTTCTTTTGATTTTTTATTACAGTTAGAGCTTGATTCAGGCGTTCTTTTGATCGATACTAGCTGGCTGGATCAATGGCGTGCGTAACCCATCCAATGGCGCTCGAGGCTCGCCCAATCACGTGCAGGTCTCGCCAAATAGCGTCCGAACCTTAAACAATAGAATGTGAATTCATTGGTGAGTCTGAACCGAGATAAAAACCGCAACTTGGAGGCGCCTCATGTGATCTTCCACTATGTATTGCATATGGGGTCTCGTACGTGCCCGAGTATCACACAGACGTCCGCAAAGCCATCCAATAAATATCGTTGCTCGTTATTAGCGTTTTAATTCAGCGCCACGCCGGTAACTTAATCCCATGAAATCGGAAAAACGTCACGTGCCTCTCACTCTCACACGTTTCTCACTCGCGAGTTCTCGTTTTCCCAGTTGGTCCAGCGCACGTATCCTCTTCCCATTGCCGTTTCATCATCACCCCGTACATATATACACAAAACAGAGAGACTGTACATCGTATATCCTATATATATATATACATATATATACAGTGGTATTATTACAGAGAGTATGGTATGCAGAATGGGATATGCACTACCTACCAAAGAAAGATCTCGCCCGATCCATTCAACACCGGGGGGACAAAATTCGAGATCATAAATAATGAAATAATACCGCGGCGTCATCGTTTGTAACTTCGGCAGCAGAATCGAGAGAGCGTCTCTCCTCGTAGCTCCTGCGCACATCCCCCGGCTATAGAGAGGTTTATATCCTCTCGCTTTGGTCCGTCGTGATCAAGTATTGGCTCGTTGTACCGGAGGGTGTCATACACACATAGAGGTGAAAAGAACGAAAATGTTGAGGGTCTATATATAAACACCATTAATATGCCCCAGATGCATTTGTATTTCATACATAAAAGTACCTATGTATGTTAGACACGGTATGGCCCGTAACACATATAAATATATATTTTTGTTTTACTTCTGCACGTTTCAGTGGCTTGACGCTGTTACTGGCCAGCCCAGAATTCCTGACCTGCGCAAACCAACGCCCGTTCTCTTTCGCATCCCTGGACAATGGGACACGCCGGGGCTTTGGCCAGTTATACTCGTTCCTCTTTTTTCTTCCTCGCACTCTCTGGTATACACTTTTCCAGAACTCTCTGTTTGAGAGCACGACTAAAATGAGAAAGAGGGAGAGAAAGGAGTGAAAGAGAGAGAGAGAGAGAGAGAGAGAGAGCGATACTCGTAGTTTCGTTCTATCCTTTCCAAGCAAAAATATTGCTCCCCGTAACAATGCAGCGAGGCGATAATACGAGATGCGAAACGACGACTACGACGAAGAACAGAACGAGCTTGCACGTGTGTAACTCGCCCAGAAAATGTTGCAGGTATTTTACACAACGAGACTGTGCATCTTCGCAAAAGAGCCGATGACCCCCAGAGCTTTTTTCCTCGTGTCACACTATTACGATCCTTGCTACTGCCCACTGTGAAAATATGGAAGGTCCATGGGACGTAAAAGAGGGTTAACACCATTCGGTAAGTTATGTGGGTTCGCTTTAAGATTTTTTTTTTAACAAAAAAAATCTTAAAGCGGATCCACATAACTTAACATAAAAACATGTAACATGAGATTTGATTCAGTTATCTCACCAAAATTAAAGAACGTAATCGACCTCTTTTTATTTCAACGTTGAATCGCTTCGGACACACTTTTTATACTGACAAATATAACTGTTCGTCGTTGAGTTTAAATGGGAATAATGGCAATGCAAAAGTTTTTTGCTTTTCCAATGTTAAATTTGTACGTTGATAAAGTGAAATGATATACCCATTGAAAGTTGCACATCGTAACACTATGAGCTATGTAGGAATTGAAGCTCCCTTTATCAGGAAGCATGAGAATGTTTAAAAACGAATTTTCCACTAAATTTGAGACGCTAATTGTAAATAGAAAACCAATCGTGATGCGTTAACGATCGTTTCATTGATTCATGGAAGTGGTAATTAATTATATTAATTTCAACGCCCGTAAAGCGCCCTTCGGTTACCAAAGCTTTTTGTATATGACATTCAGGGAAACCCCCCATTCAGGGAGATTCTTTTCACATATTCATTCATTCTTTTAGTTCATTCTTTTAGTTCTTTAAGTTCTTTTAGTTCTTTTAGTTCTTTTAGTTCTTTTAGTTCTTTTAGTTCTTTTAGTTCTTTTAGTTCTTTTAGTTCTTTTAGTTCTTTTAGTTCTTTTAGTTCTTTTAGTTCTTTTAGTTCTTTTAGTTCTTTTAGTTCTTTTAGTTCTTTTAGTTCTTTTAGTTCTTTTAGTTCTTTTAGTTCTTTTAGTTCTTTTAGTTCTTTTAGTTCTTTTAGTTCTTTTAGTTCTTTTAGTTCTTTTAGTTCTTTTAGTTCTTTTAGTTCTTTTAGTTCTTTTAGTTCTTTTAGTTCTTTTAGTTCTTTTAGTTCTTTTAGTTCTTTTAGTTCACATATTCATTCTTTTAGGTCAGCTTATAGGATGTATATGAGTGAGTTATTTGTCTATTTTCGGGCTGATTTCCCATCAATCAAATCACGAGGGCTGTCAAATATGAAATATCCCTCCCCAATTATATGGGCACACAACTGATGATGGTTCGAACCTTATGTAGGAAATTCTGGGACTTATGACCTTACATTTGAATAGTCCTGAAACTTAGCTCATAAGTCGTCCATCTTTTACAAACCTTCTAGCTTTCCACACAAGGTGATCCAAATGGATGACCTAAAAAAATCCAACTCCAAATTCGAAATCTAGGAAAATCTTCATACGACCAAAATTTCACAACCAAAACGAAACACCTAAATATCAGTCTGGCTTGGATCACCCATAAATTACGAGCACAACTTCCCCTTCGACGTTTTGCTCATTAAAAAGTATTTTCTCAGAATAGAAATGCACAAACGCTCGTTGAGGCTGACCCACATGCGTTCCCATCTCTCCGGCACCGATATATATATATATATATAGGATATATATACTACAATTCCACCAGTTGAGAATACAGAGTGTGGGCTGATGGAAAAAATTCACAGTAACCGGGGAATCCTTCGTATACCGAGGAAAACTGGGAAAAAGTAGTTTACACCTCGATTTCTCATTTTTTTTTCTACTTTTTCTTCCTCATTTTATCTAACCCCTCTCGTTCCCCTTTTACGCTTTCTGCTTGAAGCAAACTATATTTTTCTCGCTCAGTAAAACCACCGGTTCGTACAGAATCCGCAAACGAGAACACGATCGGAGCGAGGGGGGAAGGTGGATGGCGAAGAGCAGTTGAGGAGGGCAGGGAGGAGAAGTACGAGGAGTATACTATATAGAAGGAGGATATATAGCAGCAAAAGCGTGGGATCGAACCGCGAAACTTTTGTCCCCGGGGCGTTACGTGTACGGATTGACTTATGGACGAGCGGGTTGTAATTAAAACGGTATCTGCCTCGAAAATGTACGACTCGTTTTCTCGCCGCGGACGGACCGCCTAACTCTCGAAACCCTGGCTGCCGCGGTACATATACAGATATGCAGTTTCAGTTTTACGCTGTACTAGACCTGTACTTTTTATATATGTACATTTTCGTTCCATAACAACTTGCAAAAAAATTACGAGCTCAGTGCATTGGCCAGCTGGACTGTATCATACAAAAGCCATATTTAGTTACGTTCACCATCTCGTTATTCCAAATATCACAAACCCACATGCACATGCACATGGACAAATAATTTTTTTAATTATATTCAATCATTTTTTTAATTAATCAATTAAATTTTTCGTCCAATTTCACAAAGTTTTGCAACGTGTCAACTCTTCGCTATATTATTATATTTCATTTTTGAAAGACGAATCGAAGATTCTGAGCGAGAAACTGCTGATGGGGAGTTTCTAGCTTTATGAGAACAATCTCATTCACAAGAATATAAGATAGAGAAATGTCCATCATTGGACCATTAAAAAAAAAAAAATCCAAATACTCCGTCAAAAATTGTTCTATACATTTGGAGTAAAATCTGAAGTACATTCATAGAAATCATTAATGTCGTCAATGGTCCAGATAAATATGGATCGACTACCCAAGATTAATAAAAGGACTTCCTAATACATTGGGCAATAAATAAATATCCATTGTGTTAACCATTATTATTATTCTTTATTCTCAACAGATAAATTGGAAATTTGGGCTGATAAACTGCTCATGGGGGCTTTCTAGTTATACGAGATTGTTAGTATAGGAGAAAGAGAAAGAGAGAGAGAGAGATGCCCATCAATGGACCACTTTGTGCTGAATATTTCATATGCTCAACGCCCTTCCTAAAACTAATTTTACTTAACTAAAAATTTTAACGTTCAGGAACTTTAAGACTAAGTTCGGCGTTCTTGACCTTTCAATTAAAGTCTGACCGGCTTCTTCGCGAATAATCCTTACATTTCTGAGAATTGTAAGTGGCCCATTGATGAGATGCAGTTATGCAACCTAATCGAAGCGTGGACGAAAACTAATTTTCAACAGGGTGAAGCTTTGACCCGGAATCTCCGATGAATTGCAGCCTTTGAAATATTTGTGCCAAAATAAACTGCACTGGATTGCATGATGACTATCTTTTAAACTCTATCGTACAATATACCAGATCACAACATCAAATAGTGACTTGAAAGAAATAGAAAAATAACAAAAGTGCATTAAACTCTTCTTGTCCTTCGGCAATATAGAAAAGTAGAACCACAGAGTTAGCAATAAAATTGTGTGGCATTCTATTTTCGTATCTTTAGCCTAACTATAGACCATCTCTTTTATATCTTTTTTTTTGTTCACCGTTTCTAATTCGATTCCACGGAGACCTCACGTACCGATAACCGTCTCAAGTGAATTTCCCCGAGACGACGACGACGAGGACGACGAAGACTACGACTACGACTACGCTCACGTATAGCAGATATATACTTAAGTCGAAAGAGCACGATATCGAAGTCTCCTCTACATATTATATAGCTATATACAGTCAACTATAGGGCAAGCTCATTTTCCTGTCTTGAAATAACTGTGGATAAATATTATCGGTCTCGTAGCAGCTGCACAGTGAGAGGTGCAACGAGAAACCACGCGATACACTCAAAGTTTTTTTCCCATCGTTGCTTTTTTCCTTCGTACTCTTGAGGCTAAAGGACTTTCGTGTAGCTCATCATTGAAAGTGCAAAAGAATGAAAATCCTTCGAGTTTCTGGAGAGAAGGATCCCGATATGCTTTAGATAACGTGCACTTTACTTTAGACCTACAGCTATATGTATATTTCAATAAACATAACCATAGTGTGTGGAATTTTCTTTCTTCGCGAATCTCCGCTATTGCCTCGATATCCTTTCGATGTTATTCTTCTAAAAATTGCACCTTACAAACAGTGCTTATATAGATAGAAAATGCTATTTACTTGTGTCGTATAGATGAGACAAGTAAATAGCATTTGCCATTTATATTGATGTACATATATACCGAATTCATACCCAAGTATGTGAATAGCATCACATGTGCATATGTACTGTCTGTACTCATCTCAAATAAACTCAATGGAAACTCCCCCCACCCCTTTCTCGAGCAGATCATAATTAACTTTACCCCAAATTGACTGAATGGGCACTGCTGTTTTTTTAATAATAATTTGTAAACTAACTCAGCTTGCAAAAAAATGTCATCATCCAAAAAGGTGCAAACATTTCCACCATTTTATTCTATTACTTTGCGATCGGCCGTTAAATAGAAAACAGCATGAAACAGAGCACTCTGGCTGTGTTCTTTTATACCAGTTTTAACGGATGGTCTATATTTACCGATCGCCCGACAGAAGGGTTAAAAAAAGTGCAGTAGATTTTTTCATTTTTCTCGAAATGTTGTACTGAACTAATGATGAGAAGATCCTGAAAAAAAGCATTCTATCGATTTATGCGAAATTAAGTCCTGGATTCATCCCAAAGATTATTTACTTACACACATGTTGAAGGGTGTATCCTGGATAATTTAAAATCGATCCAGGGCCTGAGGTATATGAAATGCTTATCGAATTGAACAGACTCGATACCCGTGTAATGTTTCTCCCGTATATAAGCCACACTTTGTACAAAACACTATTCCGATAAGATAGAACCGCAGACGAGAGATCGACTTGAGCTCGCAGTACGGGGGTAGAATACTCCTGTAAGAGCTTCGGCCTCTTTGAAGCTCTTGCAACGTTACAGAGCCCGATTTTCTTTGGCCATTGTGGCTAACCACTAGCTGTTATTCGATACTCTTGTATACTCGTGGCAAAGCTATTTCTGATTTAATCTCAAACGTTTCAAAGTTTCTTCTCACTTCGCTCGCCCAACTGCGTGTACGACATTATAGTGAGATTACTACTGTATCGTAGAATCTGGAGTTTCGAGCAAAAAGTTCTCGTGTTCGTTTCGAGTGATAGGATTGCATTGTCCCGATAACGCCAAAGGAACACGATTTGTAAAAAAAAAAATAGAAAAAAAATTATTTACCAGTCATGCAAGAGCTGCGCAGTAGTACGATCTCGTACTGGTCAGACGAAAGTACTTTGAGATTTTGGCAGAGAAGACCGCAGAGAAAATCTGCGGAAAATGCAGAAAGCAACTTTAGGGGGTATCCCATCATGTAGTAGAAAATGTCGAGCCATAGATGAGCCCATAATATACGGACTTTATCAGATGGCGTTGATTGTCAATGGTGACGATCTGTACATAGCTACGGAGAAATTATTGATAATATAATAACGTACAGTAATATGCAGTCGATTTACGTCATGAATTTTTTCAAAACTAGAAAAATTGAACCATGAAAGCCGAACGATTCTTGATCTCATTAATATCTGCATATAGATGTAGCAGATAAGTCAAGTCGACAAAAGAATCCTCTTTTCTTCTGGACAAACGGAGTGACACCTTCTTCTTCTCAATCTCTCAAATAGCAAAACCACACCAACGTAACAAAGAGTGAGTATATACGTTATTGAGATCCTACCGCCGACAATAGCTTTACCAAAGGGCCGCATAGGCCAGGGGACAAAAATCTCTTCAGACGATCTCGATCCCATCCACACGACGCCGTTTGCCACGGTGAATTGAATTTTTTATGGGACGGAAGGTTCGGAAAACGGTTGACAGAGTTGGATATAAAAACTCGAACCTTTTTGTATATAAGGATACTAGCAGGTTACTGTAGCTTGGACGGCTTACGTCATCACATTTTCATAGAAAAAAGAAAATGGTTTACAGTTTTTTTTTGCGGCTTTATTCCAAATTTTTTAGGTTCCGAAAAAAAAAACATGGTTCAATTTGTAATCTGCTGGAAAGTTCCAAACAGATGCTATCCTGAAACATGATGAAAGATAAAAATGAAATCACACTTTCCTCCCTCACAATCAGTGCTGAAAAACATAAAAAAAACGAAAGTTCTAGCGGCTATAACTTGGGCTCCTTTTCGGCTGATTTAAACGGACTTGTGATGTTTCATAAACGCCACGAGTATATACTTTGAGAATATAAATTGGTTCACCACGTTGGTTTCAGTTTTCTGGCCATAAGAACGGTGAAAGTCATCAAAATTTATCGTTAAACTTTAAAATTACGCAATTTTTTTTTTTTTTTAACGTAGTCAATATATATTTATGAAATAAGACCTTAAGCTTCCGCGAATATGAAGAAGATGAGTACAAAGTGCAATGACAATTCCATTGGGAAGTCAAGCGGGAGGGATTTTAATTAACAAATATTAAACATCCTTTAATACCGAGAAAATCGAAAAAAAAATGGAGGCTGGGGGTAAAGGACCCTAGGGTCTACGAGACCCAGCTTTCGTGCTATACAACCATGTCAATAAAATCTTGAGCCTCACATGGAATCTCCCGAACGACAACATTAACCGGCAAACTTTTCCGGCTCTTTGTCCTTTCGAATTCTTTCACATTTGGTTCTTTCGTTCATCCAGCCGTCACGAAAGCAGTTGAGAACTCTCGACTGTTACAACCTCTACTTCACATTTGTCCTATCCCCGTGTAAACTAATACAGTCTAGCGAAAACACGGCAAAACTGCTATAACAGAAAGGGCCACTATATGTCGTCGGACTTTTATATATACATATACACACATATACATATATGTAGGTGAGTACGTTTTGTACGTGCAGCATGGGAATTTAGTGGCCCGGTCACGCGAACAACCGACAACCCCTCGTTACACGGAGACCCGTAAAGATTATTCGTGGTTTCTACTTGCTCAGGAGAGCACCATGAGCGCGCACTGCACACCGCACCGCAAACACGATTCGCTTCCCCGGAATCTCCGGACAAAATCGCGAGTGTTACTGGGCTCATGTATATATACCTTACTCTTATTACGAGGCAACGTGTTCTACGGCAAACCCACGCGTGCCTGGGCTCTCCCTGCATTTCGTGTGCTTTATAACATCTACCGCGTGCGAACTAAATTTTCATGCAAGCCCGAGTTTGGCAGAAGCCAGCCAAAAGTTTAAAGCTCCCGTGATCATCGAGAGGCTATGGCACTTTATGTATAATATGTGTCGCACGCAAGCCAGAGTTAAGAATCTTTAATTAGTTCTAGAAATCAACGGTTGATGACTTTAAAAATATTTATAATTTTTCTATCAAAGTTGGCCATTTTTGAATCCCATTGCCGTTTGGTCAATTTTATTAATTATAAATAGTACGATCCTTTTCCTAAAAGATGAGAGAAGATTTTCACAAACTCAAATCAAGTCCGTTCATAAAAGATTATTTTTCACATCAATCTTTATGATTTGCAGATCAAACTAGTGATTTTCGCTATTGATTTTCATAATTGAGCTTCAGCTGTAGTTCGTTTCCCCCACTCCGTAAGCGGACGCGCAATCATTGGTGAACGGCTTGGACGGGCATGCGCAGCGCCGGCCATACGCGCGAATAATGATGCGTGGAGTGGGGATTAAAGGAGAAACAGAAATATGAGAGTTGGTCCTGATTAGTAAAATTAAGGCGTCTTCGCCGTTTTCCATTTTGCTATTGTTATGGCAGAACTATGCCTAGAAGTACGCTAACCGGTGCAGGACCATCAGAGTCAGCTCGTGGAGGCCTCGTGAACCGATTGCTGTTGTCTTACACAGAGTAAGAAGACAATATTAGCCACGAATGTATGAAAAATTCGTTTATATACATAATAAAGTTTTGTTCGCTAAGCTTTTCATGTTATTTTAACCAAAGAACCAGGCAATTTTTCCCCAGATCCTTAACTTCATGCACGAACATCAACGGCCTCGTCATCGTGAACGACATACAGCGTCCGAAGCACACTTTCCTCTTCTTTTTTCTTCGCGAGCTTTTAATTTATGCTAATTTATAAGGTCTCGACGACGACGACGATGACGACGGAGCGCTAAAAGTTCTTCCTCCTGAAGAACTCGGACGCAACGATGGCGAATACGACGGAAAGGGCTTATACAGACTCTTCCTCTTGCTCCAACGTAGACGCCGTCATAAATTAAGATCCATTCGACCCCCCACGACTCTCTCTTCCTCTCTCGCCCTCCCTCTCACTTTCTGCGCACCGTGAATTCTCTTTCTGGCCAACGGTCTCGTGAAAAGCTTCGCGAATATTAGAATATGGAATACGTCGCTGCCATAAATTCCCGAGCTGGGCGAAAAACAATGATCGGTCTGGCATCCGGTGTGCCATAAAAAGAGATGAAGGGTATAAGGGCAAGATAGGATGGAAGAAAGGAACTGGCAGAACGTGGAATACGACTGCTGGTTCTTCTCGACGCCGTTGGTTATTTATTTTGACTTCATTACAGGGTCTCTTGAAAGCAATTACTGATAGGAAAAAAAAAGATTCCAGCACATAATGCTGCAACTCGTTACTTTCTCATCACTGTGAACTCTCCTGAATTTTAATTACAATTGTTTCGTACAAAGCATTGCAGTAGGATTATATATTCATTATTTACATACAATTGTGCTGATGCCTTTTTACAATATCCACACAAGTCAGTAACGTAATACAACCAGTATTATTCATAGCTCAGATAGTAATACAATTTTATTAATTTCTGTGATCCAGTTTTCCATTATTCAGGAAACTCATAATAGTTCGTGTTATTTAGGAAATACAAATGTTAATTTTAGAATAAACATTTCACACGAGCACGAAGATTATATTGATTAGGGTCAACTAAATCAACCAAAAAAGACTCGAAGATTTTATGGCTAATAATTGATAGAATAATTGAATAGACCGCATTAACTGTTAACCTTACCGCATAATTTTATGTGAATTAATTAGAATCCCGTATTTCAATCATTTCAGTTCGAAACTTTCGTCTCCCGAATTATCCCGCCATACAATTATCGCGCGCTTGCACTCTCGGTTCTACAAATCACCTCGGTACATACAATATTATTATTGAGCACTAAAATATTTCCAATTAATTATCGCCGGATGACGACGAGAGCATTATCAGGGTAATTATGAAATTTTCACGGTCAAAAGCGTTTGAATAGTGATAATCGGACGATGCCACTTCTATTTCAAAAGCGTTCATTTGGATCGCTTTAAATAGACGTATATATTTGCATATAGGTATCCAGTTGCATTTCATATTCAAATTATCCACTTCTTACTATAAACACTTCTATCAGTTCCTGATGAAGGAATAAATTAAAATAATTTAATGATCTCAAGAGAGGCGACACATGTTCATAGAGAATCAGATTTACGTAATTGAAATAATTTTGTATTTAAAAAAAAAAATATTTTTAGAAGCAAATATAACAGAGATGTTTCGAGTTTCCCATAATAAGCCACCCACGATTTTCTTCGAACGAGTTTTTGCTTCGTCGCTATTTATAAGTTTAAAATTACAGTTGGAAAAAATGAAATTTTATGTTATATTTTTTTGTTTTTCAACACTGTCATACTTCTTTTGAGCCTACCCAGGTAATGCAGTTATTTTATTCAGCCTTCAAATACAATGTTTGTGCTTCTTCTCATAAGCGAACTCTTTCTCCACTTCATCCCTTGCCAGAGTCCGCAGGATCGACCACGAATTCCATTAAAATATCGAGAGAATTTTTTTGGTCCAAGTCCCTATAACGGTGGCTGATGCCGGTCTCACCGTTGAAATCCTCTTTCAGAAGGCCAAACAGTATTAAAGAAGGTTCTTTCGGGGTTTCACCTTTTTTTTTTTAATGTACATGCTGCCAGGATACATGCCAATATAACGAAAGGCCACACTGAGAAAAAAAAAAACGTTGAGAAAGTCGTCTCGGAATCCACGCAATATACAGTAAAGTAACAATACGAAAGCTTTTTTTCTTATCTATTTTTTTATTTATTTATTTTATTTTATCCGTCGCTTTTCTACACTTAGTCCTTTTTGTATTTTACTCGGCAGCTCTCGTGGTGAAGCCTTCTCCCATACGATATTACATTTCAAACGACAGAGGACTGATCTCTTTTCTACCTCATAATGGCTCTGGGATGACCATACAGAAGAGCAAAGGTTCTCTCTCTCTCTGTTCAAGGACTCCCGAGTCCTGCTGTTTCATTTCTTCGAAAATCTTTGGACGAGAAATGCGCACTTTAGCTATAAAAAGAAATAACATCAACTCATTCCCAATTTCCCATCTTTCTCTCTTTTACTCTTATTTTTCAATCCCATTTCCTTCTTTCCGTCCTTGCGATTTATTTTTCATCGTGAAACACCCGCTTCCGCAAAGGGTGGACGTGCCTGGGTCTTTCATGGATAATACGTGACGCTGTTTCGTTCTATATCGAGAAAACGTCTTATATCCTCTCATTCTCTGTCTTGATATTTTCTCAGTCGTTTATCCGACTAATGCAAGATAAATGATAGAAATAATTTGGAGGTTGTCATTTTCAAGGTTTTTCGAAGAATAGCATTTATCATAGCATAATAATAAAAAATGGTCTAACTTCGGATTGAGCATGAGTTACCTCACATATTTATGTTTCCTTGGAGATTTGATAAGATATTACGGCTTTAATGAGCTATAGGTACACACTCCTTATCGTTTTAAGGGTTGTGTATGGCCCACGCAGTAAACGTTCTGCTCGCCCGAATAACACCCGGTGGTCATATTCCAAACCAACACATTGAGTATCACAAAGTTTGTGAATATCTTAGGGATGTACCCTTGAGGTTCCTATCTATTTGGCATATAGTCCCTTCAACTCTGCAGTCGACAACAGTCAAGCATTTTGATAAACAAACGGCAGGTCCAATGAGGCGTGAAATAGTCTCGCCGAGAGATATGAATTTTGATGAGACTATTCTCGTTAAAAGGGTAAAGAAACTGAATTTCGGTCCATTCCGTTGAAACCATCCGTCTCCCGTTCTCCACTTATTCCATCTTCTTTCTTACGGTCGCTCTTCCACCTTCCCGGGGATTCCTTCCGGACACTTTGTTTACCAAAAACGACTCCTCTCGAACCTTAGCCTCAGTTAACACACATCCAGAATAAGACACTAGACGAGTTGGTGATACTTGAGCTGGACGAGGTCGAGAGAAAAATTGGATGAAAAATTAGTCATATTTAGTCAGCGGGGTAGGCTGGGAACCTCCAACGCTCAAGCGTCAGTGAAGGCGCCACCAGAGCACAACGGAAGAGAGGGTGACACCATCGCATGAGCTATATTCTTATGAATAATGCACCGATGATTCGCGATCGTTCAATTTATATTGTGTCATAAAAGGCGGCTACACCATGGGGAAACTCTGTTGGAGATTATGTAACCGCGATTTCTACGCGGCACGATGAACGGGCCGCGCGCATCGATCTTGGCATGACTCGAGAACGTGTGGAAAACGTGTAGAACCAAAGAACAGGGAGATGCGATAGTCACGGAGTCATAGGTTGGTTGAACGTATACACCCACACACACACACACGCACAGAAGCGCCGTGGGTCCTTTGGAAGCGATCCATCAAGTTAAAAGGTACCGATCGGGTCACCCTATCCCTCTCTCGCCTGACCTCTCTGTGTGACGTACCTCGAGTCAGCGGGTTACGAGTCAATTTCTGTGCGAACGTTGGACGAAATGGATCCTTGGGTTAGATATATTCTATAGATACCACGATATCGCGTGCTTAAAACCATAAAGGCGTATATTTTACGCTTAAACACAGCGCATACGCTCTTTATGCTGGTACCACAGTGGTTTTATAGGAATACAGGATATGTGATATATTCAGTTGATGTACAGGTGGATTTAGAATAACTCTTGTGATCATTACTAGATACTAGTTGAATAATTCATGATAAATGGTTTAGGACATTTTGTAAACAACAATAGTGCAAAATCATTAAGTGACCCGATTCTTTTTTATTGCGAAGTGGCTTTTCTGTCATATGACCCCTCTGTGCGACGTGCCTCGAGTTAGCGAGTTACGAGTCAATTTCTGTGCGAACGTTGGACGAAACGGATACTTGGGTTCAGGTAGAGTCTATAGATATCACGATATCACGTGCTTAAAACCATAAAGGCGTATAATTTACGCTTAAACACAGCGCATAAGCTCTTTTGGTTTAAGAGAAACAACGTAGTATGCTGGTACCACAGTGGTTTTATAGGAATACAGGATATGTGATATATTCAGTTGATGTACAGGTGGATTTAGAATAACTCTTGTGATCGTTACTAGATACTAGTTGAATAATTCATGATAAATGGTTTAGGACATTTTGTAAACAACAATAGTGCAAAATCATTAAGTGACCCGATTCTTTTTTATTGCGAAGTGGCTTTTCTGTCATATGACCCCTCTGTGCGACGTGCCTCGAGTTAGCGAGTTACGAGTCAATTTCTGTGCGAACGTTGGACAAAACGGATACTTGGGTTCAGGTGGATTCTATAGATATCACGATATCACGTGCTTAAAACCATAAAGGCGTATAATTTACGCTTAAACACAGCGCATAAGGTCTTTTGGTTTAAGAGAAACAACGTAATATGCTGGTACCACAGTCGTTTTATAGGAATACAGGATATGTGATACATTCAGTTGATGTACAGGCGGATTTAGAATAATTCTTGTGATCGTTACTAAATACGAGTTGAATAATTCATGATAAATGGTTTAGGACATTTTTTAAACAACAATAGTGCAAAATCATTAAGTGACTCGATTCTTTTTTATTCCGAATTGGCTTTTCTCTCATAGGACCCCTCTGTGCGACGTGCCTCGAGTCAGCGAGTTATACGAGTCAATTTCTGTGCGAACGTTGGACGGAAAGGATTCTTGGGTTGAGGTGGATTTTGTACATACCACGATATAGTTTGCCGATAATACGATGGTTTTGTAGTTAGGTAGGGTATGCGATACGTATTGCTGATATATATATGTCGATTTAGGATGACCTCTTTGATTGTTACTAGGTCGTAGTTGTACAACTCATGATAAATGATTTAGGACGTTTTGTGAATTACAATAGAAATAGATTACTATGTCACTTGGCTTCATTTGCTGAATGAGATGTGGTCAGAAGCATGGTCAAAGATTGGATATGTATGTAAGACAGCACAGGAAATCAGATCTTGTCAAGATATTGGGATGATAGGGCCAAGTTAAAGGTCCAAAGACCTCTTGACGGTTAGAAGAGGTCAATTAACAACATTTAAGTTGGACTTGTGTGTTTCAACTTTACATCCTCTCAACTGCCGTATTTGGGTCTGAAATGACCTTGTAGGCAGTTAAGACGATATGCAGTTTGCAGTTGGACACACAAATCCAGTTAAAATATTGTGCATTTGGGAAGGAATATTTACATTACCAGATACAATTGTTCAAAATCGTCTTGGGATCCTTCTCTTCCCATCTCATCTATTCGACCCATCAACTAAACTTCTTTGCCAACTCGCAACTGCCACCATTAAATTTGACTTTTCTTATTCATTCTATTTAAATTTTATTCAACTAAATGCAGATTCGCCATAATGATTGAATAACTACGTTTTGAGGATGAAAACAAATTTACTCAAAGTTATTCTGAAACATCCTCTATAAATGTGCTAACACTTTTGGAAGAGGAGAAACACCACTGTGGCCTCTGGGTCTGGCTGACTGGCCAGACGTGTGCTAATGCAAAAAGGAAGAAGAACGTTCTCTGCTCGTACATGCACCGTCGAATGTGTCACGAATGATCGAACGCCTCGTGATGCGCACCCGTACCTTTTCACTCTATTATACACTCTTTCCAAAGCATTCGCGTCCATCTTCGACTTTTAATACCCCAGTAGCTCGTAGCATCGGCACTGACACTGACTGGTATATAAAATATAAGACCTCTCGCTCCTGCAGCGGGATCCGAATTAGAGCACGTAAAGTAAGAGAAGCGTATTTATGGAAGGAAAAAGTATTTTATGAATATGAAAAAAAAATCATGGTGGCCCCATCGTCGCATATCAGTTTGTGATGATTATGAAAATTATGATTAAGACAGATTAGTATCGAGAAATAAAAAGGAAGAAAAAAAAACGTTATGAAAAAATGTCTGCCTTATTACGTATAATGGATGAGCCAGATGAACACTCCCACACATTTCGTAAAAATTAACAGAGACGCCAGCAAATATTCCAAAATAATAATCGTAGAATTTACTATCAAATTAAATTGAAATTAAATTGAATTTATTCAACTTGAATTTTCCTCAATTCAAATGAATTTTATTTGTATCAAATCAACATCAGCATTAAAATAAATCTGTTTTCCTCAGTATATCAATTTTATCCGCAATTTTAGCCACCCAACACCCAAATAATGATGAATTTTTTTTCATATGAAAATTTTTGTTTTCGCTCTAATGAAATTTAAAAAAAAGACTCACCACTTTGTCGCCCAATTTTCTAACTCGACAGGGCAGATAAACCGTTTGTCCGACGAATGCCGTGACGTTCGCTGCAGTTTGTTCAAAAATCGGTAAATCCCCATCTCCATTATCACTCTCGATGTCAACATTTTGCGACCGATCTCTGGACACTTCGGGAACTTGAAACGGTGCTGAAAATGTGAGAGGACGAAATTTATTCGTTACACTTGAGACTCCAATGGGGATTTTAATTATTTTTTTCGACATAATATTTTCAATTTTGACTTTTTCTACGTATCGGCTAAGTGAGTCAATATATATGTATACTCTTCTCTATGGCCAGGGACCGTTCAATTCTCAATATTTTTCACGAAGATCAAAAAAATAATATATATAGTATATGCCTGACGTCAGAATGCCAAGTGATATTGGCATCGGGGACAATTCCAGTCCCAGCAAAGACATCGATCATCATCTAAACCCTTAACGATGATATTGGAGATGTCGAAAGCTAGAAGGTCCAGTTCCCATATGGAACAGCATCGGAAACGGACTGTTGAAAATTTGTAATCGCTTTTGCTGCCGGGCTTCAACCGTGTCATGTGACGAACATAGAGAGAGAAAGATTCTCGATCGGTAAGAGTTATCAGACTGCATAATAATATCGAGAAAAAGCTTTTTTGTATTCTCATATGAATAAAAATGAATCGCGTCTCCGTCAACTGCTTTCTTTTCGTAATATCTATCTCGATTCTATCGTTAATACCTATCTAAAGACTATATATATATAATTTCAGAACAAACACGAAATTATTCAAGGCTTTTTACCATTATTTTCCTGTCATATATCAGAAACACCATATTTCTGTGCAGAAAGTAAACGAGAGGTGAATTCAATCTTCGAGGACGAAGCTGCACGAGAGGACTGAGCGAGTGCAGTATTGCAATGCTGCAATTTTTGGAAAAAATGTCAGTACGAGACGGTTGAGATTTCGAGGTCGACAATAATTAGGCCACATGCGTCTATCAATCAGACATATGGCAGAATTATTCTTCCACTCAAAATCTTAATCGTCTCGAAATAGCGGTGTTGACAATTTTTTTTTATCGACTGAATATGTTTCACATCCCCTTAATCAACAATTTAATATCAGGATGCACATTGATTTTTTTTTTTTTTTAATTTGGAGCACCTGATCCACCTTAAGCCGTTTTATACATATCATATGTGTATGAATCCAGCACATATATACATTCATGTATGTATATATCAATGTGTGCATAAGAGCAGGGGTAGTTTTGCATATACACGTGGCGAGAAATAAATTCTGGTTCGTTTAACAAGTAACGAGGCGTACCACCGAGTAGTTTCAATTTCAACTCAGCTGAGCCACTTCTTTCCTCGTAAATTCTCGACATCCCACGGAGGGGGTTGGAGAGTGGTGAGGAGGGTTATACTGTGCGTTAGTTATATCTTTTTGGTGCTCCGAAACAGGAACCATCTACCATCATGCGAGAAGGGTGGGTACCGCGAGAATATCTTATATAAAACTATTCCTCAATAAATTTCTATCCCTTCGCGCAAATTCATCCCCCTATCCATTTTTTCAATAATTGATAAGTTGCATATAGTGAACATGCTTTTTCTTCCGCGTCACCCTTACCCTATGGATCTTGATATATTTATAGAAATCAAATGGAAGTAAAAATCAATATCAAATGGATTTTAAAATCTGATAGAAAATTAATTTTCATATTTGCACATGTTTGTAAATGAATTAAGGCCACAAATAAAAAAATCCTCATCGATATGTTTTCCTTGTTTCCTCACCATTAACGGCACCAAATCCTTGGTCCGGGTGAATCTTTAGACCTTTTCGAGATGCCGACGAAACCAACCATCTACCGCCACCCCCCTGTCATCTATTGTATTGCAGCGATCCCTTTGCCCGTGACTTTATTCTCCCCCTTTACATCCGGTCGTGATTCTCGTTTCTCCCTCTGCACCTGACACCCCCCCCCACGCTGGTCTCTCAACCCTCGAGAGGGAGAGAGCGAGAGAGAGACAGGCCGTGCCCCAGGACTATAAAATAAACTAGCCGTTAATCTTACGTTTCGCTGGATACGCGCCACGATTCGTGGTCTACCAACCGACTAAAACCCAAATGTGTACAGTACACAAACCTCGCTCTGCCACGCCTTGGGTATGGACCAGCGGCGAGAGCCAGCGAAACAACCCAAACCACCATGCCATTGCTTCCTCGTCAAAACAATGAGAATGAAGTTTACGATTGTGGTGAGTGGAAGAAGAGACCGGGGGAAGGGAATGGAGGGAGAAAGGGAGAAAGGGATGGCAAAAGAGCGGTGAGGTGGAATCATATATTTTAACCGAGCCGCTCACTCTTCTCGTAAAGTGTGGTTAAGCTATACGCGTCAACCCTTGTACACGATATATAATATTGTTGGCTCGAGGGACACAGACACACACACACACACACACACTCGTCTGGTACATGCGGTGATTTGCGACTGTGATGAGTCAGCAGTTCGTTTTGTCGACAACTGTGCACACAAGTCTCGTCACTTTGCGCTCAAGCACGAATGTGTAACATTCATCTGAATTTTATAGGATTTATATCGTCTAATTTTTCATTTCATATACTTTTTTAGTCCATTTATCAACGGGAACAATGAGCCTTAATGACATTACGATTAATGAGACCATCTTATTGAGGGCTAATCGATATAGGAATAATTATAATTTGCCTGAATTTGAGTAGATAAATATTGATTAAAAATCATTGACGTCCGATGATTATTATTTTTATAAAGTTGTGGAAATTAAAGATCAATCTTTTGAACAATTTTAAGATAAAGATAATGAAATGATGTTTGAAAAATCTTAATCATCATATGAAATTATTGTAGCATGAAAAAATTGCATTCCCTCGTGCACTTTTCGATGTTTGTTACGTGTGCAAAAATAGTATTTATGGCACGTTAATTGAAACCGCACGAGGAGCAAAGAAACTCGTGAGTTTCAAAATTGGGGAGAAAAAGAGAGAGAAAACCAGGAGACTGAGAGATGCACGGAAACGAGACCGGAAACAGGCGCGTTCCTGCGGAGAAGAAAGAAGAGAGTCTTCTTTTCGTCGAAACTCGAGAGTGCACCAGGCCGCAGCGATGTGAGTACCAGTTTCGCTCAACAAAGTGCAACGAGGCCAAAACAGCGAGACTCAAAAGAGAGAAGAGAACGAATTCTAGATGATATTTTGTTCCAGGAAACACGCGAGAAAACGTTCCCAGAGTAAATATGTACATATATATATGGTACATGAATACATAAATACGTCTGATACGGAGTAATTTCCGGAGAATTGAAAAACCAGGAGAGACGGGACGACTTGCATAACCGGAAAATAAAAATCAATGCTTCAATTCGCCTTTTTAAAAATTTCCTCATTATTTACATCAACATAAAACTGCATGAGCAATATGTATATGATGGCCCAGCCATCGTATTTGGAGAGTGAAAAAAAAATTTTGGACAAAGTTACACAACTCCCAGGACTTTGAAAGTTATAACAATTGTAATTTTTTTTTAAATCGAAAAATCGCTGTATATTTTTAAGTGACATTGCAAAAAATTTACTTTTTCATCGTCGAATATAAAGAAACCAACATATTGCTCGCAGAGGTGGGACTTTTTGACAAAATCGATTTTCCCTTTTTCTTTCCCGTGAAAATTATTGAAATATATTTTCTTTTTGTAGAGCATAAAAAGGTGACAATTTTCGTTTTTGTTAAATTGAAATACGATTCACCGTACGTCTTTATAGAGGATCTTTTTTTTTTTTTAATACAAATAATATTCAATTATATACAGCCAGCTGGGTTTAAAACTATGCAAAAGTGTTTTAATTATCTCAACGAATTTTGTTACAAACAAACAAAAATGATTATTTGGGCAGGATATCTGGCATGGAGTCGCTCAGATGCATGTATATATGTATAGGGTCGGTAGGGGTAATACGGAACACTCTTCGGATTGACGTAACTTGGGTCAAATGGTTCGAGCACTTGTCGCGGATTCCAGCAGTAGCGGTAGAATCTTTGGGTCTTGGAGATTCTGGAAGCATTGCCGGAATGTCCAAGGATCGACGATACTACAACTACTGCCGAAATTGGCGTGAAGTACTCGAATCATTGATTTTACTTATGTCCCAAATTTTACAGTGTTCCAAATTACCCCTACTTTTCCTATTTAAATAATACACGAATGTGCACGTGGTCGCCACGTGTGCTCAACTCGCTCAGCCGTTTAACGCCTTCATATATAGCGCATATGCGCCACTCTCGTAAAAAAGTGCATTGTATACGATATATATGGCGTGTGGTAATATACCCAAACGTGTAAATTAACTCAAACGTTCGTTTATTTATTTATTCGAGATTCGGGGTAAACACGTTGCGCTAATCGTCTCGGTGTGCGTTTCAAGTGGTGAAAATCGGCGCAGCTCGCCCAGTTATATTCGGGATGATGAAGCAGGAAACGTTTTACGTGAAAATACGGTTCGATGATTCACATCGACACGCGTGCGCGCACGTGACACACGCGGACACACGCGCCGCCCAAAACGTGCTAATTTCGCGTGCCTGACAAACGAAACGCGTCACAGAGATCTGTGCGAATGTCATTCTAGCGGAAAGCACCAGTATTGACGAGAGTCCCAAAGCGGAAATTCAAAAATAAGCGGAGAACTAGCGACACAAATGCGTCCCGAATAAACAAATCTACCGAATGAGTTTGAAATAAAATTTATGCCCATTGTCCATGTGTCAAGTTTTAAAAAAATTATTTCACTTTTCATCTCGCAAATTTTATCAGCAAAGTTTTCAATGTCAATGGCTTTAATTTGATATTTGACACTTTTTCGTTACACATTTTTGCATGTGTCACTTTCGCTTCACAGAAATCAAGATAGCGGCGACAGGAAAAGAAAAAAATTGGTCATTAACATTCAATTGAACATTATTACTATTGTGGCTTCGTGCTAACTGCCAATTGGAATAAATAAAGTATAATAATAATAATAATGATGATGAAACTCGCAGGTTGATCTGGCATAGAAATTATCCTTATGTGTTTTCAAGATATTTTCATTCTCATGTCTCTGTTTGATCGCTTTTTCACGATAAAAGTTAACAGTATGCAATATCACGAGTGCACGACCAAAATATGATACCTGTCTATAAAATACGCAATATCGTGAAAAAGCATAAAATTTACGAAGGATCTAACTTATGTAATACGTGGGGATTTCAAGGCAAAAAACGAGATGATTTCTTGCCTTTGCTGGTGAAGAGGTAAAATATAGTACTTGAAAAAGAATAGCACTATCACACTATAGTGCGGCTATTCTCCTTATACTGTCCCTCTTATCTCCAGTCCCACATGGGTGAAATAGCGAGCATGAGCAAAACTTTACAAAAAGACGAAATCAACACCAAAGTCGAGTTGATGAAAATTGTTGAGAAGAAAGCTGAGCTCTGAGCTGAGACGACAAGGCCGAAGACGATGCTGTAAAATGTACAAAAATGGAATCAAAGGACATAATCAGATATCCTGAATGTTCCAAGAAGAAGTAGTGCCTGAAATTTTGAAATTATACGAAATACGAATGAATGTAACTCGAATGAGAAATCGTTCAATATGATTTTATGACAAAGAAATCGTGACCTATTATTATTATAAATAAATTGAATCATTATTATTCAATCATCATATGGAAAAAAAATATACATAATTATTCTATTAAGAAATAATTTTTCATGATTTTTCGTTATAATGGTGCTGATGAGTGGTTCGAAATATTAAGGTTGCTAATTCCTAATCACTTTTAGAATCTATCATTCGATTACTTTCAACAATATTTTATTTACTAACCAATTTCAGTCAGACCACAATTTTTTTCCTTCTCTTTTAATTCTGTTACGTTTGTTCGGACGTATTTGAAAAATTTAAGGAATTCAACATTTTTGTTAAGCAATCCCTTTAAGTAATAATTATTTCTCTTTATTTATTTACGATCTTGTTTATATATTATTTATATATTATTTTTGTTTATATTATTATATTATATTATATTATTTATATTATTTATATTATATTATTTATATAGTATTTTTGTTTATATATTATTTAGAAAAAATTATCATTTTTATGCATTTAATATGAACGAAAAATAATTCAATATATATAACTCAGGGTAGAATGTTTAAAAGTTGGAATCTGCGGACAATGGAATGGAGAATTTAAAACAATAAAAAAGTTGCAATAACATTTTTCAAGTAAACGACGAAAAAAAAAAAAAAGGAAAAAGAAAGCTATTAAAACAGGAAAAAGTGAAGAACAAAAACAGGAATGAACGTTTAAGGCGGCAAGAAAAGAGTCTTGAACGGCACACCGGCTTTGTCAGGCACGTTGGCTATGTAGTCAGAGTGCTGATAAAGAATGACGAGAAAGAGGGATAAAAAATAAACGAAAGCACGAGAGGCTCAAGTGCAGGAACGTTATAGAGGCGTGAGACTCGTGAAAAAATGCGAAAGAGGCGAAAAGCTTGTCTGGCTCTCTCGTTCCCGTCGTTTCTACGAGGGTCACGACTCTACGGATTCTCTTGGCACTTTAAGAGCATCCGCGATGCATTGCTGAGATTCCGGAAAACGTTATATGGGAGTTTAAGGGGTCTTGGAATTTTTAAGTCCAGTCAGATGGGTGATAAAATTTCGAAAATAAAAATTGTCACTATCGACAATTTTTGCCTCTCAGTGATGGAATATAATGGATATTATTTTTTTTGCTGCTTTTCGAAAGAGAAAAAACGTAGCGATAAAGCTAAGTTAGAAGTTGTAATAGCTTACAAAAAATGTCAAGAAAGCAATTCTAACATTATTTTTATCGTTAAATAAATTTTGATTTTATTTAAGTGCTATCGCAGCCATATCGACTGCGGCAAAAATAAAATACGTTATTGAGTATTGATTTGCGCTTAAAGAATTTATCTGCACTTGAACAATTGAACACATTCAGCTCTATCCTCATACTTTTTGTCAAATACGCAAAAATCGAATGCAAAAGAAACCCAAACGAACCAAGTCTCTATTTTGTGTTTTTCCATCAATAGTGCAGAGAGACAAAAATTAAAAATTCTCTGGTGCTGAAACTTGACATGAGTTGATTTCTGAATGTTAAAATGGATAATATACAATAAAATCAAGAGCGAGTGAAAAGAAAAATGTATGTTACTTGTACCCTCACCGATAACAAATGAAATACTCCCTGAGGAGAGCTAAACGTAACGAAAATAAATGGGAGAATCGAGAATTGGAAACTGAAATGCAACAGTTTTACCGCTGTCAAAAGGGAGAATGAGAGGGAAGAGTGTTAAAAAAAAAATATTAAAAAAAACAGTTAGAGAGGAGCGCCGACAGGCGACTCGACAACGAGAACCGGAAGCGTTTAACAGTCGTAGTGTGTTACACTGTGTAACAGACTGCTGCTACATGGATGATCGTCTACAGAAGGGTGGAAATAGAGCGAGGCCTGTCGCCAGCTCTATGGCATAATTTGCCTACTCATCGTCGAAGAACGCCACTAATTATAGTTCACATTTTTGTCCTTCTACTTTCTTTCTCGAGCCCGTCAAGCGCTCGATTGAGAGGCTGGACTAATATTTATTTAAATCAAGTCGATTTCAATTAAACAAAAATTCATTTGATTTGATTAAAAAGCTATTAAATGGAGTTGAATATTTCAATTATCCCCTTAATAAATTAAATTTCATTATATTAAGCAGTAATTCTCTAGTTTTTTATTGACATGTTTTATATGTTTTTATTGGCATGTTTTATGTTTTTATGTTTGAGTATAAAATGTCTTTGGATACGAACAACATTTGCCAAATTTGATTAAAAGCTATATGGGCAAAGTTCAGTCTCGCAATGATTAATCAAATTAATTACGTACAAATAATCAAGTGAATGTATTTTTTCGTTGCTTTTATCTTCTCTGAACAAAATTTAAATCAATCAAATAAACTTGTTTTTTTCCTATCCTGTGTCGTTTCATTTTGTTCGAATGAAATGTATTTGCCTCGGCAAAAGTTTATTTGGTTCAACTTGAAGGTATTCAATGACATTGCAAATTTGAAAATTACCACTCCAATAAATTACATTTAATTCAATCATACAAAAGCCCCCCGATGAATCAGTTGATTTTGTTTCAACGTAATTAATTTTTATCGAATAACTTCCATGCCATTCTATTAAAATATATTCAAGCCAGCTGCAAACTTATTCAATGAAGCAAATACATGTTGCTCATTGGCGTTTGATATTATTTGCATAAAGTAAATTTCTATAAAATAATATGGATTGATTGAAATAAAAATTTTATTGGCTCCAGGTAAATTTAGTTGAAATAAATACAATTTTCTCTCGATGTACCCTGACAAACGGCATTTTCAATAATATTTATTCTCAATAAATGAACAAATAAATAAAATGATTGACTGCAGTAGGTAAGAGTTTTACATAACATATCATCGCTAGAATAATTGGACTGCCGAAAAAGGATAAAATTGAAAAAGTGTAGAATACAAAGAGGTGGACAGGTGGATAGAATTTCAAGCGCAAATTGGACTCTTACAAAGCAGCCGCACGATTCAACGTTCGGACAGCCATGGAATATTTTTCGTTCATGTAGGCATGGACAAAGTGAAATGAAAAAAAAGTAATTACGATTCGGTAAATGAACTTTTATCAGTGGTACATATAACAACCACACGGGCTTTCCGGATACAATTAAAATATACACACACATGTATGTATTGAATTTTTTCATAACTTTTTCCATCTCTCTCTCTCTCGCTCTCTCTCTCTCTCTCCCTCTCTCCCTCTCTCCCTCTCTCCCTCTCTCCCTCTCTCCCGATGAAAACGTCCATACCAAGTATTCGACCAATATTCGAGGTACTGATAACCATTTCCTATTTGTTCATAACAATCTGAAACGTTACAGAAATAATAAATACTTTTGGAATGCTAAAATCCTGCCCCAAACAAAAAAAGATAAAACATTTGTAGCAGTTTCGTAACCAACTAAATTGGTGAAAAAAAAATCGTTCATTTTTTATCGTCAAATAATTGCAGATAATCCTCAACTTCAACAGCTTCACAGTCTTTTATAGTAAATTATAGTAAATAATCATTGATATATGTAATTATGGCGCATTGATGTAAAAAGCAACAGAATCATAATCAGTCATTTGAGTCCGACACGATAAATATGGGATTGTCCGAATTTATCAAAGACGCCTTTTTCGTAAGTTACTTGCTCGTCAAAAATGGAAATAATCGAAAATGACCAAATCTGTCATGTTGAATGAGAAACAAAAATGGCAATCATTTTACATACAAATCTTCTATAATTAAAATTGACATCATTGCCTATTATAATTGTCACAACCATATTTTTTTTGGCACCGATCACACCCAGACGAGGATAATGAAGATGAGATGCAATTGAAATGAGAAAATTGAATGTAAATGCTTTTCCTATCCTCGTATTCCGACAAAAGTTCCCCTCGAGAGTAACTTTGGCAAAGTTAAGAGGGACAAGGTAGAGCGAAGATTTCAACGTGGGAAAAAGTTTTTGGCATAACCCAAGTGCCGGCATAGAGAGAAAAGGCTGGCAATAAATTTTGCTGGTAATCCGATCGAAAAACTACAATGCTCGTATATATATATATATATATATATGTGTGTGTATAAAACGACGAAATCACAGTCGGTCCGTTAACGAGAGACTAAAAAAAAAACAGGCAATGTAGCAGCAACATGGACCGATACAGAAGGGAGAATTTGACAGGAGTTAGGGAGGGGGAAGTTGAAAAAAATTTAGTCGTGTGCTACAACGGAATACGTACGCAGACACAGTTGGGAAAAAAAGTCTATATGTATATATATGTATGTAAAAAAAACGGGGTATGAGCGGGAGGGCGAATTACATCGCGAATGCGACCTACATGAGCAGGAAAACATTCGTTTGTTCGCGGTGCCCAAAATAACACGAAAGCCCTAAATCAACAAGCGCGTGCGGAGCGCCCGCGCAAACGTTTTGGCGGCCAAATGGTGGATTCTCGCACCCCCGTACCGGATAAATATATCCATATACGCAGCTACATATGGGGAATTTCAGACCGAATTGCCATAGCAGTGATACTTACCGATTTCTTTTTTTTTTTTGTCCTTCAGTATATCTTTTGGCGACATAAAAATTTCACTTTTTTTGCAGATTTACACAAGCATCGTCGTCAACGTTATATACGCATACGAACGAAGTACTGACGGTGAACCGCATCGATTGAATGCAATCGTCTTAATTTTTTTTGCAGTAAACTAACTAAACTAAACTAAAATTCAACAAATCATATTTTGCAAATGGAATGTTTTTATTATTTTAGGAAACGATTTTTGTTCGAAGAGAAAGAGATGACGATCTCAATAATTTAACACTGGACAAATTCATCTATTTGAATCACATTAAAGTCTATTTGAATCAAATAGAGATCTAGGCCAACAATTGAGAAATTCAGGAGCTCTGAGAATTTAATGCATTTTTTCAGTGTATTTTAGTAATAAAAAATGTTGGATATGTTTTCTGATTATTGATGGAAAATTGGTGCGGAGTAATTTTTGTTTTTTTTTTTTACATTGATTTGCAACATATGAAAAGGGGAAACATAATCTGAAATTGTGTGGGTTACGATCCGGTTGATTTGGACAAAAGTGACCCATATGTATAAACCGATCTGAGGCTACAGTGGGAGGGCGACAGTTGCATACACAGCTAGGCTGTATATTATGTCGGCACACGCGGGCTCTTTTCTCTTCAGTAAACTAATTCACCATATAAAAATTCAACAAATCATATTTTGCAAATGGAATATTTTTATTATTTTAGGAAACGATTTTTGTTCGAAAAGAAAGAGATGACGATCTCAATAATTTAACACTGGAAAAATTCATCTATTTAAATCACATTAAAGTCTATTTGAATCAAATAGAGATCTAGACCAACAATTGAGAAATTCAGGAGCTCTGAGAAATTAATGCATTTTTTTGGTGTATTTTAGTAATAAAAAATGTTGGATATATTTTCTGATTATTGATGGAAAATTGGTGCGGAGTAATTTTTGTTTTTTTTTTTAATTGATTTACAACATATGAAAAGGGGAAAAATAATTTGAAATTATGTGGGTTACGATCCAGTTGATTTGGATAAAAGTGGCCCATATGTATAAACCGATCTGAGGCTACAGTGGCAGGGCGACAGTTGCATACACAGCTATGCTGTATATTATGTCGGCACACGCGGGCTCTTTTCTCTTCAGTAAACTAATTCACCATATAAAAATTCAACAAATCATATTTTGCAAATGGAATGTTTTTATTATTTTAGGAAACGATTTTTGTTCGAAAAGAAAGAGATGACGATCTCAATAATTTAACACTGGAAAAATTCATCTATTTAAATCACATTAAAGTCTATTTGAATCAAATAGAGATCTAGGCCAACAATTGAGAAATTCAGGAGCTCTGAGAAATTAATGCATTTTTTCGGTGTATTTTAATAATAAATAATAAAAATTGTAAGTAATAAGTAATAAGTAATAAAAATTGTTGGATATGTTTTCTGATTATTGATGGAAAATTGGTGCGGAGTAATTTTTGTTTTTTTTTTTTTTAAATTGATTTACAACATATGAAAAGGGGAAAAATAATTTGAAATTGTGTGAGTTACGATCCGGTTGATTTGGCCAGAAGTGACCCATATGTATAAACCGATCTGAGGCTCCAGTGGGAGGGCGACAGTTGCATACACAGCTAGGCTGTATATTATGTCAGCACACACGGGCTCTTTTCTCTTCCGGTGTATTCCCGTCATCACTCTTCGCTCTTTAATTCGATGTGTCTCCACCTGTTTATGGATTAATTGCGCGCATTAACGTTTTACATCCGTGTGAACTCTATGCGCGCGAATGCTTTATCGCGCTTGATATCCTCGCTGCAGTAAAACAGAAAATATATTTTCCAATTTGTATATTTTTATTCGTATATTTAACTATTTCTTTATCGAGATATATATATATATATATCGTTGAAAGAGAATTTTTTTTTTTCTGAATATCGTTGCTCGGCATATTTTAGGGCGCAAAATTGGATAAAAAATTGATCAAAACGATAGTGGCGCTTTAGTTGCCTATATTATAATTCATAATCGTTTTTATCTCTGGCGGGTTTCACGCTTCGATCATCCAAAGATGCACAAAATCACGATTTTTTCACAAAAATTTAATATTTAATCTGTTGTACTCAATTCGTGATCACGCGACGAGCAAAGATATTCAAAATGGCCGAAAAGATATTGAAAATGGCCGAACTTTCATGAATTTTCGATTCGCGTATGTTGGCGAACAATTGAAATATAAAAAATGGTTAATTTAGTGTACGTGTCACATTGGATGCTCAAAAAATTCTTTTTAAAATTCGTTAACCCTTATTATCGATAAAAGTACCCTTCAATATTGGGATCCATTATTTACTGCTCTCCGTGGTGTAAATGTTTTAACCACTTTGAACAAATATCGGGCCAACCAGCTCATTATGCCATCGGCTCGATTGAAAATTTGAATAAAACGTTCGTGCATTCGCCATTTGTCAATTAATTACAGTGAAATGAATGTAGAATTAATTGTATATCGTATATACGTTATAATCGTGAGCTTGCGATTCAAAAGTCACATAGCAAAAGCATCATCGAAAGTGCTTTACACACGACGAAGGCACGTCAACGTTTCAACGAGTTCCGGTCCCAATATATATATATATGCATGCACTCGTGCACGCGTACACCAGGCGATTTTCATGTAACGGTCTGACCTGTACTCTACCATGACTACTGCCGCTTGTATGGGATTGATATATATATATATACGTTACCTGGTTGTACGAACATACCGCGGGCCGGAAAGCCCGTCAAACCTCGAATCCGCCTCTGGTCAAACCGGACGTCATTCATACCATATTAAGATTTATTAGTTAAACATACAATCCGCTATTCCTGCCAATCTCGGTATGAAATAATTCACACGAACCCATAGCAAAAGTAATACGGTGCAAATTATTACGCGCAACTCAGATATCGTTCACACGAATATATCAATCTCATTTAATCAACACCTCTGACTCTTTGATTATTTCGCATCTCTATGAAAAAAAAAAATATTATTGGAGCTACGAAATTTATAATATTTAATACGTTAAGCGCGACGTCAGTCCATGGGGACTGACGATGAACTTTCCGTTTAGTCGGAGTCGATCCCTTGAGACTGACACCGAGTGATCGCCGCTATATGTGCCACCTGAACGAAAAGCAGAGCAAAATCGGCTTCACGATCAACGTGTTAATATTTTGTCCTGAGCCGATTGAAATTTTATTATATTTTATTTCTTTTTAGGACAGACAAATATTTATTATTGAACAAACATCGTAAATATATACAAAAAAAAATATCGTTTTAATAAATAGAAGACTATTGGGATAGCACAAAAATGGCGAATTTTATTCATGAGATAAATAGATTCTGCTTAAATCAGCCACATAAATTTTTGTGCCTCGTCTATACTCAGTATTCCAATTGTTATTTTTTTTTAATCAACGAATATGCTCAAAGTAATATTTAGTATAAAATTTTCCATACCTTGTAATCATTTTTGAACCAACCTGAATAATTATTCAATTTTTTTGCAAACAAAAAACCGTTTGATTTTTTAATGAAACTGCTGCGATGAAAAATAAAAAAATGTTCCTATGGATAATTTCTCGAATAGCATGAATGAGTCGTAATTTTTATCGTCAACACGATCTCCCTTCCATTTAACCAAAAAGTTTCGTCGCGATGAAATTTTGCAACTGAAGAACGCAGATGTGGGCAAAACCTATACACATGGAGGCGATGAAAATAAAATTGCTTCGAATGGATCGTATCACGCCAGCTGGTTACGCTGTGAAACGAGGACGACGAAAGATTTCTACGCCGTACGTAATATACCAATCCCATTTACTCACGGGAAACTCAAAGTTTCGGAAATTTCAAACGCGTACCATACTCTAATCCATTCCTCTCACCCCCTCAACGCTTCCTTTTCTGTCGTATACTGGGTGAGTCGACGAATGACTGTCATAATATAATAACCATACATACCATAATCAAAATTTTTCAACACTTTATAGTTTGGCAAATAATCTTTTTCGATTATCACTGACCATTTATATATTCAATTATGCAGGAGTCACGAATAAGTCGAAAGATAATTTTAAATACAAGAGTTAATTTTAATAATTTTAAATAAAATAAATAAAACAAATTCATATTCAATGTTAAAAATTCGTATTACCGGTCCGCCATACTCTACGGTATTAATGAAAATACTAAAAATATCGAAAATTAATTTGAAAATTCAATAAACAAAAATGCCTGAAAATTTACATTTTTTATAATTTAACTAAAGAAGATTTTTATCCGTTGATGTTCGTGATAAAATTTAAAAATCGATATATAAATTCAAAAGTAAAAATATTATATACAAAAACTATAAAAAATTATGAAAATTTGACAAGCAACGATTATGGAATATTAATTTTTGCAAAAATGTTTTTTTTCTATCCTCAAAACCCCTTTAGGATTTATGGATGCATGAGACATTAATTGACTCACCCTGTATGCTTCTCTACCTGCCTGCCTTCCTTCTTCAGCGCCCTTGCAGCCTTCCAGGCTATGAAACTCGAGCTTTGCACTGAAGAACGTCGACGGAGTCATGCAAACCATAACCGAGAGTCTCTCTCTCTCTCTCTCTTTCTCGCTCTCTCTGTCTTTCACCACATACCGGGAAAACTTTTACAGGGAGGAAGAAAGCGCTTCGAGAGCATTCAACATCCGCAAAACGCGCAGCAACTTCGCTTTTCTCGCAAGCCTCAGTAACTAGTACACATGCATATACTTTTTCGCTATACAAACATATATATATATATACCATATTGTATGTATATGCGTGTATACCAACATACGTATACCTCATGTTTAGAAACGCAAAGATGTGTACAAAAGTGAAATGGTAAACCCTTAACGACTAGCGCCACTTCGACTTGCAGGAATACGAGTAAATGGAAGAAAAGTCAAGAAGGATATATATATATATAGAACGAGAAGCTGCATCATTTGAGAGTCGAAAGACACAGTTTCTTCCTCCCTGTGTCCAAATATAACGGCACCCCTAACGAATCTACTAAATCGGCGTATTTCCATATTTTGAGACGAGTGGGACAACCCAAAATACATATATAATTGGGGCAACTAAAAAATCGTTTAAACGCCCGCCAACGTCAATTTAGTGAATACAAGAATATTTTTTTCTCACAATCAGTGTTTAATTACTTAAGCGAGTCGAATATCAGTCGATGAAATGCAGATACATATATATATATATATATATATATATATATATATATATATATAGGGCCGCGTAAATGAAAAATCTAAAAAACAAAATCATTTGTTTACGTCACAAAAAAATGGTCATTCGACAACTTGAGAGAAGAGTCTACGTCTGATTTTAATCATGCAGGCAATTATTGTGAATTTTATTGTTTCAGAAATTGTAAAATAATTTATTTGTCATTTATGCAAATGACAAAAGCTAACAATACACTGTAAAAGGCATATAAAGATGAGTATTTAAAAAAATGCACTGGTAAGTTAGACATTTTTTATAATTTTTTGAAGTAAGTAAACATAATAGTCTCACAAATAAAAGTATTCAAATAGGGAATTTTGAGAAACTAGAAATTCTGAGCTTTAAATTAATCGAACTCTTTCAAACAAAACATAATTTTTTTGTACTTCAATTTATTCGAATTTCTCCATACCGACGATGAATCAATAATTGATTTTTGTTCTTTTCACCAAAAACCCATAATAATATTTACTCAAAAATTATTTTAAATGGTTGCTATAGCTTGGACGCCCATTATCCCCGACAAAGGGGATAATATGGACGAGAAAGTTCAACATAAATTCTTTTTCATCGAATAAGAAGAGGGGAATCAAGACCCTCGTTGTTTCGACTCTTCTTCGTATTTTCTCCATCCGTCTTTACTGGCGCTCCTCCCGTCCGTGTACACACTTAACGTCTTGAAAGTATATAGACCCCCGGCGGTCTTAGGCATATGCGGAGGATAATTTCTTAATCCTGGCGCCAAGAATTATATATATATGTATATAGGTATATATATATATATATATATATATGTATGTATGTACATTTTATATGTATATATACGATGGGAAAAGCTCACGAGTACTCGAGAGGGAAACTCAAACACTTTAAGTCTCTCGATAAATCTGCTCCGAGCGGGGAAAATATTATAAGCCATAATAACTGCACGCACAGACGAAGAGGGAAAGTGATATGGAAGAGTCCGTGTATATAATATCTACTTACCGCAGAGTTAAACGTGAATCTATGTGGCACGTGCGCCCATGGCAATTGCGAAGATATAACATGAGCGAATTAAGAGGAGGAGGAATTAAACATATTTTCCACAAACACGAGAAGATAAAACCACGTAAATGCATGGTGAAGATGAGATAGGGCAAAATATCAAAGTGATTGACGTTAATGAGCAATCGAAAATCAGAGTTTCATCCTCGTTATAACAGAGTACAAAATATATATATTTTCTTCTATATATTTTCTTCTTTTCAGAGTACACATTATATATATTTTCTTCTTTTCAGAGTACAAAATATATATATTTTCTTCTTATTTTCTTAAAATGGAAGAATTTTTTAAAAATTAACTTCTAAAACTTGCTGCTACAGCATCGTAAGATATTTAACATTTAAGTTTATTCGTTGGTTTATAATTTACTGGGGATTTAATATTTTTCTTTTTTTAATGAAAATAAAATTAAACAAAAAATAATTTTTTGTCCTCAGTTATTATTTTTTCGGCAATTTCGCTGCGGCAAATATTATTTTCGCTTAAGAGCAGCTCTCAAAGTTTCATTGATTCAGAAACATGCCAAAAAGTATCTTTAAAGAAGAATAAAAAAAGTGCTGACCCAACAAAAATTAAAGTTTGACAATGAATTGGCTCGAAATTGTGATTTTTGTTATTTACACGATAAAACGTGCCGCACACAACGAATAAGTAAAGAGGAGAGAAAATGGAGCTTGCATGTTCATCGATATAGTCGATAAAGAATAAAATCTGTGGTATGAGAGACCATCTGAGTCGATTTGATGCGCCAGAGAATAGAATGCAAGATGTCATATATCTGTATGTACTTCAAAACTATACTGAAGATCGGCAGTAGAGATTGAGATTTGGTTGCGGATAATTTTAATATTGAGAAAGCTCTGGCTCGCTGAGTTTGCTCCCAGCGTCTCGCCAAAAAAAAAGGGTCTAAAAGGTACCGTATGGAGAGGCATATAGTTACCACATAGAAGAAAATTTTTCTCTCCATTGAGCCTGAAAGTTTTATACATATATTTACGAATCAGGATCCGCCCAGTTTATTATATGTACATAGTTGTACATGAGTTATAAGGATATTGTATATATATATATATGTAAATCCTATATGCGTGTATGCATGTATATCGGCACCCATTTATATCCGCTTCCTCTCTCTACTTTTGTTATTAAAGTTCAAGTTTGAAGCTAAAACTCCTCTCTCTCTCTCTCTCTCTCTCTCTCTCTCTCTCTCTCTCTCTCTCTCTCTCTCTCTCCCTCTCTCATCTCACCCTCTATCCCTGTCTAGCATCATTATATTATTCGCTGCTCTCGAATGCGGATCTGCCAACTTCTTCCCACCCCCACACGTTCCTCCCACCCTCCCACATCGTTTTCTTCATCATCCAACTGCGAGCCTCAGCAAAACCGCAGCTTCGTCAGGAATTTTCAATCGTGAATTATTGGGCGGTTTAGCCCGAAGAAAAGTTAGTTAATTCGTATAATAGCAGTATAAAGTATAAATATTTCGTTTAAATTAAGAACAATGAGAAAGCTATTTAAACTTCAAAATGTTTCTACAGTTTAATAGTTTGAGGAATAAAGCTCGATTATTTTGGTCTTGTGGATTATTTTTTCGTCAATAAACTCGTTTTTTTTTAAATTATATTTTTTTATTCCAAATCTTAAATTTGATTAGGGAAACTCTGCCAGTGAATGAACGGACGCCAGTGAAATAATACTTGCACGTGAAATATATCTATATATATGTTGATTTTAATAAGGAGATTTAATCACTGACGCTCATCATTATTTAAGCATTCGTCTATTGGTAGGTTTAGCTTAGGGGCCACGTTTAGTAAAATATGTAATAAAATACAAATTGTGAGAAATCGTGGTGCTTTTTTTTTTCTTTTTTTTCATGGGAATTTATATAGTTGGGTTGATATATATATGATCTTGTGGATTATTTTTTCGTAAACCAAACGTCAATAAACTCGTTTTTTTTTTAATTGTATTTTTTTATTCCAAATCTTAAATTTGGTTAGGGAAACTCTACCAGTGAATGAACGGACGCCAGTGAAATAATACTTGCACGCGAAATATATCTCTATATATATGTTGATTTTAATAAGGAGATTTAATCACTGACGCTCATCATTATTTAAGCATTCGTCTATTGGTAGGTTTAGCTTAGGGGCCATGTTTAGTAAAATATGTAATAAAATACAAATTGTGAGAAATCGTGGTGCATTTTTTTTTTCTTTTTTTTCATGGGAATTTATATAGTTGGGTTGATATATATATGATCGTGTGGATTATTTTTTCATAAACCAAACGTCAATAAACTCGTTTTTTTTTTAATTATATTTTTTTATTCCAAATCTTAAATTTGATTAGGGAAACTCTGCCAGTGAATGAACGGACGCCAGTGAAATAATACTTGCACGTGAAATATATCTATATATATGTTGATTTTAATAAGGAGATTTAATCACTGACGCTCATCATTATTTAAACATTCGTCTATTGGTAGGTTTAGCTTAGGGGCCACGTTTAGTAAAATATGTAATAAAATACAAATTGTGAGAAATCGTGGTGCTTTTTTTTTTCTTTTTTTTCATGGGAATTTATATAGTTGGGTTGATATATATATGATCTTGTGGATTATTTTTTCGTAAACCAAACGTCAATAAACTCGTTTTTTTTTTAATTGTATTTTTTTATTCCAAATCTTAAATTTGGTTAGGGAAACTCTGCCAGTGAATGAACGGACGCCAGTGAAATAATACTTGCACGTGAAATGTATCTATATATATGTTGATTTTAATAAGGAGATTTAATCACTGACGCTCATCATTATTTAAGTATTCGTCTATTGGCAGGTTTAGCTTAGGGGCCACGTTTAGTAAAATATGCAATAAAATACAAATTGTGAGAAATCGTGGTGCATTTTTTTTTTCTTTTTTTTCATGGGAATTTATATAGTTGGGTTGATATATATATGATCGTGTGGATTATTTTTTCATAAACCAAACGTCAATAAACTCGTTTTTTTTTTAATTATATTTTTTTATTCCAAATCTTAAATTTGATTAGGGAAACTCTGCCAGTGAATGAACGGACGCCAGTGAAATAATACTTGCACGTGAAATATATCTATATATATGTTGATTTTAATAAGGAGATTTAATCACTGACGCTCATCATTATTTAAACATTCGTCTATTGGTAGGTTTAGCTTAGGGGCCACGTTTAGTAAAATATGTAATAAAATACAAATTGTGAGAAATCGTGGTGCTTTTTTTTTTCTTTTTTTTCATGGGAATTTATATAGTTGGGTTGATATATATATGATCTTGTGGATTATTTTTTCGTAAACCAAACGTCAATAAACTCGTTTTTTTTTTAATTGTATTTTTTTATTCCAAATCTTAAATTTGATTAGGGAAACTCTATCAGTGAATGAACGGACGCCAGTGAAATAATACTTGCACGAGAAATATATCTCTATATATATGTTGATTTTAATAAGGAGATTTAATCACTGACGCTCATCATTATTTCAGCATTCGTCTATTGGTAGGTTTAGCTTAGGGGCCACGTTTAGTAAAATATGTAATAAAATACAAATTGTGAGAAATCGTGGTGCTTTTTTTTTTCTTTTTTTTCATGGGAATTTATATAGTTGGGTTGATATATATATGATCTTGTGGATTATTTTTTCGTAAACCAAACGTCAATAAACTCATTTTTTTTTTAATTATATTTTTTTATTCCAAATCTTAAATTTGATTAGGGAAACTCTGCCAGTGAATGAACGGACGCCAGTGAAATAATACTTGCACGTGAAATATATCTATATATATGTTGATTTTAATAAGGAGATTTAATCACTGACGCTCATCATTATTTAAACATTCGTCTATTGGTAGGTTTAGCTTAGGGGCCACGTTTAGTAAAATATGTAATAAAATACAAATTGTGAGAAATCGTGGTGCTTTTTTTTTTCTTTTTTTTCATGGGAATTTATATAGTTGGGTTGATATATATATGATCTTGTGGATTATTTTTTCGTAAACCAAACGTCAATAAACTCGTTTTTTTTTTAATTGTATTTTTTTATTCCAAATCTTAAATTTGGTTAGGGAAACTCTGCCAGTGAATGAACGGACGCCAGTGAAATAATACTTGCACGTGAAATGTATCTATATATATGTTGATTTTAATAAGGAGATTTAATCACTGACGCTCATCATTATTTAAGTATTCGTCTATTGGCAGGTTTAGCTTAGGGGCCACGTTTAGTAAAATATGCAATAAAATACAAATTGTGAGAAATCGTGGTGCATTTTTTTTTGTTTTTTATTATGGGAATTTATATAGTTGGGTTGATATATATATGATCGTGTGGATTATTTTTTCGTAAACCAAACATCAATAAACTCGTATTTTTTGTAATTATATTTTTTTATTCCAAATCTTAAATTCGATTAGGGAAACTCTATCAGTGAATGAACGGACGCCAGTGAAATAATACTTGCACGCGAAATATATCTCTATATAATTGTTAATTTTAATAAGGAGATTTAATCACTGACGCTCATCATTATTTAAGCATTCGTCCATTGGTAGGTTTAGCTTAGGGGCCACGTTTAGTAAAATATGTAATAAAATACAAATTGTGAGAAATCGTGGTGCATTTTTTTTTTCTTTTTTTTTCATGGGAATTTATATAGTTGGGTTGATATATATATGATCACAGAGGGTTGTTTTCTTGCTATGAAAGTTACGAGGTCGTGAGATGCGCGAGATATTGTCTCAAGGTACGCCCTGAGAGTAGTGCAGTGAATCATTTCATGAGCATAAATTACTGTCCCATCACAACGCTGGTTAGTTAATTAAGCTAAATTCGTTCTAAATGTGAGTAACTGCCGGGGCAGAGACGGAAAAAAGGAGCGTTGGGGAGGGGGGGCAGGTGCGGCATGAAATTGAGAAAGATTTGAGAGCGGGAAGAGACCAGACGAGGAATATGCTCATCGTCACTTTAGTGGGCGGAATATTTCATCTCACCATTAAAAAATCTTATCGTGAAGGATTATAATGAAATTGAATTTATTGCAAAAATTTCGTTAAATATTGCCCAGCAGACGAATAGAAGTCTCCTGTATAGAAATATTTGAAATATGTTGAGATAAAATTTTTATCGAGATTCAGAGACACTCGTGAATTTTCAAGCCGAACATGACGGGAAAATAAAAATATTCTTTAAAGTTGATGTGCAATATAGATATAAATTCGCAAGAGATAGCACTGGGGGCGCTCATAACGGAGCAAGAAAAATGCAAAGAGAATATATGTTACACCTCACGTTACAAATGCGTAATCGATCTTTTTGTTAAGATAATAACATCCAATTTTTGTTAAAAAAAACAATGAACAAGGAACATGATATACATTTTTAAAATATGGAAAAATCTCTCTTCAAAAGGCGAAACATTTTTTTCCATCAATAACGTTAATTTATGGAGTAAAAAATCGAAGCTGGCTGATTTTTTTTCCTTAGGCAGCGTACAGTTTTTAAATTAAATCAATCGTACCTTCAATATTTCAAAAGAAGCCAGAGCTAACTTTTTTAAAATAAGAAAAGCAAAAAATTTTTCATCAAGTATAAATAAAAATTCTTTTGAAGGTCTTTGAATCCTTTGCAGCTATTTTTCCATCTCGTTTAAAGAAAATTCAAATGGCAAGCTCGAAACACGTTTTGCAGATAAAAACGTGCTGATTAATCATTTCATCGAAATCGTGAAAATCCTTTCTCACGTATTATTTTGGACACATTCAATAAAGGTTCGCGATCCATTCTACATTTTTTACCTCCCTCAATCCGCATGAACCCTTTCGACTTTTTTGCGTCACAAGGGTTGAAAAAGTTAAAAACTGTTCAACACCTTATTTATCTTATCTTTTGAACGAAATTCAAATGGTCGAAAAAGTATTGAATTTTATTTGTATTAAAAATATTTATGAAATAATTATTTCATCAAAATTATGAAAGTCATTTGCTCGCATATTATTTCAATCAGACATCCAATAAATGTTTGCGGTCCATGAATGTACCGCAAATTTCTCCCTCATCAAACTCCACGGATCTATATGAAAACTCTCGGTCGCTGACGACTTTTGCACCAGATCCTAAAGCTCCTAAAACCTCCGAAAAGCTGCTTCATCTACTAATTGCTACGAGCAGTTACCCAGTGTACATTAAGCGTAGTTTGAAAACTACTTATCCCAGCTAAAACGGGTAAACTGGAAAATTCTCTCTCTCTCTCTCTCTCTCTCTCTCTCTCTCTCTCTCTCTCTCACCCGCTCTCTCTACTTTTCTCACTCTCTTTTTCTCTACCAATAGAAACTCGGAGCGTTTATACGAGGAGCGACGCAAAAATCGTTCGCTCAGCGCAAGCTTTCAGCCTCGATCACGTTTAGTTATCTGCCCCAAGTCGCTCTAATCCGAGTAACCAAAGAAAAATGTCAACTCATAAATCAAAGTATAAAATGATGTCATTACAATTTTAAACATGGAACGGCGATTCGAATGAAAAACGCTTCAAAATAAATTTCGCACTACATTTTTATGTCGAAATATTAAAATTTGTTGAATAATTATTTTATATATGTATGTTATTAAATGAAGAAAAAAAAACGATGATTCCTGTATTTTCACATAAAATCGTTTAGTCCCGTTCGTAGTAAAATCAATTTGAAAAATTATCCGAAACTTGAATTATTTCATTGATTATATTTACGAAAAAAAAAACTGAATTTCTGAATAATTTTGCACATTAATGATAAAGTCATTTTTTAAATTTATAAACTTTTTATTTTAAGATCATTCCTGAATAATTTATAATCCTGTCCACGATTATTTTTCAATCAGTTTTTTTCTAATTTTTATTCGACTCCAAAAATTAAAAAAAAAAAAAAACATCGAAAGTATGGAAACCAATTAGATGGACTTATTTTTCGAAAAAAAAAAAATGGGATAATGTATGCAAGAATATCGCTTACCTGATAATGCAGGCTTCGTGACAAAAGCCCAACAGCAGATAACAATGAAAAGTAGTAGATAGTTGGAATCTCGTAGTCTTCCATCCCGCAGTTGATAGTTTGATGATTTTTTACAAAAAATTTCGTTTTTGCTATATCGACGAGCAGCAGATGTGCACGATAGTGGGCAACCGATTATTGGGCCCTTCATCGTCGTTTCTCCTGCCTCATTGCTTTTTTGTATCTCCGTTGGATCTCAAAAGGAAGTCGAACGTTTTCAAATCTCTACACGAGAAGTGAGAATTTTATAAATAAAAATTCGCCTCCCTCGCGGAATAGTTTCGATAAATGCACTTTATCGCGAACTGTATATTTTTTTATATTTATTTCTCCAGAGTTGTATTAAAACGATATTAATAGACTGAAGCATATTTTTCAATTCCACAATTCTCATTCACGTTCACAATTATTCATTGATAATTTTGAGCACTATAAAATTTCAAAGATTATTTTAAACTTTTTTATTTTTTCACCACGATGAAATTTTACTCTCTTGTATTATTCACTCCTCATCGAATTCTCAAACATCACACGACCTCGATCTATTTCCGGCGGGGAGAGTCGTGAAATCAGATAGAATTCTTCTCACCTCGAATGGAATTTGGGACGCTATTACGTTTTATTTTTCTTTTGTTATAGTTACGACGCTACGAAGAGTTGGGTTGCGTCTCTTCCACTGAGCTTTAGTATAACTCTGTCGATTCTATTTTTTATGTGATTTTTTTTGTTCTTTTCCGTATTTTTCACAACTTTAACTCGATTTCCAAGATGTTTTTTTTTTTACGAGCAATTTTTTTTTTTCATTATCGTTAATTGTCATGTTTCACCCGAGGCACATGTCATTGACATATTAAGCATTTTTTTATCGTAAAACATTTTTTTTCTTCTCCCCACCCATATTAGGGCAAAATGTAATCGTTTCCATCAGCATCTGGGGGGAGACCAGCTCAAGTCATATCAATCCGGGAATAGCCCATTGAAATATTCGTATGTACGTATATATGTATATATGTATCTGTAAATATAAATTGACAAAAATATCCATGACGATCGATCAGGCTTCTCGGTAAACTGGTGGAAATAACAATATACACGAGAGAGGGCGATGACGAAAGTCTCTGACTATATGCATTATATTATACATGTATATATGGGGCATTCCAGGTTCAAAATCGACAGAGTCGTAACCCTCACAATTTCTTTTATTTATTTTTTCTTCTTTTTTTTCATTCCAGTGCATTGCAGGGTAAATAAGAAAAATATGTCACACCAATTTTCAAATTTGAATAAAACGCCATGATCTTTGACAATAAAATTTTTCAATAAAACTGTAGGATGTTATAGATTTGTCCCGAATTTTGGACAGTTGATTCTTTATTGATTTTTTTTTTTTTATCAACCCCACAAAGTATAAATGCTTCAATTATCGAAGCTGTGATGAGTGCCCCCAGAATTTTATTTATTATACTGTACAATATAGATTAAAAAAATAAAAGGCTTGTCTGGTGGAGCCAGATTTGGCCTGAAATGGCCCATACATAAACGGGAAACTGTATGCGCACGTGTATGCCCGTGTGAAAGAGCGAGAGGGAATTTTAGAGAATTGAAAAATCGCATCACACGACCAAGCGTGTCAGGAAGGGTTGGGGGAGGAGAGAACTCAGTGACAAATGAACTGCCGGGCTGGCGGTCGGCGTGCGCCGAGGTAGCACGCATAATAAATGTATTTCTTCGTGTAAAACTGAACAGAAAAGTGGAGGCGGGGTAAAAACAAAAAAAATGGTGAAAATAAAAAAAATCAACATGACGTGAAAAAAAAAAAAAAAAACTGTGATAGAAAGTTCGAAATGTGAAGCAGTTTCGTTCATGGGTACAGTTAAAGCCCAATCTTTTTCCTACGTTCGACTGAATAAACCGATTGAGTTCGATTTGAAATTAATTATCTCTCTTTTTTAAACCTCCCACGATTTATGAAAGCGATTTTATAATAATTTATATTCCTTTTGTATACAAAATTATACACAATCTCTCAAAAACTGACATTCAACGTACTGCAAAATTTCATTTAAGTACACTATTTTTTTACCCTTTCATGCTCGCATACATATTCATTTCGTATAAAATTATTCCCAACTGGTGGACACAGTTCAAATGAAAAAATGAGACAAAATAATTCCGGGGACAAAATAATTATGTCTTTTTTTATTGTCGTTTTTTTCGAATAATAAATGAAATCGTGACTGCACTCTAATATATGTATTGGAATAAATAATACTCGCGTATTATTTATTCTAATTTTACGGGGATTTTAAAGTTAATTTAAAAAAAATAATTTGACGTTAAGCTCAAAAGAATGGGATGTTATGTAATTTACTTGGATTTGAACTTAGTCACCTTTCTGCTAGACGCCATCTTACATACACGGATTTTTATTATCAATATATTATTTTTGTGACCAAAATATACGATTTTTTACAAAAATCGGATAGGCAAATAAATAAAATTTTAAATACATGCAACTTTTTGGCATTATTATATTTTCCTTAGGTTTTCATTTTTCATAAAATTATTTTTAATTGGTGGACACAATTCAAACGAAAAAGTCTGTGAAAAAAAAAAACAAATTTATCAAAAGAATTCTGATAAAATAAAAAATTGTAGCTTTTTTTAAAAGAATTAATTAAATGGGGACTGCACTGTAATATATATATAATGGTCACTGCCAGAGGGAAGATTGATAAATAATGTTAATTGCGGGGACTTCCAGAGTCGATAAATCGTAACATGACCTCTGACATCCTCTGATCGTGGGCGGCTGGACGTTAAAAAAATGTTGTCCTATACATGGATCTGGAAATGTCTCTCTTTGACTAACCCCGAACCGGCAATATTCACGAGAGCCGCGGTTCGTCAAGGTTAAATTTAACCCGCTGTCACTCAAAAAGCACGCTGAGTTTCGGTCGCGGGCTAAACGAACGGAAACACGATTTCGAATAAACATAACTCGCCCACATAATTCTCCCCACCAAAGCATAGTGTACATATACATATATATATGTGTGTGTGTGTGTGTGTGTGTGTGTGTGTGTGTGTGTGGGTGGGTGTGTATTATGCTGTATAGGATACACCGGGGAAATGTATCCAGTAGATACATACATCGATATATCTATATACATAACCTACACAATTTGGTGGCAACCACGCGTGGAAACTCGTAATTTATATTTTTAACTCTATATATCTCCTGTTTACACGTGTGTGGCAAACCGGATGAAATTTATTGCTTTCGGGCTTTGCTCATTTTTCAAAACAATCGCGATTAATTAAACCCCACGAATTGTAAACATATTATGATACTTACTGAGCAATATGTACCTCGTGGTGTTGCATGAAAACATTTTAATGTCATAAATATGATACAATGATGAAGGAGTGAGGAATAACGTAAAACTGATTAAAGTTTTTGTTTGTGTCTCTATATATGAATATTTAATTGAAATATGGAAAAGTTCGTTAATTGTTGAAAATTGAACGTGAGATTATTAAATTTTATCAAGGGTGAGCTCCTCAAAGCAGCGCTGATAGCGTATAGAACGCCCACTCGGGGTAAAAAGAGGGGAAGGGATGAAGGAGAAATCCTACCCCTGTGCAATTAATTAATTCCGTTGATACGTAGATCGCAGCAACAGGAGAATAGTATATATATATATATATATATATATATATATATATATATATATATGTATGTATATAATAATAAATTTATGTAAAGATGCCGTGCGTACTCATTACGTAAACACGATGTCGCCCTCTCGCGCTAAACGTCGACGACGACAGCTAAAAGATGACGAAAGACGACGACTATGGCTCAAAGACGAAAGCTTTTGCCGTGAAAGATCATCAACTCTCGGAAAGGAATGAGACAAGTCTCAAGGTAAAGAGCGAGAGAGCGAGAAAAGAGAACGACCAAGGGTTGGTAAAAGAGCCAACCCTGGTCGGGCTGGAGGCGGGCTAATTTGAATTGAAATACAGCTAAGTACGTGGGTAATTACATCTTGACGTTAATTAATGTCTCTCGGTAAACGCGAGTGCTGACGGCATGTTCTTGTTCATAATACACGCTAGACACATGAGTTTTTTTCTTTCACTACTTGTAGACACAGCAAAGCGTTTTGTTTTTTCTCTCGACGGGATTTGCGTGTATATTCATTTTTATAATGGCATGCGCGAGACGATTTTACTCATACTCGTAATGGAGAACTTGAAGTATTTTTTAATAGACGTGAAACTTTTGACTTGGAGTTTTATATAATTCATTACCTACAATATTTTATGACTTTACAGATACAGAGAAAAGCATTTTCTTAATTGAAATAAATCACATTCGAATCGAAAGAAATTCATTCAAATCCATTAAATCAGACGTCATGGTTTCTATGTTCATTCAAGACTGATCGTATGAGAAAAAAAATTGCAAATAGCTTAATAAATATCGAAGTTATCGCATTTTGAAGCTGAAAGATGTCAAGAAGCGAACAAAATGGCTGATCGCCTGCGTCAGCATTACCCAAGACGCACCGTCGTATTGAGATCGGTGCGCGCGCAGATGGACTCATGCACGAAATTCAAACTGTAATAGAGTCAACGTTTTTTAAGGTACATGCAAACAATTTTTTCGCCAGCAAAAGGTAAAAGTTTGCCTTAAAAAAATTGAAGTCTTCCTTTACTTCATCTTGACGGTTTCACCGCTAAAAGTTTATCATAAAACACCATCCTAATGTTTTCCCCTCGCAACCCGAAAACTTTACATAGAATGTTTTTGTTGATAAAATTAACTATTCCCGATTTATTTCACTGTCCCATTTAAAATGGGATACCCTTGTACATCTACGTCATCCGTACTCTATCTACACGGTCAATACATAATTTGCAAACATCTAAATCTATTGGTGAAGTTCCTATCAAAACGTGAGTGCCAAAAAAAGCATGCTAGCTGTAAAAATTATAACCCTCATTCACACATCAAAAGGATGGAGAATCCAAAAAGTGCCCTGAATAAAAATTTGTTATCATTCGAAAATTACGTATAGCAGACCTAGAGTAGAACGTAAGTTGGGTTAAACCTTGCAAAAGTAAATATAACATAACTTATTAATAATATCTTTTGATCTGGTACATTGCATCCACACCCCCGTAATTATAACCTCACGCTATATTTGTATATATGTGTATGAATTTGTGTATATTGTGCATATATCTATTCACAATATAATGCGAGGAAAACCGCACAGGTGCAACGAAGCGTGGATGCGAAACGCACGTGCGCCTCTGATCTTACTATACAGTAACGCGTTTTACTATGTATACACGCGTTTCGCATTCCTTCCTGCTGCCGAATCGTCGCGAAAGCTCTTTTGGCATTCTGACAATCTTGCTGTGGGTACAAACTCCTACATAGAAACACTTTGAGAGCTTTATCCTTGCGAAACAGACACATAGACACACACACACACACGCACAGAGACACACATACAAAAGTGCAATGACTTTGCGAATGGCGCTCCTGTGTCGTATGTCGTTGAATGTATTTTTATATTACTTGGCGAATTCCTCGTCCAACGCAAAGGCAGATGAGCTTCTGTTGTCAATAACAACGATTTTTTCGAACTCAATACACATGTTGCCATGAGCACAACATAAAATGCAGGGAATTTAGGAAAAGCAGCGTATTGGAATAAAAACTGAATTGAAAATGATTTTACGGCACAATACAAAGAAAAATATTGGCAGAATAATAATAATTACTTTTTGGTTTTTTTTTTCGAAATATCGTCGAGCCAATAAGATATTTGTTGAATGAATTTTATCGTCACATAAGGTTTCCGCAGGATCGTATTAGTACACATAAAATCAGAGTTGAAAAAATGCATTTTATTCCTACCAATTCCAATAGCACTCTACGAATGCATGAGGGAATTATTTCGCATTGAACGTTACGAACGCTACAAGCGCATTGTTAGCGTTTGAATTCGACCCTCGATTTTTACGGCTTTGATGGAGCTTTGATGCTGTGGTACACACGATATTAGGTATAAAGAGAGTCCCACTGTTGATCGGACGAGTGTGCAGCGCTTTACAGAGCGTATGATCGTGAGCTCTAACCTGGTAATGACATTCCAACCTCATGGCAAAGAGACAAACACGCCAAGAGCATTCAGAGTAAGCTGGAGCGACCAAAGCAACATTTATCCCGTTTTATTCGATTTTGTTATTCGTTTGTTTAAAGAGTGTAAACGAATGAACCGATGAGTATTCAGGCGAGTGTTAGAAAGGGAGTGAGAGTGTGAGAAGCTTCAAGCGGAGCGGAGAGTGGGGGTATCCAGTAGCAGTAGGGCGATCGAGTAGAGTGGGGGTAGAGAGTAGTGGTAGGGGAGACAACAGTCGCAGTCGTCGCTACACCATCGATGCACGAACTCCATCCAATTTCCCGAGCGCGAAAACCCTTTTTACTTTTGTCTCATCGTCTGTAAACCCATTCCACGGTCCTATATATAATTAACAAAGTTAATTAGCGTTCTTAAAAGATGAAAGGAACAGAGAGAAAGAGCCAAAAGAGGCGGAGGAGGACAAGTTTTGTGCACCGAGAGAGAGAGGCCGGATTGGAACGTTTTCTCTGCACTCTGCATGCGTCAACTCGAGGAATTAAAGTATCAGCGTCCAAGCGAAACTGCGGCATGGCGTTAAAACATCGTGTCGTAACGTGTGCCCAACGGAACACGATGAAAGGAGAGACAGGTATATAAAACGAAAAGTAAGAGTCCGTCAAAGGTTCAAAACGTATTTAAGCCTTTGTGAACCTGATTCACGCAACGAAAATGATTTTTTCGTCTCACAAAATTGACAGCAAGTATTTTCTAGTTCAGAGACAGGCCTTAGATTAATGAGATTTAGGAAGTCTATCTTCTTGATTTTCATTTATTGGTATAAAAAAGATTCGTAAAATCAACAAATTTTGAGTTTGAGAATTCATTCGTAATCATCGTGACACATGCATTGTATTATGTATGAACCCTCTATTAATGACGTCAATAATTTTTTCTTAATTCCCTCAATACATACTCGTAACTTTTTACCCCTCAAGTTGTGTTTTTTTTTTTCAAGTCAAATAGCAATGAAATTATCCATTATCGTTACTCATCAAATGAAATCAATTGCCATTAAAATTATCGATACAAAGTAAATTATAAATATAATTCATTAAATAACAAAACGAACATTAGAAAATTCACTTCATATAGTTTTTGTTCCGTCGATCCATTTTTTATTTTATCATCGGTGCATGTGCACTCATTACAATACACTTTATAATACCGTCCTGGGTCTGCATATAGGCGTATATTTTTTCACACTATAGTATGTGTGTTGAGCTTTATACATGTATAAGACTTTCGAGTAGCGCTGAAAACAGTTGTTTTTATGCAAAATTCACATTCACGGTAAACTCTTACCGCGTACGACGTCCATGCTCCCGTGACTAACAAGCGCATGGGGCTCAAACACGACTGCGAGTGTGCACATGCCCGTGTATCATGTTGACACAGATTTGCGTGTGTGTGTGTGTGTGTGTCAAAGCACCGCAGCGGGGTCCATGCATCCCTCAAAAGTGAATATACGATGTGTGCATATGTGACTTAGGTGTATATATACATGTCCGTATACATGTGTGGTATGTGACTTGTATGTACCGTCATGACCATACATGCATATATGCATATAGACACGGTAAACGCGCATTCATTATTTAGTAACGATCCTCTTGAAATGTTGGCAACAGCCGAGAGCCTAGAAACGGTGCATGAAGGTTTTACTCTTTTCTCTTCCTTCGCCCTCCCTCTCTCTCTCTCTCTCTCTCTCTATACTGTTGTTGGGATTTTATCGGTCATAACGCAGAAGGCTCTCTTTCACGTCTATTTTACCAACATCATTTTTTTATTTAGTAAAGTTAATCGTTCACCCACGACGCGTTTATCGGTGAGCGTGCATTTTAACAGCTACAAGAGGTCAACACCAATCTTTTTATCTTCAATCCTTCCTCTGCTATTTTTCTCCCCGGTGAGAAACAAATTAATCAGATGAGAAGGAGCGTTCGGGCCTTTGAGAGAATTGAGATTTCATCTTGGATAATTTACGGCCAATATTCGATTGTCAAACTCGTACAAATGCAATGAATCAAGTAATGATTTTTGTTCTTTAATTTCTTAATTAATTTTTTACGAAAAATTTAGCCTCGAAAAATTGATGATTGGCAATTTCAAGATCTTTGACATATATTATAGTAAAACTTATCCCATTCTAACCAAAGCATGATAAAATTTTCCAAGCCAACAATGGCGCCTGAATGCCGCAGTGATTGATAATGTTGACCAAACTCTTATCTTCGTACATCAGAGGACTGTACACGAAAATTCTCCTCAGTCCCATTAGAATATTAAAATTTTATCTCGACGTATTATATGCTAAAAAAATATATATAAACGGAATATGGTATCTCGTTGGGCTGGACCGGAATTTTTTCGATCTTCGAGTGCGTTTTCCACATTTCCGCGTTTTTTTTTTAAGCGGGATTATTACGTCGCTCTAGATCGAGTAATTTGACCGTGCAAATTCCTCACAGTTTTAACCAGACCGTACGCTAGTTCCATACCTTATCAATTTGCAACTAGCGCCATCACAGCGGCGGTCTTCGCCGTTAATCGTGAATATAGAATCCTTCAGCATGTGTCCCCTAGGCGTGGTATTATTAGTACCACCTGCATTAAAAAATCATATCATAATCATATAAAAATGGGAATAGTAGTGCTATTCCCATTTTTACATGCCTCATTATCAGTGCAAGGACATTTTTTCCACCAACCACTTTAACAGTGGAACTAGCAGTATATATGTACTTCTATTTGTATGTATATAAATGTATGTATGTATGTGGGGAATGCGAGATCTGGGCTTCATTCGCGTTCCCGTTTTCCCGAAAAGTAAATCGTGAATATAGAATCCTTCAGCATGTGTCCCCCAGGTGTGGTATTATTAGTACCACCTGCATCTAAAAATCATATCATAATCATATAAAAATGGGAATAGTAGTGCTATTCCCATTTTTACATGCCTCATTATCAGTGCAAGGACACTTTTTCCACCAACCGCTTTAACAGTGGAACTAGCAGTACATATGTACTTCTGTTTGTATGTAGATATATGTATGTATGTATGTGGGGAATGCGAGATTCGGGCTTCATTCGCGTTCCCGTTTTCCCGATGAATAACTCTCGCGCGTTTTCTCGTATCACCATCTACGCAGCTCAAGCGAAACGGGCCAGGGAATTTTAGACCGTGTGCATTTTCCCAAAACATATTTGTTCAAAGGACGAATGCTGCATCGCTATGCACGCATAGAACTCATGGCTACGTGCGAATGGTACACATTCAGTTGCACACACACGCGCGTACACACACACACACACACACACACATATATATATATATATATATATATATATATATATATATATATATATCAAAGGGAAAAAAGTTCGATAGGCATTCCAGTATAGGCCACCCAGTGACCACAGCCTGGAGCGCAAACAGTCACTGCAAAAACACCCTCTTTTTTAAATAGAACATTTTTAATGGAAATTTTCGAGTTTTGGAGAAAACAGCAGTGCTGAATAATAACTGACACAAAGTTGTACGTCAGAAGCGAGATTACAAAAGATTTCTCCCTCGAACAAAGTTTCAATCTCTGTAAGAAAAATATTGTTCTTAGCATACGTCATAAAATAAATAAACTCTAAATGATACTTAGTGTCAAAAATTCGATATATTGAGAATTTTAATTTCATGATTCATTGTATAGATAATTTTCGTATGAAAATTCATTGCATAAAACATTTTAGTGACAATATTCAGGGCAGAAAGAATTTTTGGGTTAAAACTTATTGTATTCGTACATGCATTTCGCGTTCTCTGTATGTGTAATGCTATATGCTGTCTATATATATATATATGGTATATATTCTCTCTCTCTCTGTATATATATATATATATATATATATATATAGTATATAGAAGAGGGATACGCGCAATGAACACGTTTGCTCAACTCGCTATACAGTCAAAGTCCCCACACATTAACCGTTCAGAATCAGCGCCATTCGCATATTGTTACTTCCCCGGAAAAAAAGATACATACGAATTGGTATTTATGATATTGCGTCAAGTTAAGTGAATGGTTGAGGCGATTCAAGCATGCGACGTGAATCCTTTCGTTTTTGATTCCATTGGAATTAAATTAAAGATATAAATATTATTGGAGGCTCCAAAGTTTCAAGCAAAATTTCACCGTAACAATTTCAAAGATATATTATTCGTAAATATAAATGACACGATGATTTTACAAAGATTAGCATATCCGCAGCGTTTCATCACAACATATGAATTTTTTCAATAAATCATTTTTTTTTTAATTCAATAAATTTTCGAAAATTAAATAACGTCAAATATGAGCGGTATGGTAGAATTTTCCATCGCGCCAAAATAAAAAATGAAAAAACCAAAAATTCCAATACTAAATACGGATTTATTTATAATTTATTAATCACCTCGACGATCAAAGCACAAATTTTACATGACCTTTATTAACGATACGATCTATTTTTTTCAAGCTTTTCCATATCAAAATTTGAATGAAAACTGCGTTGAGAAGTGAAAAATTGAATCGTGAGAGCTTTGACTGTACTCTGCTTTTACCCTCCCACCCTTCCGGTAACTCATCACTTGAGTATTCGTGCAATTGGTTTTTCGTGTTCGCAGCGGAACGCTGGCCCTGTCCTCGCTCGAAATCCTAATTTCTCGTATTCGGCGAGACTCCCTCTGGTCGGACATCGGGGGCTGTGCGAGATAGACAGAGCGAGGAAAAGAGTGTGAGAGAGAGAGAGAGAGGGAGGGAGGGAGAGAGAGGGAGAGAGAGAGAGAGAGAGAGAGAGAGAGACGGACGAGACGTCACTTCTAGCTCCAGCTTTTGCAACCCCCATCCTGATACTCCGTTTGTCTCACCCTTTCACGCTCTATAGGGCAAAGCCTTCTACGTTAATATGGAATTTAGCTATCGTGGCCAAACGTCCAACTATGTATTTTGGTGCCCCTTGTATTTGGTGCTTTGGTGGAAATTTGCTCATGATATGAGAATATTACGCTTCTACGCATTTAATGCTCTCATTCTATTATGACGATGTGTCATAAGCCTCTAAATATACAGGGTGGATCTATCTTTTATGCTCACCCTCAGAATTATCTAATATTTTCGATTTATAATTCGCTCAATTTAAATGATGGATTGTTTTCATTCCATACGGGCATGTCCAAATGAAATGAAAACAATGTATACATATATTGAAAAACATTTGTCAAATATTAAAAACAATACAGTGCCAAAAAATATATATATTTTTGACATATTACGTATTCGCAATATAAAATGCTACATGTGTCAGCACGTGTGTGAAAATATGAAATTTTAGATACACAGCATGTGTCAGACATATTTTTTTTGCCATGTGGATGAAGTGGTTAAGTTATTGCAGTCATAAATTCGAGCCATTGCATGAAAAATTAATCGATGCACCAAATGTTGGGGAATAATAATTTAAAATACTTCCAAATCATAAACAACGACGAATACCCAAAATAAATATTTGATAAATACTTAAAAAATTGTATTTAGTGCAAAGTTATTTTTCCAAATTTATTGATCACGAAGCTACAGGAGTATTTCCATAAGCTCGAGGATCATACTTGAATGTTAATGACATATATTGATCGTATATTTAAAAAAATATATAAATTCAGAGGTAAAAAAGCAGCCGTAAGCTCAAAATGACACATTGAAGTGAGTAGATAAATGATCGTGGCACCAACTTAGTAATAAATAATTATAAAAAAACTTTCAAATTGATTTTCTTACATTCGACGCTGGATTCGTAAATTCGTAATTCCAATAAAAATTGATTTCGACGTACGAAATGAAACCAGAAGAAAAAAATCACTCAAACACTCACTATCGTATCGATATTGTCAAAGATCACATCGTCACATCCGTCACTTGAGGAGCTAAAATATTTTTTTTTATTTTTTTTTTTATGATCGATGAAAAATCGTAACTGACAAACATCAATAATTGTCACTGTTCGCCGAGCACGCTCTGTGGACTTTGGGGCTGTTTGTACGCTGTAAAAAGAGGCCGAACACGCGTGATACCGGTCTAAGCTCACAAGACGCACTGAAACCTCAAACCTCGACGATCGTCGCGTACAGCCGCGTGTGTTCTCGTTCTTCTTCTCTCTTATGTATAGCTCTTCTACGCTCGTTTCTCCGACAATAAACTGGCGTGTATCTCTCTCCCTCTCTTTCTCTCTCATTCTTTCTTATGTGTGGATGCGAGAAACTGAGAACACGCGTAGTATATACAATACATGCATAAGTATATTTATACATACATATGTATGGGGCATTTCATGTTAAATTCAAAAAACATTGAATTCTCTCGCTTTCTCTCGCTCTGGGTTTGATCAATGATTTTTTGACAATAAATAAGGCTATTCTTTCTCACTATTTCTGGAGATGAAATAACAAAATATGATATAATATAATATCGACATAATAATAAAGTGCAAATGTAGGTCTGAGGTCACAAAAACATTCACACTCACGAAACTGTCACACAATCGTGACCTTCGACCCCAACCCCATACGTATCATATAAATATATTTTTTTTTTCCAAACTGAATACTCTACTTTCTGTCATTCAGCAAGGAATGATGATAATGCATAACATCCATACGTTATCAGATAAACTAAAAAAAAAAAAAAGCTGATTGAAAATATTTCGTGACGTTTATGATCTATCTTTTTATAATTGGAAAAATTTGAAGATAACAAAAGGAGGTTTTTGGGGTTGTATATATTTTTGACAAAATCTCATTGTCTTGTTATTTGAATTTTTATTCGTCGATTCACGCCATGAACGAGGTTGAGGATAAACAGAATGAGACTTACTAAGTACGAGAGATTCTTTGCATGATTAAAAATTGTTGACGATGCCAAATTCGACATACCCAGGAAAGAATATAATTTCACTTCCGGTAAAATAGCCCATGGGTAATTTATGTATCCCTATATATATATAGTACGTGCTGGCGCGCTATTGCTTCGCCCTGCAGAGTACGTGAACTTTTTTTTTCACATAATTCTCTTGATCTTCGTCTCTTTTTCCTTTCATGTAAATTATACCGTACGAAGCTCTCTCTCTCTCTCTCTCTCTCTCTCTTGCTTTTGGTACGATAATCTCTGGTATGGTCAAAGGATCCCGGCGACCGTCGTTTACACTGGTGCGTGTCGCCCCTGTGGCGAACACCAGAGATTTGTCGTCGTCATTGCCTATATATATGTGCCTGCAGAGTATGCCACGCATACGAACCATAATATATATGATAGCGATATATATATATATATATATATACATATATGCTGTCGTGGGTGGAGGGGTGAGAACTCGCTGCAGGGTCCACGAGAGGAAGGTTCTCTCTCTTCCTCTGTTACGAATGATACGCCACACTATATGGGTTCTCGCACTTTGGTGGCGTCCCCGGAACATCGTACGAGCTTCACACGAGAGTGTAATGAGAATGAGCGGAGACGCGGAGGGAAAGAGTTAGAGCAAAAGGAGGAATGAAAAGTCTGGAATGCCTCAGGCATACCTTCACTCAACTTTTTTTCTATAGTCGCTTTCAAGCACTGTCAATCACTCAATATCACTGTACAACGTGAGAAAAAAAAATATATTCTATTCGATTTAAATTAGTTTTATTCATATGGGATGAATTTTAATATGAATAGAAATTACATTTATTTCAATTTAATGAATTCATTTTTTTCCCATCGATGTTTATTCAAATGTACGTGTTATTGATTTCTAACGGTCATCAAAAAAACATCGCTTAGATCATAAAAATTATTTTCATTCAATGTAGTTCCACTTTTTATGCTAAGAAAGATAACAATTTATAAAAGTCAAATTAATATTTTCGAATTTTTAGTTAAATTAATTATTCAATATAATTAAGCCTGTAATGAATTATATGTAATTAATCTAATTAATAGTTTTAGGCGAATCTTAAGCAAGCTTTAAGACTAGCATACTGCGTACAGAAAGATCTGGTGCCAAAATCTAATAGAATATACGATCTGTCTCTCTTTCGCTGGGGTTCGAAGCGATGCAGATTGCAGCTGGGCTTCGTGCGCACACACACACACACACACACACACACTCAAGAGTAATACGGAGTGTAAAATAAGGAACAAGAGAAATGAGGAATGAAAAAAAATGATAAAAAGAAAGACAAAAGATGCTACACATTTGCGTATCAAACATCAATAGACCCCCATATAAAAAACAAGGGATTGAGAGAAACGCTGAGGAATCTTCGAGGTATACGTGCAAAATATACCTATAAAATTTATATATGCGCGCGACGATTCCTTGAAAAAAAGAGCGCTTTGCATTCCTTACGCACAGAAAGCCCCAAAGCTTCAATCTATAGCATCACATCGTTCGTGCAGAAAGAGAAAAAGGGTGAAAAAGAGAGAGCGAGCAAAAGGCCTTCTTGCACGAAAGAGAGAAAGGGGGAGAAACTGCGGGCATTGGAACAAGCGAGATATTATGCAGATAAGATATTCATGGCTATCGGAACTGCTGATCGTGGCTACGCCTTTATTTTTCGAGATGAATAGAAATGGAGGTACAAACATCAACCCAGCTCTCGAGAGTTCCTGTGGGCAATACCACCACGATGTATATATATATATATATATATACATACATATGTATATGCATATTATATGGCTAATCAATACACCCTTCTGAACACTACTGAAAATAACGTTATAAAGTAATAAAATAACCAGGGTGTTAAAGAAGATGAGTATAACGTTTTAACGAGTGTCGAACCATTCTTATTAACATTAAGACTCTTCATGGAGAAAAATTTATATCATCGACTACAATACAATGATTGTGCTGCCACCTCAAAATTGTCAACACATTTGTCCAAGTGATCAGTGAATGAATATTAATACATTTTCGGTAACCAGTGCATAATTATGGCATGCACACCATCCAAAACTTTTATTGGATTCCATTCAGCGGTCTTCGAGAAAAATGTGTTTAAAGTTTTGAGGTTATATTGCAAATCGGCATCAGCTGTTCAACAGCGGCCATTAATAATGCAATGGTGGACTCATATATAGATAGACGGCCATTTAGTGTTGATTTTAACGCCTAATAATTTATAATACATGAAACAATTATGAGTTATTATTCTTCACCCATTTCGCACTAATAGAACAAAGATATGTAGCAATATATTCGATAAAATTCACCTCGGGCCAATCAAAACTAAGAAAGTTACCTACAAGTGTTTTATAAATCTCTATAAAAGCTCTTTCTCGAGAGCCTGTCATCTTACATATATATATAGTATATTATTTATATTTTACATGCACATACACGTGCACTGTGTGTTCTTCGTATATTTTATATATATATATCCACTCTCCGTAAAAATAAATAATTAAACGGAACAGAAATTTGTGAGAAGGAGACGATTATAAATAAATGTTCAGCATGCAAAAGTAAAAACGTCAAACGTTAAGTTGCTCCCCGAGAAAAGTGTGCTTAAAAGCACGCAACAGAAAAATGCACGTTCTCCGGTGTGTCCCCTTTCTCCCGGGGATCAGTAATGAGTGGAATTTGCGCGGGCTCACGCGTGCGTGTTTTATACACGACGGTATTTACACTTTTGAATAGATATACATATATATATATATATGAGTGCCCGCGTATTGTAAAGAGGTACAGAGCAAACGTCGACGACGATGAAAAGAGAGGCCTCACCCGGGGATCCGACCTCCTCGTCGTTGTCGTCGTAGTCGCCGTTACGGTAAGATCAGCAAGAGAGCTTGCAGCTCGAGAAACGCGAAGAACACGACTTCCCTCCAATTTACCGGTCTCGTCGCACACACAGCAGAGCTATAACGGGAACAGAGCGACGAAAAGGCAGACCGTTTCAGTTCTATTCTCTTCCGCGCTTATTTCTCTATTTCTGTTTCGCGTACTCTCACTGCTGTACATCGATGTATGTATATGTATATGATATATATTTAAAAGAAGCCATATATTTATAGAGGGTTGAAAATATAGCCAGTGATTTGGGACTCGTTTAGGTTGCTTTAACAAATTTGCATGAAAATTTAGCTCACGCGAAATCACGGTACGGATATTTGGAATGGAGCACAAAATAATGGATATTTGAGTAATCCACTATGGTAATCACCTGGATAAAAAAAATTAAATAATCATTTTTATTTATCATACGAATTCGTAGATCAATTTCTTTGTCTTACATCAACTCGAAAACTATTCTCATCGTATTTTCTGAAATCTAGTCCAATATTGTAGAAATTTTCTTCGAACATTTAAACAAATGATCTTCCATGGAGTATTTATAATTGAACATGAAAGCTTCTCAACATCATCTCGGCGTAATAATATTTTGGCGCAGCTTGCTGATGAGCATTCAAAGAAAATTCTCCTAAATTTTTTAGGAGAAAATCCTAATTTAGAGAATCAAAAATGTAACACAAAACCCCGTCAACACTTTACTCTGCGAATGATAATTTTGAAAGTACATGTCAACATTTTCAATCCCTTTAAAACTGTCAGGTGTCTGCAGTTTTTTTTTTTTTTTTTTAATCCTTGACTTAGAGGAGATTTAGAGTAGATTTCAAGAAAAAAACAAATCTGACTTTAGCGTGGATAAGGATTTTTCTTCATATTGCAAACTTGTATTTAGAGATTCGAAAAAGAACGAAAAGTCCCATACAATTTGTTTCTCTGAATGATAGATTATTAGACCCCTAAATTTCTCAAATTTATTCGCAAATGCAGATATCTGGAGGGTCATTTTTTATCCTAAATATCAAATTTTAAGTTATTTAATCATTCAATCTGTCAATAAGATAAAAAAAAAGTACTATCAACACGTAATCAACCATTATTCGTAATGTTGTATATAATACATATATATAATACATATATAATACATATATAATACATATATAATACATATATAATACATATATAAAACATATATATAATACAATATAATGCTGTATATAATACATTTTTTATTTTATTTTCTGTTTATTAGTTATTTTATACATAAGTTGGAAGGCTACAGTTTATTTTGCAATAAAAGTTGCCGAGTGGAGCTCACGTAAGAGGGCCCTTCAGCCTCACAAGTTTCACGCCCACATTATCGTATGCGTGAAACTTGTTCCTAATTAGCCCTTTACACATAACACATGCACGAACATACTCATAAAAGTATTTTCCATGTTATATTCCTTAACGCCAAAGACACAAAATGTGGAACATGTTACTCCAAACTCCAAAGCCTTCACCGTTATAATCGTACGTGGATAGGATGCTCCGCAAAGAGCGCCGACGATGCATGTCTCGAATTAGTCACGCTTTATCGCTGCGAAATATCTCTAAACCATCCTTCTCTTTCTCTCCCCCCCCCCCCTCTCTCTCTCTCTCTCTCTCTCTCTCTCTCTCTCTCTCTCTCTCTCTCTCTCTCTCTCTCTCTCTCTCTCTCTCTCTCTCTCTCTCTCTCTCTCTCTCTCTCTCTCTCTCTCTCTCTCTCTCTCTCTCTCTCTCTCTCTCTCTCTCTCTCTCTCTCTCTCTCTCTCTCTCTCTCTCTCTCTCTCTCTCTCTCTCTCTCTCTCTCTCTCTCTCTCTCTCTCTCTCTCTCTCTCTCTCTCTCTCTCTCTCTCTCTACCTATTTTCTAGCATTTATCGCGAAACCTCTGTCTCCATCTCGACTCCGCTCCAAACTCCCGGCACCTTTTGATGATCATTGCAATACAACAAAAGCGAATAGCTCTAATAGGTATACATACCCAGAGATCTCTACTTGGTATGTATAATCTGTACAGTTCTTGATAATGCTCCAACTGACGATGAGTCTCGTGCTTGCATACACGATAACAGCTTCTATATAGTTTACAACGCTTAATTGCACCAAAACGTTCGAGAGGTTAGGGTCCAAATGTATACCGGGTATACGGTGCATTATATATATATATGTATATATATATATATAAATCTGCAGGTATGCAGTACATACAGGATAATTCAAAATAAGTAAAATGATTGAAAATAAGATGACAAAATAATACCTTCCAATGCTAATGAATTTACGAGTTATAATAGTCGGCCTTTAATGGTATATTCAACAGTGTCAGTATTTTAGGCCGTATTATTGACAAAATATATATTTGCTGATATTAAAAAATTACAAAAGCCACCATAACATCTGGTGAATAAATTTGAATTAATCGTTCCCAGTTGTCGTAATTTGTTATTTTTTGGAAAATATTATCAACTGCATGACTAACGTTAATGTAAACATTGTAGAACGTTTAACTAAAAATATTCATCAATAATCAAAATTTTGTCATTTTCGAGGCTGGTGAAGTTTTGATGAACTCTGACATTGATCAGGGATTTTTCGTATTGATTACCAATATTTGGCAGATTTTTTCATGCAGTACGTTCGATAGAATATTTCGTAGCATGGAGAATAAAACAATGCAATTGCCATTATTATTTGACAATAATTATATATAACCCTCGCGACGACGAGACACCAAGCCTTGTCTTGATATATTTGGCCAAATATTCGACGGATATCATTGGCCACAAAATGCGATAATTATTCTGAATCATTCTGTATCTGGATACATACAATATCTACATATCCTTGTATCCAAAAACGTCTTCAGCATCCAAATTATATACACGATGAAACGAGAGGGTCCACTCAACTCGTTCGCATAGTACACTTATCTAAACTCGCGTTACACACTATTCGCTATTATCCATTGTTTCGAGAAGTTTGTCCAACACTCCTCAAACTATATACATTATTGTTATACTAAAAACCCATGTATACAATGCAATTTATATGCACAGTAGATATATAAACTTATTCATCTATATTATATATCTACCTGCCTATCTATACGTGTCTATTTGCATGTATATGTATATTTACTATTTGCATGCTTTGTGTACGCGGACTAAGACTCATTATACGCTCAGCTATTTCTCCCAGTACTCGCGATGTAGCATTTCATAATATATACACATGGATTCTCAAAATCAAGAAGGGCGAACAAGTTACCCTTATACACAGTCTCTACGTCCCTGTGCCATCAATCCATCGATATATGTATAGTATGAGTTGATATCATATTTATATGATATATATATGTATATATATATATATATATGTATGTATATATATATATATATATATATATATATATATATATATATATATTAATGACATGTATTATGTACTATGGATAAATGGAAGAGTAGACAATACAAGTAAGGATTTCAAAATTGTGTGTATATCGGTTTGATCTCATTCACGACTGTATTATAGATATTCATGCAATATATTGCAGTATGAACACCTACCAAGTGTTCTCGTACATCTACTCATCCACGGTTTAACAGGATTTAACTCTTTGGAAGAGAGGATTTGATGTGCGAGGTATGAAGAGACAGAGAGAGAGAGAGAGAGAGAGAGAAAGAGAGAAAGGAATGAGTTGGAGGTGGAGGTGGAGGAAAAGGTTATACAGGCATGGGAGAACGTCGCGAGAGGCAGTGAGTAATAGAGTCCGGATAATCCTCGAGCGTCACGACAGTGAGAAAGAGGCCCGGATGCCTCGGAGACGTTCAAACCACCCTCCACTCTGTGGCCTATAGTGTATATATATATGTGTGTGTGTGTGTGGGTGGGTGTGTTTATAAGTATATAACGGAGTGAGAAGGAGTAAAAGCTCTCTGAGAACTTAACCCTTTACAGGTGGCGTCGTCTATTAGGTATATTCTAATGGGAACTTAAACAAGCCGCGTGCCACGATGCAGACAAAGTTCATATGAATGGAGAATGATGAGGGATGAATTTATAAGTAGGAGATGTGAAAAGAAAAGCAATGATGGACATAACATGAATGGAAAATCCTTTTTAATATTTTTCTTGCAGGATCGAAATCAAATATCGTCCCTGAAAAAATATTCATATTTATTACAAGAGAATAAAATCGGTCCACACTGCGTTTATAATTTAAAAGAAAAAAGATACAATGTTTACTTTTCATTTGTTGCCCATTTGATGATTCCGAGTATTTTTAGAATCGTCGTCGAGACCATGAATTGCTTTTTGAATTTTGTGAGAAAACTCGTTTTCAATGTTAAAACGGATCATTCTAACACGTAATTGCCGACAGATTTCTACTGTGATAGTTTTCGTTGAACTGGATTTTCCATTCAGTTTGGCCACCATTTTGTGTCAACTCCCGACTCCAGCTTGATGTGCCTCGAGCGGCCATTTTGTATTGCCATGCGCCACGTCCGCAAAGGTTCAGATTCTCGCAATCTCGTTTTTCCTAATTCTCCAAGAATCGATCGACCGAGACCGACCATCGACACAATTTCTTCAAACTCCAAAAGTAATAAAACCGGTGAACTCAACTGCCAGTACCGTTGAGCGAAACAATAAGAACGAGGAAACAGAGAATATGTAGTTAAAATCGAAGAGAACGAGGGTATTGAACTAGTTCCTCGTTTCGCCCTCTGGCGGTTACGGTCGAAGCTCTGTATGTGTCAGTACGGATACTGGAAGAGCCAAGCATTGCAAAATGGATGAGTAACGAAGTTAGGATAATCCTTTTGCTCTGTCTTTCGTCGTTGGGCTGCGATATCCACACCAGAGGGATCGTCGTACGCCTCAGTTCTCTCTCTCTCTCTCTCTCTCTCTCTCTCTCTCTCTCTCTCTGACACACACACACTCGTTTCAACTCTTGCTATACGTCATCTCCTATTTCCTCCTTCCTTTCACTCCATCTCTCGGTCATTTTATGTCACCCTTGAGAGAGACGCAAAAGACCACACGAAAGCCATCGTCGCACGCGATAACCATACTCGTTCACTTCTAGAACGTCGACGACAACGACGACGAGCGTAAGTTGATATCGCTGAATGGCAGGAGGCAGACCGGAAGCAGCGGTAGACAGGACTATACGACAGAGAACGAACGAACTCCAACGTTCTCATCCACATAAATGTGTTAGACTACAATGTCCGTTCACCTTCTTGCTCACGATATGCGCACAACACACATGCCCGCAGTAGAAACTACGATGGGCACAACAGAAGTTGACAAACGAAAGATGTCTGGAAGTTTCTTTTTTACCAGATAAACATACTCGATTTGCACAATTTTTCTGGTATTTCATACCGGCTGAACCCTTACTTCTCCCACTTCAATCGGAACTTTCACAGTTTCAGGCTGAGTCAACTTGATCAAGTTCAACAATTTTTCAACCCTCTCCCAGAGCAATTTTTTTTTTATGAGTCTCACAATTGCATTCTTGTAATGGGAATTGATCGCAAGTGATTTCATACAGCAGACAAACTTTAAAAAATCAATCACGTGATTAATCAAGAGTTGAGAGCATCAGTAAAATGTCCACATCAAGTGAAAGGGTTAAAAACTAATTTATTTGTATCGTAGTGTGAAAAGTGGTCGGTCAAACCTATAATGAATAAAAAATTGACTTAATACCAGAAATTATCACGCCTGCAGTGGGTTGAAAAATATTGTGAGTATCATCTGAATTAGTGAATCACACTTTTCCAAAAGATATACAAGGTGGTCTTTTCTGGTTTTCTTTATTAGTCGTAAGAGAGATATAATATTTTATACACGACACACAGCCAAGATACTGGGAGAGAGAGTAGCTTCGAAGCTGACAGACAATCAGATTATATGACCAGCCTTTTCATCATAAAGATACGACATTGTGACCTTTTACAAAACGTAATTGGAGAAACTTGGGAAAATCTCTGCTGTGGTTGATACTTGGCGGGTGCAAACCAACAATGAAGATTGTCAAAGGAAAAGTGAGATGACAAAATAAGCCGTTGAACAGCAGGACAGGATACAAAACAAAGCATACATGCATACTTTGGTCAGTATAATATATTAAAGAATCGATCACCTGAATAATTAAGAGTTGCGAGTATCAGTAATAAAATGTCCACACCAAGTGAAAGGGTTAAAAACTAATTTATTTGTATCGTAGTGTGAAAAGTGGTCGGTCAAACCTATAATGAATAAAAAATTGACTTAATACCAGAAATTATCACGCCTGCAGTGGGTTGAAAAATATTGTGAGTATCATCTGAATTAGTGAATCACACTTTTCCAAAAGATATACAAGGTGGTCTTTTCTGGTTTTCTTTATTAGTCGTAAGAGAGATATAATATTTTATACACGACACACAGCCAAGATACTGGGAGAGAGAGTAGCTTCGAAGCTGACAGACAATCAGATTATATGACCAGCCTTTTCATCATAAAGATACGACATTGTGACCTTTTACAAAACGTAATTGGAGAAACTTGGGAAAATCTCTGCTGTGGTTGATACTTGGCGGGTGCAAACCAACAATGAAGATTGTCAAAGGAAAAGTGAGATGACAAAATAAGCCGTTGAACAGCAGGACAGGATACAAAACAAAGCATACATGCATACTTTGGTCAGTATAATATATTAAAGAATCGATCACCTGAATAATTAAGAGTTGCGAGTATCAGTAATAAAATGTCCACACCAAGTGAAAGAGTTAAAAACTAATTTATTTGTATCGTAGTGTGAAAAGTGGTCGGTCAAACCTATAATGAATAAAAAATTGACTTAATACCAGAAATTATCACGCCTGCAGTGGGTTGAAAAATATTGTGAGTATCATCTGAATTAATGAATCACACTTTTCCAAAAGATATACAAGGTGGTCTTTTCTGGTTTTCTTTATTAGTCGTAAGAGAGATATAATATTTTATACACGACACACAGCCAAGATACTGGGAGAGAGAGAGAGAGTAGCTTCGAAGCTGACAGACAATCAGATTATATGACCAGCCTTTTCATCATAAAGATACGACATTGTGACCTTTTACAAAACGTAATTGGAGAAACTTGGGAAAATCTCTGCTGTGGTTGATACTTGGCGGGTGCCAACCAACAATGAAGATTGTCAAAGGAAAAGTGAGAAGACAAAATTAGCCGTTGAACAGCAGGACAGGATACAAAACAAGGCATACATGCATACTTTGGTCAGTATAATATATTAAAAAATCGATCACGTGAATAATTAAGAGTTGCGAGTATCAGTAATAAAATGTCCACACCAAGTGAAAGGGTTAAAAACTAATTTATTTGTATCGTAGTGTGAAAAGTGGTCGCTCAAACCTATAATGAATAAAAAATTGACTTAATACCAGAAATTATCACGCCTGCAGTGGGTTGAAAAATATTGTGATTATTATCTGAATTAGTGAATCACACTTTTCCAAAAGATATACAAGGTGGTCTTTTCTGGTTTTCTTTATTAGTCGTAAGGGAGATATAATATTTTATACACGACACACAGCCAAGACACTGGGAGAGAGAGAGAGAGAGTAGCTTCGAAGCTGACAGACAATCAGATTATATGACCAGCCTTTTCATCATAAAGATACGACATTGTGACCTTTTACAAAACGTAATTGGAGAAACTTGGGAAAATCTCTGCTGTGGTTGATACTTGGCGGGTGCCAACCAACAATGAAGATTGTCAAAGGAAAAGTGAGAAGACAAAATTAGCCGTCGAACAGCAGGACAGGATACAAAACAAGGCATACATGCAGACTTTGGTCAGTATAATATATTAATATTATATATGTAACGTACGATGGAGGAAGAGAATCTGCTGCTGGCTTTCACATCCGGCTTGTCGTCCTGTAATGAAATACAGTAACGCAATATCCGCGATATTCCCGGGGGCATATCTTGTTTCGTTTGGTGTGTACAAAAGATCCGGAGAAGACGAGACACCCGGCACGTTCTTCGCGTGGGGTTTTGCACGATCGCGAGCGGATACATGCGTTGATTAATTCGGAGGAACAAAAAAACGATAACGAACAATAGATCAACACAGAAAAGCAAGAGCAGCTAAGGGTTGGAACCCCTATAATATTCTTTCGATCAGGACCCGATATAGTATCGATTTCTTTCCGACAAAGTGCTGATATGCTCCAAGCCACCGGAGATACCTCCTCTCTTTCCCCGAACCTGTTAATCCTCGACCTGTGGCCCTTCAATTTCCGTTCTCAGCTCCGTAGGGATTCGTTTCATGGCTCTTTTACGTTTTATCATTATTTACCGATCACGTCATCGCCGATGTATTTTTTTTTATTCCCAGCTTTATATGATTCAATTTTGGTCTGATGGAAATTAATTATTTGGAGCGATATGGATTTCATTCAGACAAATTAAACTCACTCGGAATAATTTCCAATGGAATTGGAAATTGTCATTTTTTTATACAATTTGGTCAGTTGAAACGGCATTGGGACAACTAAGACTTATACATGGAACTGATGACAAATATAGTTTGGGCAAGACAAGTTTTTCTGGGACAATTAATACTGACTTGAGACAGGGAAGACTGATTTGGGACAATTAAGATGATTCGGACACTTAATATTGTCTTGGTGACCGTTACGATTCATTTAGAACAAACAAAAATGGGGGAGGCAAGCAAGTCCGACTCAACCAAGTTGAAATAAATGACTTATTGCATCGGTGACTCAATTGAACCTATTTTTATCCTTCCTCTTCCAAGCGATCAGGCAAAAAATTGATTGTTACATGCACACTAATTGAAAAAAATCATAATTTATCAGAGTAATCTGAACTATTCTCAATGATTACAATTCTTATGATTTTATTCACATCTCAGAACAAATATGATATTTTCTCCATTCAGTAGAAAAAATTGTATGCGAGCCGAATTGATGAATTAGTGACCGAGAGAAGGGAGGTAATCAAAAATATTGCTATAGAATAATCAAATCTAGATTCTATCAGCGATTGAAGATTCACAACCCCATTAAAATACTCGAGAAATATTGAAGTGAAACTTCGTACCTGGACTTGCTTTATGCCAAAATCCTTTTGTTCGATTGGCCGGCCAGATATATTTATTTAGGCCACGTGCATATGTGATGCTCATCTCATATACTATATTGGACTCACTGTTCGTCCACTCGTACGGAAGCTGTTTAGCTCGAGCTCTACATTGAACGCGGGAGAATCGCGGGAACGCTTAGTGCGCCCATTATACATACGTATACATATGTATGTATATGGGTATCTATGTACAACATGATGACTCTGGTTCTGATCTCGTTCGTTCGAGTATATACGAGAGCGAGCAAGCATCGAGGGAGAGACGGGATTGTAAACGAATGGAAGCGAATAGGACATCCTATCATTATCCAATGATCATGAAGTGTCTTCACCGCCACAGAGAATGATAGTACATATCGAAGGCCTAATCTCAGAAAGACGTATGTGCTATGATTATACATTTTCTACAGGCTCTTTCAACTTTAGCCAATCGATATTTACGAACAAGAGAGAGAGGGACAGTAAGAATGACAGTAAATGATGATGAATGAAACGAAACTCATCAGAGCCGTTTTTTTTCGTTGAAATCTCTCTTAAACCACATTTAATCCTGAACTTTGGAACGTAAGTTCTGAGTCAAATTTGAAAGAATTTAACAAACTTCCGATTGAACCTATATACGTTCTAAGATTCGTTCCTTGGATAATATTATGGAAACCGATTTTGCATTGTCATGTTAAAGTTATCTTCGATCGTTGTGGAACTCCTAATGTCCCTACAAAGTCTTTCTCTATACTGTACCCATAGGGGTGTTTACGAAAATCCTACAAACTAACTGTAGGATTTTCGACTGTCTATATGCTGGGTCGATTATCGTCATCAACTCATTGCCATCAGTCTTAAATTATATTTTTCAACTCCCACGTGCTAGGAAATGAGTAACAGAGGTAAATCAAGTGTCCCAAACAATCTTGAGTGACTGCCTTTTTAGTCATCAGACAGCTTCGTACCTTATATTTTTTTATTTGTGAGACACGAAGCTGTCTGATTAGGAAATTAGGTTGTATGTACTTGGCCATCCATTACCTAATCGCACTACGGATTATCAAATACTTATTATATTCCAGCATCGTACAGTATTTCTTAAATTATATTTTTAAATTATAGTCTTAAATTATATTTTTCAGCTCCCACGTGCTAGGAAATGAGTAACAGAGGTAAATCAAGTGTCCCAAACAATCTTGAGTGACTGCCTTTTTAGTCATCAGACAGCTTCGTACCTTATATTTTTTTATTTGTGAGACACGAAGCTGTCTGATTAGGAAATTAGGTTGTATGTACTTGGCCATCCATTACCTAATCGCACTACGGATTATCAAATACTTATTATATTCCAGCATCGTACAGTATTTCTTAAATTATATTTTTAAATTATAGTCTTAAATTATATTTTTCAGCTCCCACGTGCTAGGAAATGAGTAACAGAGGTAAATCAAGTGTCCCAAACAATCTTCAGTGACTGCCTTTTTAGGCATCACACAGCATCGTACTTTATATTTTTTTATTTATGAGGCACGAAGCTGTCTGATTAGGAAATTAGGTTGTATGTACTTGGCCATCCATTACCTAATCGCACTAGGGATTATCAAATACTCATTATATTCCAGCATCGTACAGTATTTCTTAAATTATTTTTTTAAATTATAGTCTTAAATTATATTTTTCAGCTCCCACGTGCTAGGAAATGAGTAACAGAGGTAAATCAAGTGTCCCAAACAATCTTGAGTGACTGCCTTTTTAGTCATCAGATAGCTTCGTACCTTATATTTTTTTATTTGTGAGACACGAAGCTGTCTGATTAGGAAATTAGGTTGTATGTACTTGGCCATCCATTAGCTAATCGCACTAGGGATTATCAAATACTCATTATATTCCAGAATCGTACAGTATTTCGTCCGAGGTTTTTCGGCTCTAGATCATAATCAAGGTCTATTTTAATACGTTCTAAAATTCGTCCTTTGGATAATATTATGGAAACCGATTTTGTGTTATCATGTTAAAGTTATCTTCGATCGTCGTGAAACTCCTAATATCTCTACAAAGTCTTTTTCTATACTATACCCATAGGGGTGTTTACGAAAATCCTACAAACTGACCCTCTATATGCTGGGTCGATTATCGTGATCAACTCATTGCTATCAGTCTTAAATTATATTTTTCAACTCCCACGTGCTGGGAAATGAGTAACAGAGGTAAATCAAGTGTCCCAAACAATCTTCAGTGACTGCCTTTTTAGGCATCACACAGCATCGTACTTTATATTTTTTTATTTATGAGGCACGAAGCTGTCTGATTCGGAAATTAGGTTGTATGTACTTGGCCATCCATTACCTAATCGCACTAGGGATTATCAAATACTTATTATATTCCAGCATCGTACAGTATTTCTTAAATTATATTTTTAAATTATATTTTTCAGCTCCCACGTGCTAGGAAATGAGTAACAGAGGTAAATCAAGTGTCCCAAACAATCTTGAGTGACAGCCTTTTTAGCCATCAGACAGCTTCGTACCTTATATTTTTTTATTTGTGAGACACGAAGCTGTCTGATTAGGAAATTAGGTTGTATGTACTTGGCCATCCATTAGCTAATCGCACTAGGGATTATCAAATACTCATTATATTCCAGCATCGTACAGTATGTACGATGCTGGAATATAACCCTCATCCGAGGGTTTTGGGCTCTCGATCATAATCAAGGTCTATTTTGATCCATGCGAAAGCTCGCATTGTCAGACGCTTTTATGCTTTTCTGTATCGTAGAGTGAAAGTCTGCAGGCCGTTCATATCGATGATCTAAATTAACAAGGGAGTATGAGCTATGCTTGCATACAGTTGATACGCCTTTTGGATCCGTTGCGCAGAGAGAGTCAAAGCTCACTGCTCGATAATTTGATATTAGTAATAAAAGTTAAGTGCAGCTACCTCTCTCTCTCTCTCTCTCTCTCTCTCTCTCTCTCTCTCTCTCTCTCTCTCTCTCTCTCTCTCTCTCTCTCTCTCTCTCTCTCTCTCTCTCTCTCTCTCTCTCTCTCTCTCTCTCTCTCTCTCTCTCTCTCTCTCTCTCCTCTCTCTCCCTCTCTCTCCCTCTCTCTGTCTCTCTCTCTCGCTCCCTCCTACACTATGCTATAATTTCATGAACGATGAGAGCGGACGAAATCTTGGCTCTGCTCTGCTCGCGAGTCATTTATCACGCTCCATCACTTCCCTCGTCTGACAAGCTGTACCCCACTTTTTAACAGGCTTTATACGTCGCCCGTATTCATCATCTTGCTTCGTTCTTGCCAAAGGGGCCTTCCTTTTTTTCCTCTCCCCAGGGCTTTCATTCAACATGCTCTTGTTTTTTCAACAATTCATAAAAATAAAAATATTTGGCTGAATTGTTGTTAGCAACGAACCACAAAAACATCGTTAATAAATAAGACACGAATAAAATAATAAGAAAAAATAGAAAATTCGAAAAATCTCCCAAATACAAAATGTTGCTTCCCAATCTTGCATACTGGATTCTCGGGAGTTAATGATCTTGGGCCACCAACGATGGATTATTTTCAAGATTCACGAACGTATAGATATTTTAAGCATTTATGTATAAAATTATTGTTCCTTCATCGATGAAAAATCATTCAAAATCGACACGCATCAGCGGCTGAATCGATATAAAAATGGATGCAAATTCATATGACGATGACTTCCTACAAATTTATGACCAAATTGTGCCTTTGTGCCTTAATAATATGATCATTATAATGGATAATTAATTTACCAAATTTATATAAATGGTTTTTAAATATATTTACTAGGGTTAATAATTATCATTACATAATTTCGCTAACTTTCCGAAATAATATTGACAGTCAAGTTAACTCTATCAATTTTTTGATATACCTCAACAAAAAATTAACGCAACAGAAAAAATTTGTTTCGGTAGTCGACCTAAAACCTGTATAATCGTTTTCATACATCAAAGTTTTCTTCATCTCTCCTATCTTTCAACAAATATAGAATATATATATACGAAAGACAAAGTGCATCCAACCTTTCATTCTCTCACGTCACGTTCGGAGAGCCACGTCGTATTTCCAACGTCACGACTTTATTTTATTTTTTTCTTTCCTTTATTTTCTCTATCGACTCATTCTGTTTTCGCACGAGAACAATTTTTTTCTTTTCTCACTCACTAATCCTTTCGACAATACTCCTGCTGTGTGGCTCCTTTTTTCTTCACTGTAGTTGGAACTCTTTTTTATATATACATATATATAGCTCTCGCTCTTGCCATCAGCATCGCGAGCGTTATCGATGCATTAAAAAATTACCATAGAGAACATTGCGTGTGGGGAAATTCTGGGGGAATTTTCGTCACGACCAGCATGGAATTTAAATGAGAATGTGTGGATCCTGACGCATCTCGAACTTGTCCACACGATATATTGTGTAGTGTTCGACCACACGAGACTACGGCGTGGATTTTACTCCCACGCCAAGTACATTGTTCATATTGACAGGTATCGAGCTCTCTCTTTTACATATGCCAGGAATACTCCACGTCATTTTCAGATTATTCCTCACACTTTTCACATACCGATCAATCCTTAAATATACAACCATTATGGGTCATTTTAATACATTTTTAACGTAATTTCAAATAATGCAAATTGAAGGAGTAGTAACTGTGTAGTTAAATATTCAAAGAACCCTTGCACAATATTGGAGACACTGAAAAAATTAATATACCAAATATACCTTAAATAAAAGTGCATGGGGTACAAAAAAAAATATATTTCCAATGAACCCTTACTTACATAATTTCGATCACTAAAAGAATCACTGAACAACCAGAATATAAGATCATAACCGATTATCAAATATTTCCTACATGGTAGCAAAGAAATATATTTTTGTAGGCTTGGCTATCATCGTTCCTCAAGATCGTCGATGAGGAGTATTATTTTTAGGTTCGGGATTTTTTTTCTTTCGTTAAAAAAAATGAACGATTATGAACAAAACAACCCCTATAGCGTAACCTACCCATTAACAGGAAATTTCATTGATTATATTGGAAAAGGAATATTTTTCCATTAAAAATTATTTATCGAATTCAAACTTTCCGCCAAGTTGACCGAGACGATGTCAAGTCTGCTTTGGTCCAAAGCAGCTCTCTCTCTCTCTCTCTCTCTTTTTTCGACCTCTCCTCCCTCCACCTTCACGTCGTTCTGCGGTAATTCGAAATTCCGAATTCCAGACGACCAAGAGAACGGAAGATGGAGAGCATAGGAGCTAGAGACTCGTCGTCGTCCTCGTCGTCCTCGTCGTCATCGAGAGAGAGAGAGAGAGAGCGGTAGTCACGTGCTCGACCCAGAGACGTGGCACGCCCTCTCCTGCCGATATAATTTATGGGGTGCAACTCTCGTTCGTGTTACCCAGCCGCGAGGGAAACGAGAGATGCTCTCGACGCTCTCTACCTCGATCCTATATCCTGGCTTCCTTGCCTCCTCGCACTTATTTTTTTCCTCTTCTTCTTTATCCTCATAAAAAAATATCGCACACTTAAAAAAATACATAGAACACAAAAGACAATTGTACAAAATAATTGTTACACTTTCGACACTGCAACGTGTTTTTTTTTAACTCGTGCTATAAATGTTAAATATCATCGATTAAATACTTTAAAGCTTCCAAAGAATAAGTAAACCCCCCCAAAAAAATGGGCAAGGCTGGAGGGCTGGAATTACCCTCTCCCACCGATATAATTTATGGGGTGCAACTCTCGTTCATGTTTCTCAGCCACAAGAAAAACGAGATACGTTCTCTGCGCTCTCTATTCCTCGATCCTATATCCTGGCTTGCTTGCCTCCTCGCACTTATTTTTTTCCTCTTCTTCTTTATCCTAATAAAAAAATATCGCACACGTAAAAAAATACATGGAACACAAAAGACAATTGTACAAAATAATTGTTGTTTTTTTAGAACTCGTGCTATAAATTTTAAATATCATCGATCAACTACTTTAACACTTGCAAAGAATTTAAGTAAACCCCCCAAAAAAAATGTGCAAGGTTGAAGGGCTGGGATTGCCCTCTCCCACCGATATAATTTATGGGGTGCAACTCTCGTTCATGTTTCTCAGCCACAAGAAAAACGAGATACGTTCTCTGCTCTCTCTCTACCTCGATCCTATATCCTGGCTTGCTTGCCTCCTCGCACTTATTTTTTTCCTCTTCTTCTTTATCCGCATAAAAAAATATCGCACACGTAAAAAAATACATGGAACACAAAAGACAATTGTACAAAATAATTGTTGTTTTTTTAGAACTCGTGCTATAAATTTTAAATATCATCGATCAACTACTTTAAAACTTGCAAAGAATTTAAGTAAACCCCCCAAAAAAAATGTGCAAGGTTGAAGGGCTGGGATTGCCCTCTCCCACCGATATAATTTATGGGCTGCAACTCTCGTTCATGTTTCTCAGCCACAAGAAAAACGAGATACGTTCTCTGCGCTCTCTATTCCTCGATCCTATATCCTGGCTTGCTTGCCTCCTCGCACTTATTTCTTTCCTCTTCTTCTTTATCCTCATAAAAAAATATCGCACACGTAAAAAAATACATGGAACACAAAAGACAATTGTACAAAATAATTGTTGTTTTTTTAGAACTCGTGCTATAAATTTTAAATATCATCGATCAACTACTTTAAAACTTGCAAAGAATTTAAGTAAACCCCCCAAAAAAAATGTGCAAGGTTGAAGGGCTGGGATTGCCCTCTCCCACCGATATAATTTATGGGCTGCAACTCTCGTTCATGTTTCTCAGCCACAAGAAAAACGAGATACGTTCTCTGCGCTCTCTATTCCTCGATCCTATATCCTGGCTTGCTTGCCTCCTCGCACTTATTTCTTTCCTCTTCTTCTTTATCCTCATAAAAAAATATCGCACACGTAAAAAAATACATGGAACACAAAAGACAATTGTACAAAATAATTGTTGTTTTTTTAGAACTCGTGCTATAAATTTTAAATATCATCGATCAACTACTTTAAAACTTGCAAAGAATTTAAGTAAACCCCCCAAAAAAAATGTGCAAGGTTGAAGGGCTGGGATTGCCCTCTCCCACCGATATAATTTATGGGGTGCAACTCTCGTTCATGTTTCTCAGCCGCGAGAAAAACGAGGTATACGTTATCTGCACTCTCTATGCCTCGATACTATAACCTGGCTTGCTTCATCCTTACGCTGTTGCTTTTTTCTAGTTGCCACTCATGAAAAAAAAATTCTTACCCGTAAAAAAAATGACAACATTTAAGATGGAGGAAATTATACAACAAAATTTACTACAATCAGGACGGGCCCCCAAACGGGTTTTTTTTTAAAATGAATATCAAATATTTTATGCATCATCGATAAAATGCTTCAGGAATTACAAATAATTTAAGCGACTGAAAATCCGGATGTCACTAAAAGGACGGTTTAAATACATTTTCAAGGCTGGAAAAATATTAACCCTTCCCGTACACACATGAGTCTTTCATGTCTGATCGATCGAATTTATCTCCACAAATATTGATTATTATTCGACAATTAAATGATACTAAACTTAATTTTTGTTCCAAAATGAATTAAAGGCATTTATTCTACAAAGCTCAAAGTATATTCACAAATTTTTAGGGATTTTTAAAACCACTTTGGATAGGGGAAAAAGTCGTTAAACTCGAAAGACCCATGTTTGTATGGATCAGGTGGGGTTATTCACATGTTACGGAATGGGTTAAATGTTGCTATGAGAAAACACTTCTTGTATGATATCGGAAAAATAATACACCAGTGTAATTTTTCAGAGTTGCCATTACCGTGGAATACGGCGTGGACGGCGAGAAAGCTCAGTAAACTACCCCACGACGAGATGGAAGGAACAAGCGAGCTGTGCTATACATAAATCTGTATTATACTATGTATTATACATATATGTATATACTTTGTTTTTTAATACCGTATATAATGTATATATATATATTAGCCAAGGGTAGAAGAGAGAAAAGACGTGAATCGTAACATAGCGACATCGTTGCCGCTGCGAGCACGTCTTCAAACTTGCATTTGCGAAAAATTACTGCGCATAATGGCACCGGAAATGTGAAGAAAACGTTAAAAAAAAAAAAAAAGGCGTTACAAATCTTTATAACATTGCACTATTGCACACCACCCACCAAGCTCGGTATAATAATAAAATGTAATAATACAACAGTTTGCCAACACACCCTTTTACACAATTTTTCCACATCCCTTATTTCTTCGTCTCTGCATGCCATTTTTTCCCGAGTGATTTTTCACACTTATTTGATGCTTTTCTATGTGAGTCGCAAAAAAGTTATTTCATCGTATTTTTCCATACCCTTAAATTCATGGTTATAACTTTTCATAACTTTTCGTTCAATTCCCGAAATATACTTTGAATAATCGTGACGGGTGCGTGAGAGCTTTTCCGTTACGAGGGCTTAGCTTTTTCTGACCTTAACAACTCAATCTATCGGCCTATAAAATTCTGCCTTGTATCTTTATTGCCGCATCTCGGCAAACCCATCGAGCGTGCCAGCTTCGCGCCTACTATCACGATATATTAGGCCTTCTATGCTGAATCGATCCACCCCCTTTTATGTAATTTATTACTTTTTTTTCGTTCCATCACCCTTAAAACAGATTTAAATTAATCTCCAAACAATTTCTGTCCGCCCATTATCTCACGTGATTTTTTCTTACTAAAAAAGAACGACCAGTTTTATTATTTTTTCAACAAATTCCGAAATTCCTGTGTCGAGTGTACGCAGCTTCAAAAAAATACTGTGATTTAATTTTATTCACGAAAGATAAATTTGATGGAGAAAATCCGTTCTACATGATTGGCTAAAAAAATTATTGAAGAAAAAAAAACAATTTCGAAGGTTTTGCTGATTTGCACAGAAATGCCCCATATATATTTTGATATCTCACCCTCATAAGCTCGCATGAAACCGCAGCTCGTGGTGGACATTTTCGTTACAGTTCATATAGCATATAGAAGGGACTGGCTATAGCTGAGAGAATTATGCGGTCGACGCAGCAGCGATGTTGAAAGGCTGTGGATAAGGGATATCCTACGATAGGGGTAACAAAAATGAACATAGATGGGGAGGATTACGTGAAGCATTTTCGTGGAAATGCCCAAAAGGGATCGAATCGATTTCCATCATTTTGCCCAATCGGTGATGGTTCTGATCATTGTAGATGTTACGAAATAAACACGTTTCGTGCGTTCGAATCCGTGTTGGTTTGTGTGTGGCGAAATTCTGACCTTAAACAGCCAATATTATACCATGCCGGAATACCTTTTGACCTTTGACTGTAACTTGCTCATTAGCGATAATCCCAATGAAAACTGTAAGCGATATAAATGTATTGTTACATGGGCTCTTCTCTGTCAACTAGATCAACCCACCCTCAAAATCTCAGGCTTGATTCACTTTCTTAAATGGTTATGCCACCTGGAAAATGAGCAACGTTTAATTATTATGCTCTGTGCCCATCCCTTTTTTCACATCAAGTTTTGAGCTGACAATAAAATATTCGTGAATGGTTGATGTTATGCAATACAATAAATACATCAAATATATATAAGAAATATAAAAATTAATGGAATAAAAATGATAAACATAAAATTTAACGGGGGACATAACTTCTCAATATAATAATAATGATATCGACTTTTTTTAAGTTTATATGAACGTTCTTAGGAAAACCGTGGGAAAAATTGTTGTACAAGATTGGATCGTTGTCCACGTTCGTCGATCGTTTTCTCCAGTATAATACGCTATCAAAAAGCAAATGCACGTTCTTCACGATAATGGGACGAGTGTGACTAGCAGAGAATGAAGAAACTTAACGAATTGGACTTGTACCTGTCAACTCTGGCCACTAGGCATCTCGTGGTCAAACTCGCGTAGCCAATGGGTGGCTAGCGCGAGCACCGCCATGCGGTGGCGTCATCAACTACCAACGTAGCCGTATTTTCGACTTTTCTCGGCACCAAAAAAAGTCTCTCCAGCTTCGATGGCACGTTAGGAATCTTTTTCGGATGTTTCCACGGTATAACACTATATATATATATATTATGTATATATATTTCGTCACCTACGTGACTGTATGTATGATGAAAAGTGTAGGTAGGAGCGTGTGTTTCCCAATCGTAGATCATTTTTCAGGGTTCGAAGAGGGGCAATTCACGAACGAGACTTATATACGACGATTATACGATGGAAATATGAGAATACGACGTAGTATTAAATTATATTTCATCGAGTGATTAACGGCCAACGTATGCTGTATATGTATATATATATACAGGAATGGTGTATTATTAACGGAACTATGAGTTCGCAGAAGCACCGACAGAGGGATCCAGAGAGGGAAGAACACATCGTATGGAATTCTTGCTGGACACGATGGACCGTCCACGCCCCTCCCTCGCTTTTATATACATATATAGAGAAATTTCCCTAACAGTTCTATATGTATATATACATATATATGGCATTAACTCAGTAACGGGAATTCTGCGGTTGTCCCACATCTTCTGCACCCTTTAGCTCACCGCGCGCATACTTGACGATCTATCTCACTCTATCTCTCTAGTTCTTTCTCTCCGTCTTATGGTAGAGCTAACCCTCGTATGGCTGCTCGTCCATTCCTACTGCGTAACACCATCACCCATAACCGTTTTGTCGTGGAGCGTGACCCACTCGAGAGGGTTAGGTAGACGACGCAGAAGAGATATGGAAGTGAATGGTGGGAGTACAACGAACGATAAGAGAAGGGTCTATCGGTGATTATACAAGATCGTATACGGCTGCAGGTTATACCAAAAAAGCTAATTAACCGCTTTCTCTCATAATTAACCAATATGGATTCTAAAAAAAATCCGAACATTAAAAAAAATACGTGGAAAGCTCGTTATACTTTTGTATATAAATCTTAATTGAGTGAACCATGATGAGTTATCGATCACATATGGAACTTTAATTATTGAAATTTTCGTGGACGTAATACCATCGAGATTTGGACTCTGTCAAATAGTCACAGAACGCAGGAAACTGCACAGAGCTCAAAAAGAGGTGAAATAAAAGAATAGACGAAGAAGAATGAAATAAAGAATTTTAAATAATAAAACGGGTGATAGAAACGAAGGGCTGTCACATACACATACACTATAGCTGTATTAAACGAGCCACGCCCGGTTTCGGTTGCACTCTCGGATATCTCCTGAAGCTCCCGTACGTTTTCCTGTCTCTCATTCTTTTTTTTTTTCTTTCTCTCTGTCTCTTCTCGTCGTTGGCAACTAATTGAATTTTTGAAATGTCCATAAATCGCCAGATCCCCGGGCTCTGCCTGTGGGAATCGCGGCAAACGTAACCGCGCATTAGCACGATGATAAATCTCGAAATCTCGATGGACAAATCGAAGGATAAATCGGGACAAACTGCTCCCAGGCTCCGATTTTGACTTATATTATTATAGTAGTTATCTCGCATCGTATACCGGGTCACCAATTATGAGAGGATTCATTTATTTTCATATTTCACATTTTTGTTTTACAATTCATCGACAAATGTTGAAATATTTTTTCGGCAACTGCCTAATTCACGGAAATTTAGTTAACTGGGTAGTAGCACCTAATTATTATGAAATAATAATAATAATAACTATAATAATAATAAATACAGTTACCGAATATGTGTCCAAAAATTAAATATAAAAAAATTTTAAAAATTAAATACTTTCATAAGGACATAACTTTCTCGATTTTTTTTTCTTCGTTTCGCAAGTGATGCATTTTTTATAAGCGACATAAACGACTGTAAAATTACAATTGCATTGGAAAATAAATTTGAATAAAAAACATTGAACACTATAAAGAATTGATTGAGCATTTTTTTTTTTTTTACGATATATGAAACTAGAAATGAAAATACCCATCGTAGAGGATTCGTAGGCGCCACTAATATATATATATATATATATATATGCATGATTTATATACGTACCCACATTAGTCTATAGAGAAATTATGTGAACAAGCCACGTTTTCATCTAAGACTGGCTAGTTATATCGCCTAAATATATCTGTTTCTTCTGTCTGCAATGTGACTATATATATATATACATATATATATATATATATATATATATATATATATATATATATATATATACGTATATATATATACGATGGTGGTGGGATTCGTGAATGTGTGCATACACGACGAGTATCTTGACGCAGAGATCGGGAGGGATGGAAGTTGATACGAAAGCTGCAGTTAAGCTTCTCGTAACGCCAATTAGAGTTCTTACTTGGCGCATAAAGAGCACTCGCGAGAGAAACGATGCACTATAATAACTTCTGAAGTCTCCTCGTAAAGGGTGAAAATCATCGCTAATGACATTGTCGAAATGATAACATCTAAAAAAGGGCTTATCATATATAGACTGTGCTTTACTTTCTGGTACGAATTATCTATCTTCCTTTTAACGTTGATTCCGATTTAAAAAAAAATACGTTGCGTTAGTAGATTGCAGATTGTACTAATTTTCATTGTAATCGTTTTAGTTTTAAAACACTTGAATCATTTAAAAAGGCGTTAAACAATTTTTATGGATTTTCAAAATCGTAAAATCGATTATTACAAATTTTTGAATATTCTTCATGATTTTATTTCGGCGATTTTTTAAGCGATCTCAAGATTACAAAAATAAAAATATCGAGTCGGACCTAACGACAATCCTGTGTTTTTGTACGTGGCGTTTTAAAAACACTGCAGTGCGCTCGAAATCGACCAAATAGTAGAAAAGTTATGGCCACTACTTTAAGAATTCCGATAGTTTTGGGGTTTTCGAAGGGTAAAGGAAAAAATGTTCTACCGGAAAAATGGTAAATTGTTCGCTAAGTATACGAATTGCTACGAGTTTCTGTCGATAACTAAAAAATTCCTCGGAAAAAGGCCGAAAATCTTCAATTTTTTTACGTTAACTATACCTAAAATAACCTGCTAACTATGTATATCGGGTGTCTAAAGGCCAAAAGGGGTATTTTATATACACGGCTGTACTTGGCTTGGTTTTTAGATACGCGATATATATATATATATATATATATATATATATATATATATATATATATATATATATATAAGAACGAGGAAGAAAGATACATACATACATAGGACGTACTTGGAGCGGTTTGAGTCAAACTGCACTGCTGTCCCGTTTTTCCCACCATGCATTTAAGGGCTTTACGAAAGTTCGGGAGGCAAAGCCTCACGACGTGAGAAGAAATTATTCACACGAGGATTATTGGTCGAGGAGAAACGTCGGCAGGAGAGCACACAGCTCTTACAAAAAAAACGTTTTTCTCTCTTCCTTACTTCTTGTATTATAGAGTAGTTCTGAGACAATTGGGATGCCACGAGAGAATGGCTGAGTTGGACAACTTATGGAAAAATCTACAAAGAACATTGAAAAAATACGATGGATTTCCCTCGATAAATTATAAATTGAATAGTTTCGAATTTTTATCTCATATCCATATAACATTTATAGAAAATATATGCAATGGTTGAGTTTTTATTTTTATTTATATTTTTATTTATATTTTTACTTCGGAATCTTTTTTATTTGAACAAACATTTCTGCGTGTATGGCATATTTCACAAGGATGTATTCCTCACACAGCAACAAAAAATTGATACACAAAAATTATTAAAATTATTTTTGGTGTTATCTAAGTTGATTATAATAGCTGTTAATTACTTAGGTGACGGTCGAGCACTATAGGGCTTACTCTTACTCTAAATATACATATACATATATATTTATATATATGTATATATGTATATGTATATTTAATATAATAATATAATATATATATATATATACTATATTAAGACATATCCGTGTGTTCTCCATCCCTAGATGTGATTATTAGCATCGTCACCGAGGATAAGGGGCGGTAAGACGATCGATGATGAATTGAATATCTGCTCGAATACTATTTCAACCCAATAATGGTCGATGGCAACTAATACTATATGTATGTACCTACATCGAGGTTACTCTTCCCATCCGAATTCTCGTTAGTTGTCTCTCTCCGATACAGCTCTATAATTAGTCCGTTTAGTGATCCGAACGTGTTCCGTCATCCGCAATAAGTAATCCTGCCTCGTGTCTTCCATCCCTCCCTCTCCCTCTGTCCCTCTCGCTATAACGTTTAAAGCGCTCAGTGAATTGTGACTGTTCTAATTCTCAAACCCTTGACATCGTTCTTGCATTACTTACGAGTCATTCCATAAACTATGAAATTCAAAAAAATACCCCAAAAATATCATTTAGAGATCCGTATGATTAAAAAAAAAACATCCCCCTTACTTCTTCCGGAATATTTGGAAAAAATATTCTAATTAGTTCTCAGCAACGCATTTAGTTATTTGTCTCGAAAAAATGACTCGATTTCGTCCAATCACATTGGTGGGGTTGTCCGTGCCAATCAATTTTGCGAAGACGATCCAATCAATCTGGCCTAGTCTCATTTATATGCTCGGAATGCATGAATTTTTTTTATATACAAATGCCTCGTGTCTTCCACCCCTTCCTCTCCCTCTGTCCCTCTCGCTATAACGTTTAAAGCGCTCAGTGAATTGTGACTGTTCTAATTCTCAAACCCTTGACATCGTTCTTGCATTACTTACGAGTCATTCCATAAACGATGAAATTCAAAAAAATACCCCAAAAATATCATCTAGAGATCCGTATGATTAAAAAAAAAAACATCCCCCTTACTTCTTCCGGAATATTTGGAAAAAATATTCTAATTAGTTCTCAACAACGCATTTAGTTATTTGTCTCGAAAAAATGACTCGATTTCGTCCAATCACATTAGTGGGGTTGTCCGTGCCAATCAATTTTGCGAAGACGATCCAATCAATCTGGCCTAGTCTCATTTATATGCTCGGAATGCATGATTTTTTTTATATAGAAATGCCTCGTGTCTTCCACCCCTTCCTCTCCCTCTGTCCCTCTCGTTATAACGTTTAAAGCGCTCAGTGAATTGTGACTGTTCTAATTCTCAAACCCTTGACATCGTTCTTGCATTACTTACGAGTCATTCCATAAACGATGAAATTCAAAAAAATACCCCAAAAATATCATCTAGAGATCCGTATGATTAAAAAAAAAAACATTCCCGTTACTTCTTCCGGAATATTTGGAAAAAATATTCTAATTACTTCTCAACAACGCACTTAGTTATTTGTCCCGAAAAAATGGTTCGATTTCGTCGAATCACATTAGTGGGGTTGTCCGTGCCAATCAATTTTGCGAAGACGATCCAATCAATCTGGCCTAGTCTCATTTATATGCTCGGAATGCATGAAAAATTTTTATATACAAATGCGATGTTAATAACGATAGACCTAGGCTGAAAAAAGTATACTTGGTGTATGTAAATAAATGTATAATTATCGGAATAGACACAGAAGATCCACAAGCAATTTTTTAGTGTCGTTTTCTGTGAGCACAATCACTAAAATTGATGTGATTGTGATGTTTTTAATCAATTATCAAGTAAATTTTGGAGGGTCGTATCCATTTATAAAGAATATTCTATGAACTTTGTATTCGACCCATGTACACTCTTTTGCCGAATAATTTACTATTATTAATTTGCCGTTTGATTTAAAACTTACCCAATTATACAAAATAATTAATTACCATTTCTTTATGATCGTTTTCATAAGTGATACTTCCTTTCGGTTCACCAACATTATTGTAACTCCGCAATTAGCTTTCCGTTAGAGCTTCCATAAGTCGAACAATCACTGCAATTTGTCGTTTGATTTAAAACTTACCCAATTGTACAAAATAATTAATTACCATTTCTTTATGATCGTTTTCATAAGTGATACTTACTTTCGGTTCACCAACATTATTGTAACTCCGCAATTAGCTTTCCGTTAGAGCTTCCATAAGTCGAACAATCACTGCAATTTGTCGTTTGATTTAAAGCTTACCAAATTATACAAAATAATTAATTACCATTTCTTTATGATTGTTTTCATAAGTGATAATTACCTTCGGTTCACCAGCATTATTGTAACTCCACAATTAGCTTTCCGTTAGAGCTTACATAAGTCGAACAATCACTGCAATTTGTCGTTTGATTTAAAACTGACCCAATTCTACAAAATAATTAATTACCATTTCTTTATGATCGTTTTCATAAGTGATACTTACCTTCGGTTCACCAACATTATTGTAACTCCGCAATTAGCTTTCCGTTGGAGCTTCCATAAGTCGAACAATCACTGCAATTTGTCGTTTGATTTAAAACTTACCCAATTCTACAAAATAATTAATTACCATTTCTTTATGATCGTTTTCATAAGTGATACTTACCTTCGGTTCACCAACATTATTGTAACTCCGCAATTAGCTTTCCGTTGGAGCTTCCATAAGTCGAACAATCACTGCAATTTGTCGTTTGATTTAAAACTTACCCAATTGTACAAAATAATTAATTACCATTTCTTTATGATCGTTTTCATAAGTGATACTTACATTCGGTTCACTAACATTATTGTAACTCCGCAATTAGCTTTCCGTTAGAGCTTGCATAAGTCGAACAATCACTGCAATTTGTCGTTTGATTTAAAACTTACCCAATTTTACAAAATAATTAATTACCATTTCTTTATGATCGTTTTCATAAGTGATACTTGCCTTCGGTTCACCAACATTATTGTAACTCCGCAATTAGCTTTCCGTTAGAGCTTGCATAAGTCGAACAATCACTGCAATTTGTCGTTTGATTTAAAACTTACCCAATTGTACAAAATAATTAATTGCCATTTCGTTATGATCGTTTTCATAAGTGATACTTACATTCGGTTCACCAACATACTCCGCAATTTGCTTTCCGTTAGAGCTTCCATAAGTCGGACAATAACTGCACATTTAATCTACTCAAATCAGACAATCACCCTTATCACAGATAAGGGAAATAGTTTGCGCAAATGATTGAGGGAACAAGGGCATCTAGCACACGAGAAACGCGAGCATTATCACCGTGAATTAGAGATTGCTGCATATAACATCATCAGGGCTGGAGAGAGAGAGAGAGAGAGAGAGAGAGCACTGATCGAAGTATGGTAGAATGCTTCGAAGCTATCTCTCCACGGGTTTCGCGAGTTATCCGCCTCGGGCCCGCTTCTCTGCTACTGTGCTCTGGAATAGAATGCGAGCGACGAGGCGGAGAATGAGACATTCTAGGAACGGGGCTCGCTCCGCGAGGGGTCCGCGGATGAGGGAATACACCCTGTTCCCGGGGTTATGTACGACATGGAATGGAATTACCGTAATTGCTACTAATTATTCGTTGAGAGAGATACGTATATCCGGGGCAATACGTGAAATACGAGTGGGGTATAGAAGAGAAGGGGACCAAAATGGAATCCCTTGTACGATGAAACTGAGATTATAACCTCCAGAGGGAGCCACCGCCCTTAACGGAATTTTTGTGAACTAATGTCGCGATATGTTACTTCTCTGTTCCCTCATCATTTTTCTATACATTTCATTTTTTTTCTTAGGTTTTTTTTTTCATTCTTCTTTCTTTCACGGATCTCGTTCGAAAATAAATATGTGTTCGTTCATTCGACCGGAAGTACATACTTTATTCGGAATTAGTTTTCTCGGGATGCTCGGTATACTTAATGTACGCAGGGAGCAGCACTTTTCGCTTGGGAAATGTCACGGTGCATCCATACTTATATATATATATATATATATAAATATATATATATATATATATATATTGCCTGTTAGAGGCATAAGAACGACGTTTGATTTTCACTCGGTTATAAATGCTTTTCCCCCCACTGTCCTTTCTCGCTTTCGTGTCGCCTTTCGAAATTGTGTGAATCAATTATACATCTCTAATTGAATATCACCCCCCTCCTCTCCCCTCCCCCATTCCTCCATGCCTCTAATAAGCGTCAAGAATTAGGGATGTACAGCATTTTTGGAGAGCGACACGAAAGTTCGACTATGCCCTAGGACGATGGATTTTTTTATTTTCTTATATTTATGCAGTTAATAAGAATTTGGAATACATAATTTTATTTTATTTACATTAAGAGCATCCAATCTATAACTGAACTAATGATAAGATCTATTCAAAATTAGATCTGAAATAAATTTGATAAAAGGTAAATTTATTTCAGTCGAAATACATTTGTTAAATTTGATCGAAAAAAATTGTCAATCATCAGCGAGTAAATGGTGGTTTAAAATAGACTCGATTTAAAAAATGCATTTCTCTGATGTAAGTTTACTGACTCTGACGTAGTTTTATTTACATTAAGAGCATCCAGTCTATAACTGAACTAATGATAAGATCTATTCAAAATTAGATCTGAAATAAATTTGATAAAAAGTAAATTTATTTCAGTCGAAATACATTTTTTAAATTTGATCGAAAAAAATTGTCAATCATCAGCGAGTAAATGGTGGTTTAAAATAGACTCGATTTAAAAAATGCATTTCTCTGATGTAAGTTTACTGACTCTGGCGTAGTTTTATTTACATTAAGAGCATCCAATCTATAACTGAACTAATGATAAGATCTATTCAAAATTAGATCTGAAATAAATTTGATAAAAAGTAAATTTATTTCAGTCGAAATACATTTTTTAAATTTGATCAAAAAAAATCGTCAATCATCAGCGAGTAAATGGTGGTTTAAAATAGACTCGATTTAAAAAATGCATTTCTCTGATGTAAGTTTACTGACTCTGACGTAGTTTTATTTACATTAAGAGCATCCAGTCTATAACTGAACTAATGATAAGATCTATTCAAAATTAGATCTGAAATAAATTTGATAAAAAGTAAATTTATTTCAGTCGAAATACATTTTTTAAATTTGATCGAAAAAAATTGTCAATCATCAGCGAGTAAATGGTGGTTTAAAATAGACTCGATTTAAAAAAATGCATTTCTCTGATGTAAGTTTACTGACTCTGACGAAGTTTTATTTACATTAAGAGCATCCAATCTATAACTGAACTAATGATAAGATCTATTCAAAATTAGATCTGAAATAAATTTGATAAACAGTAAATTTATTTCAGTCGAAATACATTTTTTAAATTTGATCGAAAAAAATTGTCAATCATCAGCGAGTAAATGGTGGTTTAAAATAGACTCGATTTAAAAAAATGCATTTCTCCGATGTAAGTTTCGAAACGTAACGTCAACAAGTATAATGCTGACCGCAAAATGAGAAATACAAATTTTAAAGTACGAGGTGAGGAAAAAATATATCAAACGAATGATCACGAAAATCTTTCCGTTTTAAGATAAGTTGCAAATTCGATACAGATCGTCAGATTAAATGGAGAAGGACCAGTAATGGAATGAGGAAGTGGCAGAGACGAGAGACTATAGATTGAGAGGGAGAAGAAAAAAAAGAAAAGAGGAAACGGTCGTCGGCAGAAAAGTGGCGAATGCGGAGACACAAAAGGATTCCGGTGTAACGCCGGAGCAACTTTTACCGCAGAGATTCGCGCGAAACCACGAAACAGAATTACGAGACTGCCTATCTCTCGTGTCGATTCTGAACGAGAGAGAGGAATTTTTGGAGAAACGTTAAAAGAAGATACTTGGAGAGGAAAGAGAGAGAAAGAGGATGGAAAAAGGTGGAAGGGTGAGGAGAAAAAGGCAAAATGGAGCGGGGAATTGATTAATGGGTGAACTGCCAATGTGGTTTGGTGAAAAGTAACCGAGACTGCGGTGACGACTACGAGTCTTTCTTTAACTACTGATGGCTGGATCGCTATATATATATATATATATATATATATATATATATATATATATTTATATATATTTATATATTATATATTTATATATATATATTATTATATATATTATTTATATATATTATTATATATATTATATTATATATATATATTTACATATATATATATATTTACCCCAAAAGAAAGTAGGAAGAAAGTTTTGCAGAATTTTACAATAGAATCATATCAAAGCTGAACACTCTCAAACCTCCTTGAGGTAAAGCTTAAAATTGATTTTCATTCCTGCAAGTTCTGAGAATCATGCAGAGAGCATCATCAACATCCTTCATGGAAAACCGCGAGCCGTGTAGGTTAAATTACCGTGGCCCCTAACAAAAGAGCTTGCAAATTATTTCCTTCAGATGTGGTTTAGATTTCGCAGAAAATAACATTATTAGTGGATACGAAGTAAATTAGTGCGAGTTCTCATAATTTGATTTGGCTCGAAATAGCAATTTTCCCAAATAATATTATTTAGCAGCTTTCGCCATTGGCTTAAATTCCACCATTAATGAGGAATTCGGAAAATAAAAAAGGACTTAGCGTCCTCTTGAAGTGAGGCAAAATATTAATTTCGATAACTAGAGCTTGGATAACAAAGTGTATTGCGAGATTATTCGATAACTAGAGCTAATTTCGATAAGTGGAGCTTGGATAACAAAATGTATTGAGAGATTATTTAAATTTCTAGGAAAAACAAATTATTATAGCTGCTTCAATTACGCAGTAATAATTTGCCATTCGTAGAAATTCGAACGTGCTACTTCTCTGTCGGTAACAAAAACTGCATACGAAAATTCTCCTAAACGGTTGATCTTTCGGACAAACGAAGATAACTGCGTATAACGATTGTGCAGTTCGTAGTTCTCTTCGTTTGTCCGAAAGATCAATCGTTTAGAAGAATTTTTCGTACCGGAGTAAAAGCAGCTTTCTCTCCTGCACTCACAATGACTTACGCAGAAACTTCTTTACCAACAGCGGAGTAGCACGTTTTTGAAGCTTTTCTTACCGACCGAAAAGTATTTTCAAAAACTCATACGGGGGGAAAAAAGGGTTTAGCATCGCCTTAAAATATAGTTTTTCTGAATAAAAATGTAGATTAAGTGTAAGAAACTATTCCGAACACCCTCGGATTGAGTCGAAAACAAAATCATGAAACCGAAGGTTTGTCCATGAGAAACTAAATATCGATGAAAACGCTTTTCCACACACGGCTGTTATCATTTTATTTTATTTTTTCACCCACTCAATATGTATTTGCACGACCAAGTGACTACTTTATATTGATAGGCAATCAATGTATACAGTTTGAGTATGGAATAATCGATTAAGTCATACCGGATAGGTACTTGGCTATGTCTCACCCTCTCCCTCTCCTTCACTCACTCTCTCTCTCTCTGTTGCCATTCGCGACTGTTTCGCCGCGATGTGTGGCTCTTGTAAAAAGAGATTATAACGCAAGGGTCCAAGGGTTATGACCCTTGTAAAGTGTGCTCGTAAAACTATTTATGACCCCGTTCGTAGTTTGTCACATGGCTACATTGTAATATCGTTATACTGCCTCTTATACAACCATACAGATTACTCCTTATACCCTAATACAGCACACTTTTGTTTCTCCCGTAAACGCTTTACGACGAAACATTCTTGGCAGATAGAGATTTTACGTTATTGCTTATTCTCAGTATTATTAATGCCGCAGTGCATGAACGTGTCAAGTTATTTATATCGGCATGCAAAAATCACTGCGAGGGAAATAAATTATTTCCCTCGCAGACAAATTGAAACCTTCGAAATTTTTTTTTTTTTTTCAATATAATTTGTTTCCGAAATAATATATATAAATGTACAGATAAATTGAGTTTCGTGTTTTTTATATCGTTAAAGCTGGAGATCCATTACCGTGGAGCGGCGTTTCGTCGACCGCGGTAACGCCTATCATATCAATGTATCCGTCCACGACACGCCGCATCACGGTAATGTGTTTCTAGCCGTACAAACATTAACGCGATATGCGTCAGCGCGGTCCACGACACGCCGCTCCACGGTAACGTGTTTCTAGTCATATAAACATTAACGCGATATGCGTCAGCACGGTCCACGACAAGCCGCTCCACGGTAACGTGTTCCTAGGCTAGGGCTAGGGACACATTATTGTGGTGTAGTGTGTCTTGACGGTGCATGACGCATATAAAATACATTGAAGTGATATGCGCCACGTACCGTCAAGCACGCAACACTACAATAATGTGTCAAGTTGTACGAGGTCGAGAGGTGGTAAGGTAAAGTACCGACAGTCGGAGTCTTACTGACAGTCGGTAATGCCGATAGCTACACCTGTCGGGACACCACGGCGAGATGTGTACGAAACACGAAACACGGCGAATTTTGAATCATTTCCCGAGTTATTTTAGCGGGAGACACATTTTTGCGAGCTAAAGATCGTCAAACGGAATATTTGACAACCTTTTGCTAACTTCTAGGTGTCTTATATCCATAAATAATTCCATAATAATTATATAAATTAATAAGTTCGCGTCATGACGCGCACGTGCTCGCGTTTCGTCTATTCTAAAATCCAATGGATACAAAACTAACCTCAATTCACGAATAAACAAGTGTTTTCAACATGCTGACGGATTACTTCTTAAAGCACCACACATCGGAGCTCACCTCGATATTAAATGCACCGGAAGATTATTTGCACTACTCGATATACGTAAAGTAAGTTGCATGTGTCAATTATTTTTTAATTGAAAGTCCTTGTGACAGATGGGAGCCAGCAGTTCCGAATGATGGCGGGGGGTAATGAAGGTCACTTAAAAGTCACATATTTCCGTAGCAAAGTAATATACCCCCATCAAGTCAAGTGCCTATAGGGACCTTGGATTATGAACAACCAAATATTGACCGCTCAACACGTGAAATTATTGTCAAACTATTTTTATTTGCTAATTAATAATTATGTGGCGCAACGACTGCCATTACCCCATTTTTCGTCCAATCGCGATCAGCTGTTGTACCGTGACCGCCATTAACCCATAAATCCGAAATAACTCCGAAGTCATCAATACGACCATTGTCAACATTTCAACTTATTGTTATTAATAACAATAAGTCAATCAATAATAATGAACAATAATTAATTGTTGATTATTAACTTAATGAACCCGAGCGTTTCACATTTCTCATATACGAAGCGATTTTTTGAAATTTGTACAATTTCATAAAGTTGATTTTTGCTGAAAAATGTAAAAAAAATGTTTTTTTCTGAAAAAACACTATATATTTTGCTCCAAAAATTACTGAATCTTCGTACATATGCGCAAATTCAATTTCAAAATTGCCAGAATGGGAGCGATTGGAATTTCAGAGTAAAAAAAAAATCGGAAAACGTAGCATATATAGCCGATCTTTATTTTGCTCAAAATATTCTACTTTCCAGAAAATATTGAAAGACAAATGAGCGTATTATTTTTCAAGATAAAATAATAATATAATTTTGCATGTGTGAAGCATTTTGAGCAAAATAAAAGTAAAAAAAATCTCAAAAATAACATACAAGCTTAAAATGGAAATATTTGATTTTACAGTGACTCTCATTACCCCCGAAATGAGAATTAACCTTGATCTTGTTAATATGAGAATTGCACACATTTCGATCTATTGTTAGTAATTATTACTATTAATGTAATAAGCATTAGCACTTAAAGGTCAATGACCACCATTACCCCCTATTTCCCCACTGGCTCCGTTTCACGCATTCTTCATCGTCTTGCGATGAGAATGAACGATGAAAAAATTATATTTCAGTTTCGTCTCATTGTTCGAGGCCGATGCTGATAACGCAAATAAAATACTTCATCAACCTAGAGAATATTTGTCGCTTTGCGACGAATCTGCTATCAAGGCGCAGGAATTGATTGCGACGAGCGAACAGACAGTCAAGAGAAGGGTAATTATTTCACGTGGATATAATTGTTTTTGTTTTTTTTTTATCTCTTAGCTTCTTCGAATTGGCCATAAATAATTCAATGAATTTTGATCAGGTCCGAACTAGAATCACGGCGGTTCCCGTTGATGTGAATCAAGGCCTGATAGGTGAACTCGTATCGACGAGTGGAATCACAGTACGAATTTCACAGCCTACTGTCATCAAACTTGTGAAACGTTACGCTTGTCGAAAATGCGGTCATGTCACAGTAGCGAAAGTTTGTATATAAATATTTCACAATAATAATAATAATAATAATAATAATAATGAATTTTACAGTTTAAATGGAAAGTTTAACGCTTGTAATTAATACGTACAGTTGGAATGGGAGAGACAAGCGGTTCGCGATGTCAAGGAGTGTGGAGCTTGCCATGCAAGAAATATTTCAGTAGTATCGTCTTTGCAGCAAGATGATTGCGCCGATTATCAAGAAATAAAAATTCAGGCAGGCTGATTTTCATTTAGATTTTTTTTTTTCAATGTCAATGGAAAAAACTTGAGATTTTATGGGAAACAATAAGGTAAAAGACGAAAATTTCGACAATTGTTGATATTTTATCGCGTAGAATTGTGAAAATCGCAATTAGAAAAATTCAAAGTCATAGACTGAAAATTTTTCATAGATCCGCTCAAAAAAATCTCAAAAATGTTCCTTCTTGTTGCGTCAATTTTCACAAAATTTATTTCATAAAAATTATAAAGATTGGTAAGAATTCTTCGAGATTAAATTATTTTGTTCCAGCATAGAGGAAAATTGTTTATTTTTTTTTATTCTGATTTTTCAACCATAACGTTTTTAGAATGGAGACAAATTTATGTTGAAAATTGAGAGTGTTGAAAAAGATCAGTGATTATTATTCATAGAAAAAACCAAATGAATTTTTATAATATTTGGTTTGCAGTATTTATTTTGTACTTTGCTATTTTTATTTCATCGAGATGTATGATAAAATCGCTTTTTTTAACCTTTAAACAGAAATTTACGTACATCTTTAAATTTTATTTTTTCCACCAATATTCAATCAAACTTATTTTTATTCATGGAATTCATGGTTCAATGGAATTTATTACAATTTTGAATATTTATTTGGAATATAATTTTCTAAAGCATTAAACTCACTCAATTATAGTCTAATGTCATCGATCTGCGATACTTCCGAACGATCGAATGAGGTTTTGTTTTGTTGCATTTTCGTTAAATTAGTCAATTCCAATTATTCCGATTGTTTGAAAAGTTTAATTTACGTCGAGACAAGGAAATTCAGTTTTTTCCACTGACTTGTGATATATATATACATATATATATATACGAATATGCGAATAATATTTTCTCATAAAACAGGAAAGCACCGGGACGAGCATTTGCTACACAGTCGGTCTGCAAGTTATTCTGATGGATGATCTGGTTGACAAGTGCAAGCCAGGCGATCAAGTCGATGTTAGGTTCGCATTAAAAAAAAATCTCACAAATCAATCAGGGATTATCCAAATTTGAATGAGAACTGCTAACTTTATTTTTAGTTACGAAAAAAATATATATATTGCAGTGATAAAATAATACAAAATTAATAAAATATTTTACGTGGTAAAATCCAAATTTAATTTATCCAAATTTAAATGAGTACTGCTAACTTTATTTTTACTTACGAAAAAAAAAAATATTGCAGTGATAAAATAATATAAAATTAATAAAATATTTTACATGGTAAAATATATTCTCGAGTCATAGTTTTTTTTTTCACGTAATTAAAATTTGAAAAATGCCTGGAACAAATTTTCGTTCATTCAGTTATTTCCTTGATTATCAGCGGAATTATCATAAGACGTTGGGGACCTTTGGCAGACGGTCGCAGAATGGAAACATCAACGATCATGATGGCAAATAGTATATCAGTCCGTCGAAAAATATGTGAATCAAAATTTTCGTCAACCGAGATGAAAGATATTTTTACAAATTATTGGGACAAATATCGGGACAATCCATTGATGGGAAGGGACAATATACTCGCATCGATCTGTCCTCAAGTGCGATAATCAGGCAATCTTGATTCGATGTTACATTTTAAGCAAAAGAATGAAAAAAAAAAACTAAAGTTAAACATGAATTACTGGAATGAAAAATATTTACAGATATTTGGCATGTACATCGTTAAATTAGCGCTGGCCGTTGTACTTGCTGGTGGAGTGCCAAAGACCAATGCAACAGGTAATAAAATTAAATAATCAATTTTTCATTGCAATTTATTGTATTGCAATTATTCTAAAAATGTTTCTCCATATCAAATGTGTACAATTTTTTACGTTCCCACAAGATTGATATTAAAATCCCCAAAATATCTCATGAATTTTCAAAATTTCACGATGAAAATTTTCGTACTTTGAAAAGAAATTCTAGTTTTTGTTTATCGTTAATTCCATGTCAAAATTATTATTTTAAACGTTACACAAGAACAGCCCAAATAATTATCGAATTATTGATGTTTGAAGTATCAATTTTAAAATATTTTATTTTATTTCGATTAAAGGTACAAGAGTACGGGGAGAGCCACATCTGCTTCTTATCGGAGATCCTGGAACTGGCAAATCTCAATTACTTCGAACAGCTTCGCGTCTTGCTGTTCGTTCGGTGCTTACCACTGGTGTCGGCACTACAGCAGCAGGATTGACTGCAGCAGCTGTGAAAGTTGGTTTCCCTCTTTTGATTCTACAGTACAACGGAATTAAGCCTTGGAAAACTTGGCAATTTTTCCAAGAACATTTTCCAATGTTTAGCGGCAAAATCTGTTTAATTAGTCTAATAATGATAATATTAACGATAATAAAAATAATAATAATATAACCACGATCACCTCCATCATATAACATAATTTTTATATTGGATTCCAATTAAAAATTGGACTTTAAAGAGTTAAATGGAGCTCCAAAGTAATTAATATGTTGAAAACCATAGCAGAAATTAGACAATTTTTTGTTTAACAAACTACCGAAATAATTCTACAAGGTACTTTTTATTATTTATTTGTCAAGCACAATTTTTACCTCTCTCAGCATCTTTATATACCACAGAATGTTTCGATCGATTATAAAAAAAAATTCTCATCGAAGTAATAATTCATTAGTTTCCAATAATCGAATTCATCCTATGCATAAATAATCGGAAGAAATCTTGAAATTAATGTAATTTTGATGTTACTCACAAATTACGAAATATGCAGCTAATCCAGAATGGATTAAAATCACAAAAAAAAATGTAATCTTCCTGAGAATATTTTTGATAATTGCTTGCGAAGCCTGGAGCTCTTGAAAAAAAAAAAAAAAAAACTGTGTTATGGCAAAGAAAAAATAATAAATTACGTGAATAAATTGAAAAAGAGAAGAAATAAAATTTGCAGGACACAGATGGCTGGCACTTGGAGGGTGGGGCTCTCGTGCTCGCAGACGGTGGTGTATGTTGCGTCGACGAATTCACAACAATGGATTCCCATGATCGTGCCTCGTTGCACGAGGCAATGGAACAACAAACGATCTCAATAGCAAAAGCTGGATTGGTCAGTAGATTGAATTCACGATGTACCCTTGTCGCAGCGATAAATCCAGTTGGTGGAAAATTCGTCGATGGTAAGGAGATGCAGACACGCTTGGGAAATCCTCTCCTGTCGCGTTTTGATCTCATTCTACTTCTAAAAGACAACAAAAATGAAGAATGGGACAATATGACGTCAGCGCATATATTAAAAGCTGCATGGAAAAACGTGGATGGAAAGAATAAGATGTAACAAAAATTTATAAGAATATTTATGAAACTAGAAAATTATTTAATGAATTAATTGATCAATTCTAATTAATTTTGAATGAAATTTTTTTCACACGCTACATTTCTCTATTCACCCCCGTCATTATTTCCTCCCTTCGATGTTCTACTGGATTTTAAATGATTTTTTTTTTATAGGCTACATTTTTCTATTTTTCCCCCTTAATTTTTTCCATTTTTAGGGACTCGAAAAAACACATGGATCTCCTAAAGTCTGAGGGATTGTGGAAAGAGGACAGCTTAAGGGAATATTTGGCGCATGTGCACTCGCTAAGGCCCGTATTAACGAGCGAAGCTGAGAGAGTTCTCAGTATGGTATATCTGTACCACAGATCGAATCCTAACAGACGTGAGGAGAGATCTACAATGAGACTTCTCGATAGTCTTATACGGTATAATTCTCAGAAATTGTTTAACTAATGAGAAAAAATAAACACTAAATTCGTGAATTCTGAACGTACATACAGAGGGTCTAAAATTGAAAAATCAGGCCTGACTGATAAACATAAATGGCCTATTTTTGTTATTTCACTAAAAATTATAATAGTTTAGAAATTAAATTCTATTGCAAAATTGTAGTTATCGCTCTTTTACTCTAATACTTTTCACGTCACTTTAAGTAATTTTCTTTGTTCGTTTTGACAATTTGGTATGTTGAAAAAATGTTTTTTTTTCTTGGCTTTGATAACAGTTTGGCGGAGGGTCATGCACGTTTAATGTACAGAAGTCAGGTTGATATAACGGACGCTATTGTTGCGGCCCAACTTATTGGGACTGATCCGTCGAGCTCACCTGAAATCGGCTGTCCATTTCCGGTTGATCCGGCGGCTACGTTTCGCACGGATGGTACAAAATATAATTATCCTGATTATTTTTTTTTTCGAATCAAATTAAAAAAGAAATAAATAAAAAGTGAAAATTCAAACTTGCCCATAATTTTCGTGCACTTAAAAAGTTTCTCTCTACGTGGAAGTGAAAGTAGAGAAATTTTGGAAAAATGAAAAAATTGAGCTTCTATCAGATGAATTTTGACGAATAAACCAAAATTATGAGGAAATTTTTTCAATTTGTACTTTTCTTCTATTTCGGCATTTTTAAATGTGCATTATCATACCATTTTTTCAGCCACTCAACTCCTGGATCGACTCGGTCTACAAAATCTGATTACGTCACTCTGACAATGAGTCAGACCGGATGAGATTAAATTCCCAATAATCGCGATGAGATATTTATCGATGACTCCCACGAGTCCATCGATCGCCACCGACTCTCCAAAGATTTATACAATTTCTTTTTTCTACCAAGTGAATAAAACAAATTTTTACACTACTTATTGTCTTTTAAATATCAGAAATCCATTTATTTTGCCTATTTTCTGTATTAATGTTTTTTTTTTAAGTTTGTTTATATTGAAAATATATCATTAAGCTTAAAACATGAGTGGGGAGACTCGAGATCTCTTGACGAAAGCATATCAAACGCGTATTTATCATTGAAGAATAAAAAATAAAAATAGCTTCATTGCTAGCCATGAGCCAATCGGCACTTTTCTTCAATTGCCACATTTTTACACGTAGATTATCATCCAGTTTTTCAGTCTCTCAAACTCCTGGATTGACTTATCGTTAGTCTATAAAATCTCATAATATTACTCTGAGTACGACTGGACGTCATTAAATTCCTAATAATCGCGATGAGATATTTATCGATGACTCCCATGAAAAAAATTTGGTCAAACTACTTTTTGTGTTTTAAATAACAGAAATCCATTTATTTTGCCTATTTTCTGTATTAATGTTTTTTTTTTAAGTTTGTTTATATTGAAAATATATCATTAAGCTTGAAACATGAGTGGGGAGACCGAGATTTCTTGACGAAAGCATATCAAACGCGTATTTATCATTGAAGAATAAAAAATAAAAATAGCTTCATTGCTAGCCATGAGCCAATCGGCACTTTTCTTCATTTGCCACATTTTTACACGTGGATTATCATCCAGTTTTTCAGTCTCTCAAACTCCTGGATTGACTTATCGTTAGTCTATAAAATCTCATAATATCACTCTGAGTACGACTGGACGTCATTAAATTCCTAATAATCGCGATGACATATTTATCGATGACTCCCATGAAAAAAATTTGGTCAAACTACTTTTTGTGTTTTAAATAACAGAAATCCATTTATTTTGCGTATTTGCGTATATTATTGTTTTTTTTAGTCCGCTTATATTATAGAAAATATATCATCAACCACTTCATGCTCGAAAGCAGGGTGGAGGTACTCGAGATCTCACGAGGAAAGTGTGTCGATCTCATATGAATCATCACAGAATAGAAATTAAAAAAAATAAAAAATAGCCTTGTAGCTCGTCGAGGATGCTTATCCCGAGTAGTCCCAACCAAAAGTTCGACTCAACCAGAATTTGCATACCTCGCCAAGAGTAGAATTGAAACAAGTCGAAAAACTGAAATACAACAAACATGTTGAAGATGCCAAAAACATTAAATTTGAACGATAATAATGCCAAAAAGTGACCAACAAATTAGCTTAAAAATAAAAAGTTTAACAAATTGATCGATTTTTCCAAATGCATATCAATTTTTTAAAGAATTTTCTCTTCATTTTGAAATTCTCGTTTTTGACAATTTTTTAACACTATTTATATGAAATCAATTCAGCGATCTTGAAACATTGCAAGTATTATTTGCCACCTCTCTACGGAAACAAATCCGAAATTCGCGACGTTGGTTCAAATTTTCGATTTTCAAAATTGGTAATTTTAGAATTCAGAGAAAACTCTTGAAAAATTCAGACGTACATGAACAAAATCATTAATTACATTTTCCAAAAAGTTTTCCATCAATTCGTTGAACAATTTTTTTTTAAACTAATTTATTAATAACATTTCGGCATTATTTTTATACAAAATCAATATTTGTTGTATCTTCAATAAGAGTTTTTTTTTTCAAATTTTTATCGCATTGCGAAGTACTCAAAATTGACACCCGGCCTAAAATTTGGATGGCAATAAAACAATAAAACATCCTTGAGACACGAGCGTGCTCATTGCGATCGAACAGAAAGTGTAGTGCAGTCTCGAGTTTTGAATGGTGGGAACATTTTTTTAGGTAGCACGTGACGCTCCCCATAATCTTAAAAAAGATTGCGAGAAAAAATTGAAAAAAAAAAAAAAAAAAAAAAAAAAAGAGAGAAAAAGTGTCAAAATATTTGACACAAAGTGCACCGATTGCGATTATTTCCCTAAATTACTGAATAATTCGTCAAACGATTAATAAACTTCATCAGTTTTTTCTTCTTCTTTTATATCTTTTATACATAACGAATAAGCGTGAAACGAGATGAGTTTTGTTTTTCGATACATGAAACATCTTTGCAATTTCATTTTTCTTTTCACTCACATTCCCCCTTTTATTTCCTTTAGTTCGATAAACTTTGCGCGCTTACTCTCGGTATTGATAAATTCTCGCTGATGTGTCGGAATTACATTTGGCTCGCGTAACCAAAATATGCAAGTGTATATTGTTTTGTTTAGTTTTTTTTTTTTTAGTATCTTCTCCTTCGCCCAGTTTGCTAACAACGTCAAGTCGAAGAACGTGATATCTGTGCAAGGTAGAGCGAATTTTTCGCGGGTACGGGAATTTCATTTTTTGTTTTGTTTTTTTAATAACGCGGCGCCGTCGCGCCTGCCATTTGTTGGCGAACAGCACTCGCTGCAACGTTTCCGGCGGCATTTTGCACGTGCTCGTTTCTCAGGAACGTCGTGGCGAATTCTTGCTGTGCTTTCGACACGCTTGCGCTTGAAGTTCGATAAATTCGATGAATCTGAAAGGAATTATAGTGAAATTTTGATAAATTAATTTCAAAAGAAATCAAGAATAAGAAGTTATTTGAAAAAATTGAAGTTTGTACGAGTAATTGTTAAGGTAATTGCAATATTCGATGGGAAACTAGAGAAATTTATTTTTCAAGATAAAACAAATTCAAAATAAATTTTATAATTGACTTTTAACATTTGTGAAAATATTTTTTTCATCATAAATATTATAAACGTACTTTTGTCAACATCAGAAGGTCACCAGCAGTTGCAATGGCGTAACTAGCTGCGATCAACAGAAGCAAAACTCCGACAAATACGCCCTTTGTCGAGCCATCGAATGAACTGATGGCTTTGATTAATCCGCTGAAATAAATTTAAAAATCAAATATTAACAAAAAAGATTTCTACGAAAATTTCTCAGAAACAGAGGGCCATTATTAAACATTTCATCGGCAGAAAATAAAAGTCTTCAGATTATACTGATAATCAAGATCAAAACGTTTTTCACGTAATAAATCACGATTTATTTTTTTATTTTTTTAAAATAAAAATTCGAATTTTAATTAAAAATATTGTGGAAGGTGTTTATTGACCAAAAAAACTCTCACCAAGTGCCCGAGCCAGGAATTCCGATAGCTTGAATACCCGTAACGACAAGTTGGAAGAAGAAAACGAAGAAAAAGACCATGAAGTTGATTGAACTATCGCTCCTGCAAAAATAAATAAACAAACAAAACAATCAAACATAGAAATGATGAGATAGACTTTTTTTTAAGCTGAAATAAAAGAAAAAGAGCAACGTACTTGAAAGCTTTGTATGCTGGTCGAAACCAGCAGACAAATGAGAATGGCGTGAAGAGAATTACATAGAGAAGACCGAGGCCAAAAGTAGAGAATTCCTCGTAGCAGAGCATGAGAGCAAATCCACCGACGACGTTCAACACCAAAACGAGACCGTGGACTGTAAATAAAAAATAATTCATAAAATTAAATATCATCCTTCTAACGATCGTCGAAGATTTTTTTTTCTCACTTTGTTAATCAATTTTTCATTTTTTTTTTTTTTTTTGATTGTGACCAAAAGATACTTTTACACATTTTGAGTATAAATTTGTCATTTGTTATTCGGTGAAAAATCATCGATAATTAATAAGCCAAAACAAAACTCACACATCCACAGATAGTACAGTTGTCTGACAATTTTCTGAAAGTCTGTGTGTATATCAACGTCAATGTCCTGATAAAAGCATGGTTGAAAGCAACATTTGTCCGGCAACGGTGGCCAATTGTTTCGTCCTGCTGAAATATCAAAATTTCACAATTTAGCATGAAGTAAATAAATTTTGATGAAACGATTACTTAATTTTTATATTCGAAGGTTGGCCGTCGCCTAATTTTAGCAGGCTGCATTGAGAAAAAAAAATAGTTCGATCCAACGCCTGAAAATTTCGACAAAATTTCGAGCCCAAAGACCGAATTTTTAATCGTTATTTCGATCTGAAATTCGCTGAAATTTGAGATCGAACTTATGACCAACTTTATAATTTGAAATCCGGAACTTAGGCCCAAATCGGAAATCGTTAGTCATTGCTCTAAATTTTATTTTTCGGGCACGTTATGAGTTCTTAAATTCTCATTTAATCTCAAACCTTAAGAATGACCTCAAGGCTTTCCGATTCGAGTCTTAATCCCAAATTGGCAAACACGAAAGTTCGAACTATATCTTAAAACGGCTGTAGCATTGAATATTCGATAAATCAATTCTAAATATGCTTCAAAGTCCCTTCAAATGAATCTTTCATCAGTAACGACAAAATTCTTCATCCACACAATTATCCGGTTCAGTGAAACAAAATATGATATATGGAGAATTACTAAGTTTTGTATTTTTTTCTTCCGATCCAACAATATATATTTTTTTTTATCTGATTGATTGGACTCACGATAGTACGAGTTTCTTGGTTCTTCCTCTTTCTTCCATTCTTCCTCAGCACGTAGCTAAAAAATACGATAATATGAATTAGAAAAAAAAAACTATTATTATTATTTTTAAAAAATGTATTAAATCAAATATAATATATTACCTCTGCACTCGGGGATAAAGTGCTTCCCAAATCGGACGACGGAATTGTTTGCTGTGGACTACGTGCGTAAGCCGGTGGTGGAATTTCTTGACTCGTTGGCTGTAACGTAGCTGGCTGTTGAGTAGCTCCAACACCACCGTAAATAGGAGGATTAGCAGCTCCGCGTACTTGAGTGGCTCCTTGCGAGCTTGGCTCCGCGAATGGATTGTAATCTTCGATTCCTCGATTAAATGGAACCGCTCCGAGCTTGCCGTATCTCGTGCCTTGATCTGTTGCTCTTTTCACTGCTGGATCCTGAAAATTATTCGATAAATTTGTATTTTTGCCTCCGATCGTATCAAAGAAGGCAAATGCCAAAAAATGTTTAAACGCAATATCAAATACGCAGATTCCATTTATTGTTCCTAGATCAATTTGAAACATTTCCTGTTATGTTTATCTTGTTATTAAATAATTCCAAGGGTTTTAAATGCAGAATATTGAATTTGTAGTGAAGATTATTCATTTTTTTTGCAATATTTTTGTGCAATTCTATTTATTTCTCTTCACACCTGATTTTTTACTTATTTGCTCTCACAGTAGGTCGATAAATCAGTTTGCCAGTACAAATTTATGATTAATACTGTATCGTGTCGCGTATTTCAATTAAATCTTGAATTGAAAATTGTAACACTCCGGTGTTTACACTGTACAGGGTTTAATTTTTTTCATAGCAATATTTAAGAAATACTGATTGACTTCCTTGGACAATTATATAGTCTGTCGAAATTATTTTTTATAATGGCAAACTTGTTTCATTTTCAAAAAAAATCTCAAAGCATTTGAAAATAAATAACTTGAAAAAATTTGCTAATCTAGATACCAGATTTTCCAAAATCTTGAATTGCTTCGAGGATTTGAAAAAACAAAAAAAAAATGACAACCACTCAATATACAAAATTCATACAAAAATCTCAACGCACCTAGAAAAAAAATGGTTTGAAACATTTTTAGTATGATTAATAACTGGGTGGGGGATTTCACATCACCTTCATCACCGTGTACAGAGCAGTTATATAGCATTTGCGTTGCAATGTCCGATAATCGCGAGGAAACGGAATAAGACTCGAGTCGAGTTCTTATCTCGCTGATTGTTGTGATATCGGAGAGACCACAGCTTACATAGCGACTAGTAAGAAGTTAACGTGTTTACTTGTGATCATAAGAAATAAAATAAACCTGGATGCATTTAAACTCGTATGATTTTTTTTTGTCTCTTGACAAATAAACAAAATTTTACAAATCTCATGATATTTGGGAACACGTAAAATGTTTGAAAGTTTAACAACCTCTGTCATCCAAGCAGAGAAACGTAAATTACCTACGGTCGGTATGAAAAACTGTAATTAAATTTTTTCAGAAATCATCACCATATGTGTGATAAAATAAAAGTTTCATTCTCTAATGAACTGATCAATCCAAAAGATTTTGATTTTGTCAATATTGCCAATCATTTCTGGGATCGAAGCTTTGAAAAATCATTCCTTACATCTCTTAATCATACATTTTTCATGACGTTGAAATTTTGAAAAAAAAAATCTGGATCTACAAAATTGAAAAACAAAGATATACAAAAAGCTTCTCTATCTGAAATTCTCAAAGGCCTCTAAAAGAAGATTTGAAAAATCAATAGAGGCAAAACTATCTTTGTACAAAGTTTTATGATCACTTTAAGGGTACTCGAACTAATAGCCACGGACTTGCAGGAATAGAATAATAAAGTGAAATATTAAAACAAAAAAATGACCTATATATTTAATTTTTATAGAGTGCTGTTCTCTAATTACGTTCGCCTGTACTTTTACATGCTATAAAAATAACATATGTGTGTTGTAACTAAAATGTTTGTATGATTTGTATGTTTCAATCGATGACAGAATTATGATATTTAAAAAATTTTGATTTTTCAAAGATAAAATCCAATAACTCGTCTTTGCTTTTCACATGCTACACAACCAGCATATATATGTATTTCCCGAAAAATATGCACGGTTGAATTCCGTTATTGTACTATTGAGATAAAACATTTCGATTTTTTATTTTCTCGCGACGATAAAAAAAAAATTCCGTTATTCTCCCGATTCTCATGATAATGCTGAAGCTTCAAGATTGCACAAGAAACAAAACAAAAATTATCAATTGCGATCATTATCGATTTCTTGTATGTCTACATATATATATATATATATGCGATTGCACGAGTGATCCGATATGCGAAACGGATGATTCAGAGCGATTGTCAAGGAGCAAGAGAGACGATGGAGAAGGGATGTGACGTTATATCTTTTTTGTTTCGGTAATTTTTTCGACAAGTTGAGTCGTAATTACGCTAAAAATAACGATATTGCATGTCCGTATGGTTATTGTGACTGTCATTAGAGACTCGTTACTCTCGACAAGTACGTATGAGAGCAAAAAGAAAAAGGGGGGAGGGGGAGAGAAAAAACTCACCGCGAACGGATCGTTGACAGTTATTGGCTCGCCAAAAGGATTTTCATCGAAGCCCGACATTACGCACTCGCGTTTTTTGTCGTATCACTTTTGTTCACGTCACTTGATAATCCTTCGCGTTTCGGCACGATCTAAATAAATGGCTGCTCAAATTTTTATCATATGTATACGTATCTAAAATCGACGAGACATCGCGTTTATTAAACTTTATCCACCACACTTGAGAGTGGCCCACACGAATACGTCGTATCAGCACACATTCACGCCCTATGTATGTGCTCTCTCTCCGCAGGACCCACATACGACTGATCGACCGAAAGTCGAACGTTGACTGACGTGACATTAGGGGCGATTTCATTAGCTATCTAGCTGTGTGAAGTTGGCTGGGTAATTTTGAATATCTCAGTAATTTCAACGTCTTTTGCGTCGTTATTGACGGTTTTATTATTGATCACCGATAATAATAATTTTATATGGATACTATTATAATTATTGTATAGAAATCATAAGCTTTTGATCAATCAATAATGTCAGACTGTAGTAAATCCGAGCGTAATGCGCTGTGTAAGCGGCGTATTACGGTCAGCTTAAATACATCAGTCATAGCTAAATCGGAATAACTTGACGTATAAGCGTACCGAATGCTCATTATTGCTTTACGTGATTTTCACCATTTTGCATCTGTCAAAACAATCAAACACAATTATAGAACCGAAAAACAGCCCATACTTTTTTACTAATCAATGTTAGTTCGCCGTAAAGAGTACGCGACAGCATAGAGGGCGCAGTTGCATGTGAATTTCACGAAAACACACAGAAGTATTCGGCTCTTTATTATTGTTACTTCCGTGCTCAAGGTAGCGATGAAATGTGACTCGCGGGAAAGAAGTTGCTTCGTTTTTTTCCCCTCAATCACGATAGTCACACAAATTTAGATAAACCCCAATATATCAATGCAAACTCGAATTATGAAGCATCGCTAATAAAATAAAAAGGAAACCCGCACAATTATCCATTAATAAATTCTTCCTACGCCCCGGTGAAACATCGCAAAAAGTGAGAATTATTTTAGTCAGTCGGTTATGGCGGATATTGCTAACACGACAGTGTTTACAAACGGTGTGGTGTCTTGTGGTACGTCGGACCTTCTTCGTCAGGCATTCCAGGAAGTTGTCGACGATGATGATCAAGACAATGATTTTGTTGCATTTTTACGTGGTGACGGTGACGATTCCCAAACGATACATTTAACACACGCACAAGCCTCTGCTTTGAGGTTAACTTTCGAGGTTGACTCGATCGACGAGCCGACCGACGACATAACCTATGAGCACGAGGAAAATGGTATTTTGAGCGATATGACGAGTGCAGCGAACCTTGAAAATGACGAAGGATCGTCGCGTCAGGACGAGACTATGGAAGTGTTGCATTTTTCCAATGTAAATGATGCCAATGGCATTATCAAGGTCGAATGTCCAAATCTTCAAGAATGGACGAGTCGAACTTTGACTCCTGATGAGAGCCTCGATCACGAGCCAATGTCAATCGATGATCTCGAATTGTCAAATTCTGACGATTGTGCGCGTCGTCAGCTTCTCGAACAGCTCACAGATGGCGACAGTAGCTCCTCGGTGCAAAAATTATACGGGACACCCCAAAATTCGTCAAAATTAATAGAAACAAATGGCACCCGTCAAGAGAACGACTCTACATTTACTGTTGATGCGGCCCCATTGCGTAATTACCATAGAAATGATTTGCGTGATTCTCAAGCTCAGATATTGCAAAGATTGCCGGTTATTCTGCCGTCCTCCCAGCTTGCCATGAAACCAGCACAGACTCGCCTGAGAACAGGGAAAAACGTTAGAATATTACCGGGTGTCACTAAAATTGGTAACATCGGCATTAGCACCATTAATGGCATGCATCAAAATGGCACGAGCCAAAATTCCATATTGCTACCAAAAGGCACACTCATAAATACAATCTCACCTCAGATAATCAAAGCTACGCCAATAACTACTCAACTTTTGAACGGTGGCACGATTTCCACTCAATTGTTGAATACATCGCAAATTTTGTCCAATACCGTTGATTTTCACAGTCAAAATGCGAGCGTAAATGGCGCTGCAATCGCGAAGACCTCTCAGCGAATTGGTAACGCGACAATACCGCTCTCAGCGGCGATTAAAGGTACTACGGGCATTATTCGAACTAGCGCTAATCAGCAATTCATAATGCCAACGTTGAAGACCAATCAGGATGGGAATAGCATTGTTAAGACTCTACAGGCGGCCAATGGGAGCGCTGGAAAATCGGGGATTCCCAGTTCTTTCATGAAAACCGTACAGATACCCGCGCAAATGCTGAGAAACGCTGCGACTACTTTTGTAAAGGCAATTCCAGCCATGAGCACTTCGAGAATCACGAATACAACAAACTCACCGATAATACTGAGAACTGCATCCCTCCTGAAAGGTCAAGAGACCAAAACTACCTGCGCCTCTTCGATTTTACGCTCGACGACGCAAAATTCTTCGTCTCCCGTGTCAATTCTCAAGCCGCAGACAAAACTTGCATTTAATAATTCTAACAGACAAAGCATGATCGTTAATAATCAAAATATCGTTACGAGCAGCCTAAATAATGTGACGAATGCTCGCTACGTTCAAAGAACAATACCGACGACCACGGCGACGATGACCTGCACGCAAAATGAGACTAACGAACGTACGAAGAACTTACAAAATAGCACGAAGCAAAAATTAGATGAAAACAGCTTGGCAGCAACAGCGAGAGTTGTCAAGAGAGCCAAAGTCGCAGGACTCCATAATCCTGTTGCATTAACAGCCGAGCAAACAGACACGACAAAGCCACTTGGCTCAAGCGAAAATCCTATACAAATTGTTCAACAGGGTCACACTTTTCACAGCATGCAGAGACTTACGCAATCGCAATTGAAGCAAATTGCTCATGTTTTGCAACAGAGGAGCCAAGAGGCTGCAATGCCCAATGAAAGAATTGTTTATAGGTCTGTAAATATTATGCAAATTTATTTTACGATTGTCATAAGATCGATCAGGCTAATCGTCGACCTTCTAAAAAGTTGTGCTGACATCGAATCGAACTTACATTAAAAAAAAAACTGGCCACTTTTCAACATTTTCAAATGGCACTTTCTTTTGTCCGAATTTTCATATAATATTTATTGTGTCATAAAAAGCGACTAAAGCTGCTCATTGTTGCGTGTTAACGGACAAAATTCTCACGAGAAAGCCATCTTGGTCAAAATTTCCCTAGTAAAAAGTCTTCAACATTCTACTTCCTCGGATGAGAATTTTTTTTCAGCTGTGTTTCGAGTTTTCAGAAACAAATTTAAATTGAAGGGACTGCAGGATTTTTGCACGAAGATTCTACAAATTTGTCTATGCCGAAATCTAAAAGCACGTGAGAAAAAAAATCTTAAAAAAAAGTCTTTGACCAGAGATAAAGATACCCAAAGCCGAAACCTAATAGTATTTTGTGACACGATATTACATATAATAAATAGAGACATTTGCAGCGGAGATATTGTTAGCAAAAAAAAAAAAAAAAATCCCGCTTAACAAAATGGGAAATTTTGGAGTGGGAGCGTTTTGTCCTCGGGGATAATATGGGAGAGATTTTGCCTAGGGGAATTAAAGTGAGCTATCTGATTTGCATTGAACTTTCTAGTGAAAATGAAATGGAATACTTTTTTTTAGTTAAACGCTAATTAAGGAGAATACGTTTTTCTCATAAAATTTCACTCTCTTAATTATTACAAAAATTGTCCCAATTACCCTGATTGATTCCATTTATCACGTGATATCTGTTTGCCCCGGAGAATTCAACATTTTTTGTTTAATTGCAGAGTCGTTTTTCCTGAAGAGCTCGATCTTCGAATGAGAAATCCTGCAAATTTGTTGAAAGGTCGAGGTGGCAAGCGTGGCAGGCCTAAAAAAACAGCGGTAAGACCATCCGCACCGACAGCAAAAGTTCCAACAACTATCGAAGAGGAACACGAAGATACGAAGGTTTTAATCGTTTTTTCGTTACAAATATTAAAAATTCATCCACATACTTGTGGTATTTTTCATAATCTTATCGTTACATACATTTTTTTTTTACCAAATCCAACTTCTAGTAACCCTCATAAATACGCTAGATAGAATAAATGCGATGTTTCGAAATAACGAAAAAATTCAACATGTGTCCAATAATCGTCAAATGGTATTTTTTTTTTTTTTTTTTAGGACGATCGTAAAAAGGTCGTTGCACGAACGCGATCGGGTCGTCTCTCACGACCTCCGCGTCACATGGTTCGTGATTACAAGCATCTTCATCATTTGGACTTTATGCAGCCTGATCTGGACGATTCGGACGGTGGTTACAGCGATTACAACACAAACGCCGAAAAACTCGACAACGATGGATCACCAAAAGAATTGCTGAGCGGTCTCGAAGTACCAAAACGAAAGATATCCGATCATTTCAGATGTCCAACGTGCAGTAAAATTTATCTAGGTAGAACTCGAATGGCGAGACACTTTGAGATGCATCCGGATCATGGAAGTCCCGAGCAACTTCCACCTCCCACCCCCGATCCCGATTTAAAACGTGCAATATCTCAAGATCCACTAAAACGAAAAGGCAAAAAACGAGGTCCTTGGGCTTACGTGACCCCCGAGGCAAAATCTGAGCGTCGTCAGGCCAAACTCAAAGAGGCCATTTCCGTTTGTGAAAATCCCGAAATAACAAAAATTGCGGCAAAACCCGTTTTAAACGCTCAATCTCTCTACGATCTCATGATCCTGAAATCCGACAATAATGTGAGAAACTTTTTGTCCGAATTGAAAGATCTTATGGAAAAAGTTCGTGAATCCGTGGGTGATATGTTGATTCTAGCCAACAATGATGATCGTGTAAATGGCGATATTGTAAATCTCAATGAGGAAATTCTTTGCGACGCTCTTGGACTCGAGCCAGCTCTTTATAGGATAAACAACGAGGCTTTTAAGCAACCCGAGGATATTTTCCACGATCCAAATATCTCGATTGATGAGCCACCCATGAAATTGCAAAAGACCCAAAATATCGACGAGTCAAAGGATCATCTGGAGGAGAGGATGTCGAGTGGATTTTCCGAAAGTTCAGATTTGAGCGTATCCGATTTTTTGAATGATCGAAAGGCCGAAAGTCTCGTCGGTACAAATTGTCCCGAGGTACTAATGGCACTGACACTGATGCCAAGAAATCCCAGTCCCATTATCGCCAGTCCCGAAGTCACGAAATCTAGCAGTATGTCAAAATTACTAATTTCCAATCCTGAGATACAAAATCAATTGTCGGAAAATCAGGGTTTTCAAAAAATTGACATAAACTCGTCAAAATCATATCGTAAATTGGACATTCTCAAGGATGGTTTTACAAAATTGACCGATGGCCTTGAATTGACCAATTGCGCGACAGTTTTTGAGAAATTTGACGGTAATTATGAGAGTTCGAAGCAACGTCAGATGGAAAATTTGCAGCAAGCTTTCATTAAACTCGAGCCAATGGAGCAAGGATTTAAATTGGAAAATACAACGGTCAGCGCTTACACGAAGGGTAATTCGGAAAATTATGTAAAAATTGAAAACTCCTACGAGAATCTTGAGACAGGATCGCAAAATTTTGTCAAAGGTTTTCACAAGTTAATTGCAAAAATTGTTCCCATGAACGAAACTGAAAATCAGACAGTTAAGAATGACGAGAGTAGAATTGCACCTGTTGGACAAAAAATGATGGACGATACAAGCCAAGTTTGCAAAATTAATGATGGTTTGACAATTCTTCATGATTCTGGGCCAATAATGAGCAACTCTTGTGACTCGAGTATTTTTGGAAGTAACGATAATCTTGATATAACAAAAATAACGGGCTACGATCACATACCACATTTGGATATTTTAACGACAAGTGGTGTGATGGACAAACATCTTATGTTGGATGAAAAATTGGTCGAACAATTGCATCTCGTCGATCAGTCGAATCTTGTTGATGAATTAGTTTCTGAGAGACTCAAAAATATCATGCCCGATAATATTCTTGATAATAATCTTATACCAAATAATGGAAATTTGGATGCTGATTTGGACTTTGAGGCGCTCAGCGAGGAATTCAATAGAAATACCAGAAGCTGATTTACCGATTTTAATCATCGTGTTATTTTAAAATACGGGATTCATTGTCTACTGGCAAGGAAAAAAAAATCTGTAGATTCCGAGATTCGGCTTTTGTGGAATTTATAATTCGATTAATGGGAAAATTTTCATTTTTTCTTTGTTTAATAATTATTGACCAAGCACGAGAAGCTTTTGCAAGTCTCGCTCGTCACGGCTCCGTTCCATTGGTGTTGAATTGAACTTTCTCTTTCCGTTTTATTTTTTTTTCGGGATTTGGCTGTACTTTTGGGAAATATTCTATTTCTTTGCGGTTATTTCTGCGCAAAGAGCTGATAGAATTCGTCGTGTGGAAAAGGTGAGTCGTTCGGAGAAGTCATATCGAAAGAAGGGCAATCATATATACACACATTCGGAAGCTTCATTTTGTTCTTTCTTTTCCAAAGAAATTATAAAAAAAAAACACGAAATATTCGTAAATTACGAGATAAATGTTCTCGTTTGTTTCTTTCACATAGATGCGAAGTTTGACGCGTTTGCGAATCTCGATTTCGAGAAAAAAAAAAAAGATTACAAATTTGCTAGAGCGCAGGTCGAAAAAGAAATTACATATACGCTAGTCTGCGAGTGCTGGAAATTTAATTTCAACGTTGCTCTTGGGATCTCTTATCAATTAGTTTGGAATTGTTTCTTTTCTTTATCTTCTTCTACCTTTTCCTCCTTTTTATTTTACACAATACTCGAATAAGCGAAACGAGTCAGATGAGTTTATATCTCGATCGGCAATTAAGTTATTTTTGTAAATAGTACGAAAAAAAAAAAAAAAAAAAAAAAACATTGTACAGCGAATGATAAAAGTACATTTAGTTTCATAATTTAAATTTATTGATTATTGTAATGATGCACCGTAGTGCGCAATCCGTATCATCGCAATTCGCTACAATCTGAAGAAAAAGCAATGCAAAATTATATTCTACATATGAAACGTGAACAAAAAAAATTGAAAGAAAATAAGCAACTCGTAACTATTTATTCAAATTCGAGTTTTTTCTAATGTTTCGAGAGACATTGCATTATCAGGTAAACCCGAAGATTTTAATGAAAGAAGAAGAAGAAGAAGAAGAATAAAACAGCTGCAAGGATCCATTAAATCAAAGACCTGCATTTATGACGATGTTCACTCGTGTGTAAATATTGCAATACTCGGCTAGGACGTTTATTATATTATTTTTATTTCATTTTTTTTTTGTTTTTCCTCTGAAAACATACCACAGTCTCTTGTACTATATATGTTGTATAAATGACTTTTGACACGGAGCAGAGCTTCCATTATTGTGTGAACATGAAAAAAAAAGGATAACAAAAAAATGCTCAAAAAACTTTGTTTATTCCGATCAGCGTACCGGTTGCTCCCCCACCGTATAGATTTTAATGGCTCCTAAATATTAAAATATTGTATTCTCAAATAACGTAAAATTACCGCGACGATGAATGGAAGTAGATAATAAAAAAATAAAATTGAAAAGACAAAGGAATCATAAATGTTTGAAATGATGAAAAATCTTTTTTACATCCTCTGATTTTTAACATTTATTATCTGTGTCCTGTTTCTATCAGCATGGATTCCAGAGCTGTCGTTATACCATCGGATATTCTTGTTTGATGAACCCAAGCAGCGAGATGCAACATTTTCCAACAGTCACGATGATCATGAGCGACGTTTTCCAAAATTGTGCGTCTCACCGCAGCTTCTTTTTTGTATGCCTCGTAAATTAATTCCGCAGTTTGTGCTAAAAAGACAATAATTTTAGGACCCTTGTAAAATGCTAATCCTTTCTTTCTGACAAAATATTGTATCATTTTTTTGTCTTTTTTTTTTTCTTTTTACTAAACATACCAAAACGCTTCACGGGCCAAGACTGGAATAATTTATTGTTTCCTTTGTGCAATGACTCTATGGCATTCAATTGAACCACCGATTGTTTCAAATTGCAGACAATCTCGTCCTTTGAAAAAAAAAAAAAAAAATCAAATTCATTTATTTCAATCGAATGCTCGTTGCAGTAAGAATTAATTAATTTGGTAATGAAATTGTTACCAATTTAGTACAATCTTTCGACAAATCTTCGCAAAGATATTCCAGTTCATCGGGATACGTTTCATCGATTTTAATCTGCGTTATAGATTTCAAAATTGATAAACCATGCAAATGGACGTTGTTCCATTGTTGAATGCTAGCGTGTATTGTTGCGGCCAAATCTCGAACTATACGCGGATTACCCGTTAAATTTTTCTGTTGTGGTCCTTTTGTCACGGGAGATTCTGCAATTTATATCGCAATTTTTTTTTGTTTTATTGTGTTTTGATGCACTAAATATCACCGCTTATCGTACAATCGTGAATGGAATATCTTACTGGCAATCGGTGAAAATTGAGCCATTTTTCAAACGAAACAACAAAATGGCTATTTTTTTTTCGATAATTTATTACTTGAAGATTTGAAAAACATCGCGAAATGCGAACTCGAATATATATGATTTTCAACATAACCTAAAATACGTACATTCTGCATATATAACCTCAAAATCTCCCGGACATTTCCCCCACTCTCTGCTCAAGATTGAACCGGATATTGATAAAATTATGCGCTAAAATTAATTTCAAATTACATAGAATCTGGAATTTTTATTTTTCAACGTATTTTAGATGACGTTTTATCGTACATTTCATGGGAAATGTGAGAGAGTTCAGTAAATTATGTTCCCTCGGTTTATTATTTATTGCAGTCTACAAGGAATTCCTTTTACAATCCATCTTGATGATAAAAAAACATCAAAATATGGCACGTATCCGTCGAATGATAATTTATCATTTCTGGTTCGCCGAATATGTCGTTTCATTGCTTGTTTTCTATCGAATTTCTTGTAAATGAAAATACGAGAGGCAAAATTAGCTCATTATAGCTAAGCGGACCACTTAGTCATCCTTTTTTTTTGGTATTTATGTCTCACTCGTTTAAAACAGAGACAAATCGTTATCTCCATACAAAATTCCTGAATGATTAATAACTCAAATCTGTTGAATAAATTCTAGTATCATCTCAATCTGTAAAAATTAGATGTATCGGTCAGTCTCCAAATTTTCAAACACGCACAGAAAATTTAAAAAAATGAAACACCTCAACAAAAGAAATTAATGCATTATCCATGCTTACCGAAAAATCCGTACTTAATCTTCTGCCAATCGAAAACCTCCAGACCAAGTCGTTCAAATTTCCCCAGGACGAAAAAAACTCTCGATTTTCTCCGTATCGGCTACATCTACCAAAAAAATACTCTCTACCTTTTTTGTACAGAATTTCGTGCTCCACAAAAAAGGTCCTATATGTATATACCACCAGAGGTAGGGTTACATTGTTATTACACGTTAACATTCTTTGAGTCTTTCGTTTCAAAGTATTCCATCAACGTAAGATTAACCACTGATTTTCTCGAAAACGGTCATACCTACGAATAATATGCATACCATCTTTTTTGTAGAGAACTTAACGCTCCATGAAAAAGCTTATATACATATTATCCCTAAACATGACCATTTCCGATATTCAGCTGGACAAAATCGAAAATACACACTATTCAGGCATTTTAGTAAGCGCATCAGCTCTGTTCACTCTCGAACGATCAGAGGCGAAAAAAAAACGTTCGAAAGATGTATAAATTTTATCCTATAGAAGCTCAGAAGCCTCGATCATGTCCTGCTGTAATGTCGATGATGGTTAGGCGGTGCCGGGACATTACGAGTGGAGTCGAGTACTCCCGAGGTAGAGAGTCACCTGTGTAAAAAGAATGTACTATATAGGGTATCCACGAATACATACATGTGTATATATAGTTAGTGTAGGAAATATATATATATATATATACATATAGACATAGGTAGTCGTACCATATATCCCATCTCGTTGCTTTTGTTTGGAGAACGGTAGGAGAACAAGGTCACGCACCAGGTAAAATGGCAGTAGTCGGTGGTGCACCAAACCGTACGAAGTATAAAACGCTGCGTTGCAGTACTCTCTCTCACACACACACACACACTTAAAAATATACCAATTGTATCACTCGCACGTTCAATCATCATAATATTATTCAACTGATTTTGAGACGAGAAAGAAAAATATATATACAAATTTAATGCAAAGTTTGGATTGCGAAAGTCGTGCAATTTCCTGGCTGAAAAAAATATACAAAAAAGAACGATCTTTCTCTCGCGCGGCGCGCTGTAAACTCAGAGCGAGGTGACTGCGCGCGCGCGCTCGATCCCTCGATCGGAAGTGGAAAAGGTGCGCGTCTCGGTCAGACGACTCTCAGGGTCCTGTGGAATTTGGCGCGGCCGTGTTGTTATATATAGCGTCTAGTAGAAAAAGTACGAGAGCGAGATATCTGCTGGATCTGAACTGACCAATCATTTTACACGAGATTCTATCGGCCAAATATATATATATATATATATATATATATATATATATATATATATATATATATATAAAGCTCAGGAGTCACTGGTTTACCGGTCGTGCGAATATAAGGCAAAATGTGTCCGTGCCTTGGTATCTCGGGAAGAACCGACTAATATAATATAAATATAATATATATTATATACAATATATATATATATATATCTGCGTAAAGGAAAAAGAATATAGACAAAGTTTCTTTACACACCTTCTATTCGTACAAGAGACGACAAAAATATACCGTTTTCAAGAGTGACATAACTAGACATATATATCTATATATAGATATATGTATGCGTGTGGTGTGATATATGCTATATATATATATATACCGTGAAGTGATGATAATCATAGCCCTCTCGCGTCGTTTGCAATCAGATAAACGCGACAATACTTATACGCTGCCTATATACATATGTATATAAATATACATGCGCGTAGCCCCACTAATACATATATATATGCATAATATATATGTATAATAATTCATATCTGAAGCGCGGTATCGTCGAGACCGTCTGATAAGGGCACACGCTGCTATAAGCCAGTTGACTTTTGACGGTGACCCGAGGTGGTGTGGCAAATATGAAAATGGAGGTAAGTACGTAACGTTATACATACTATATACGTTGTAGAACATCTCAAAGCAATCGTGACTCTCATGTTGCGCCGCACGTACATATAGTATATAATTAATTCTCAAATCCATGACAAACACGATTCTGTCAATTGTTTTGACATTCGTTCAACTCTCTGTTGTCAATGACGAGTTGCCAGAATTGAGGTAGTTAAAAAAATATATATATAGTCACGGATATAGTTCACGGATTTCGAAAATTCAATATGACGGAAAAAATCGATGACAAAAATAATTAAAATTAATGTTAACGAGACTTTTGGTATGTTAATGCAATGCAGAGTTTAAAAACGACGAAATAGTTAAATAATAGCGACAAGTCGAGAATAGTGCGGATAGTTATTTTTACAATTCATAATAATAATAATAATAATAATAATAATAATAATAATAATAATAATAATAATAATAGTCTACTCAGCTACGTTATTAACTGACGGTTCCTCATTACATTCGTTAATACTTCTGCTGGATTGTTATATAGTATATTGCATGATGACATATATTTATCTCATATACATGTACATAGTTCAATGCGTTTTATGACTCATTGAATAGTCAAAAGGATGATGAATCTATAAAAATAGAGACGATGTGAAAAATTGGCAAAGTTGACAAGATGACACCGCGAATTTATCACCGGCACTTTTTATTCGTGATACAAAATTCGAAATTTCTTCGTATATATAAAAAAATTTGAATAAATCTGGGATAATTGAACGCTTGAGTGATGGATCCGATTTTGATCTACGATTATCTAACGATAAGATGAAATGTCCCAATAGCCGACCACTTATACGATTTTGTATTTGCGTATCTCTTGAACTGGTGTGAAGCATTCGTTTTGTGTGCGGGTATCGAGACGTGACTGAATTAAATTAAATTAAAACATTTAACTTAGGTACGAACGAAAAAAAAATCGAAAAATTAACCCCTTCCGTACAAACATCTTTCGTGCCTGGTCGATTCAATTTATTTCCCCAATTATTGATTATTCTTCGATAATAAAATGACACTAAACTTAATTTTTGTTCCAAAATGAAGTGGAGGCATTTATTCTACAAAGTTCAGAGTATATTGACAAATTTTTAGGGATTTTTAGAATTATTTTGAATAGGGAAAAACGTCAAACTCATAAAACCCTTTGTATGGATCAGGTGGAGTTTTTCATATATTTCCCTTTCCGTACAAATATGGATCTTTCGTGTCTGGTCGATTCAATTTATTTCCCCAATTATTGATTATTCTTCGATAATAAAATGACACTAAACTTAATTTTTGTTCCAAAATGTAGTGAAGGCATTTATTCTACAAAGTTCAAAGTATATTGACAAATTTTTAGGGATTTTTAGAATTATTTTGAATAGGGAAAAACGTCAAACTCATAAAACCCTTTGTATGGATCAGGTGGAGTTTTTCATATATTTCCCTTTCCGTACAAATATGGATCTTTCGTGTCTGGTCGATTCAATTTATTTCCCCAATTATTGATTATTCTTCGATAATAAAATGACACTAAACTTAATTTTTGTTCCAAAATGTAGTGAAGGCATTTATTCTACAAAGTTCAAAGTATATTGACAAATTTTTAGGGATTTTTAGAATTATTTTGAATAGGGAAAAACGTCAAACTCATAAAACCCTTTGTATGGATCAGGTGGAGTTTTTCATATATTTCCCTTTCCGTACAAATATGGATCTTTCGTGTCTGGTCGATTCAATTTATTTCCCCAATTATTGATTATTCTTCGATAATAAAATGACACTAAACTTAATTTTTGTTCCAAAATGTAGTGAAGGCATTTATTCTACAAAGTTCAAAGTATATTGACAAATTTTTAGGGATTTTTAGAATTACTTTGAATAGGGAAAAACGTCAAACTCATAAAACCCTTTGTATGGATCAGGTGGCGTTTTTCACATTTTTCCCTTTCCTTACACATATGGATCTTTCGTGTCTGGTCGATTCAATTTATTTCCCCAATTGTTGATTAATCTTCGATAATAAAATGACACTAAACTTAATTTTTGTTCCAAAATGAAGTGGAGGCATTTATTCTACAAAGTTCAGAGTATATTGACAATTTTTTAGAGATTTTTAGAACCACTTTAAATAGGGGAAAAAAATATTCAAACTGGAAAGACCCATGTTTGTATGGATCAGTTTTTCACATCGTATGGAAAGGATTAAACTTGTTATTTTTGTATAAGTTTTAAATGAAAAAAAAAATTATTGTCTTCACAAAGTGGATTTTTCTCTCGTCTTACGTTTAATTAATATGATTTTATCTCGCGAAAATTAATCGTACAATACGAGATCGAAGGCCAAAATCACTTCACGTGGCATAATATTTGAAGAAGAAAAAAATCGAATCACAAAAACAATTTGAGCATTGAAGTCCGAGACTACCGGATGTTGAATTAAAATCTTTTATGAACTACTAACATTTTTTTTTTTTTTTTCATCGATGTGGCTTTTAAATTACGAGTCAACTTTATGTTGGGCTAAATATCTTTTTGACTTTCATTTCGTTGGCTCAACCGCATTTATAGTTGAATTTTAATTCAGGAATTTTATTTTTCGTTTTATGTGATGAAAATTGCTTTCTCGTATTTTTTAAATTTGTAAGGGCCACAGGGATAATCATTATGTGCATAATTACGTACATATTTACCGGTCCACACACACACACACATGCATATATATATATATATATATATATATATATATATATATATATATATATACACGTACTTTGGGATCAATTTTAATATAAAATGAAATGGACAGAAAGATGACGGACCAATGACCTTAAAAAGAGAAGCAGTCCAACCGCTATTTAAATCGGTCGAGATATCTATATGTTTTTATTCACCTCGCACTCGATTCTCTCATCTGGCGAGTTTTGTTCGATTTCTCGTCAGAAACTGTGGCTCGACAGATTATAACGAAATTCTCACGATTCGTACAAACAAAAAAAGAAAGGAAAAAAATGAAAAAGCGAAAAAAAAAATTCATTGCAAAAATAAAAAATTCACTCTTTGCAAATCCAGAAAAAACACTTTATGTACTTGAATCGAATTTGAAGGCTGAAATTTATTGACCGATAACTTGGTCTAATATGCGCTATTTCCAGTCGACATTTTTTTTTGTTTTCTTTTTTTTTGCATTCCATGAACTGCCATGGTTACTACCGACCAGGACCAACAGGCTTTTTTTTATAACAATGGGGACCCGAACCATAGTTTGCGAATTTGACTACTTGATTTTTTCGGTGTGGGGAATATTAGTCGTTTTTTTTTGTTAGACGAAATATATGTCTATCCGATTAATGGATTCACGATGACTACACGTTTCCCCATAGAAAATAAGTATATGACACAATGAAACAAGAGTTTGTTAATTGTCAAAAAATTTGTTGTTGAATATGACCAGATAAATGTTTAGTTATTGTTTTTCCAAGCTTTCGTTGAGTCGAGTAAGTTTAGTTAATTATTACCAAATGGTTGTTTCACTTTATTTGGCCTAATTAAATGTTATTTAGCTCAACTAAAATTTGGTAATAGTAGCTAAATATTTATTTTGCCATCTCCAACAATAGATTTGCTAACAATTACCAAACTCTTTTATTGCATATTTACATATATCGAAGATAGATCTTGAATAAACTCGATTTCAAGTAAATTTTTTTTTTTCCAGTGCACCCAGCACAACAAAATTATTTACTTTTCAAACCTCTCAGATTTATTCCCCGAAAACAAAATGTGTCTTCCATTGAAAATCCAAAAACACAAGAATTTAAAAATCAAACCAATTCCATTCCAGTCAAAATGAAATATCCCCTTAATCGACAAAATTTCGATAAGATGAATCTATCATTGTAATTAAAAAAAAAAAATATCTTGGATTAGAACGAAATCGTCAAGTGGCTTGAAAATAAAAATCCGAAAAAAAACGAGCCGTACATTGTATTACATTAGGGCCATAAATTTATTTTCAATGCACCCAGCGATATTATTTATTTTTAACGATTTTATCAGATTGAGATTTATTCCCCGAAAACAAAATGTGTCTTCCATTGAAAATTCAAAAACAAGAATTTAAAAATCAAACCAATTCCATTCCAGTTAAAATGAAATATCCCTTTAATCGACAAAATTTCGATAAGATGAATCTATCATTGTATTTAAAAAAAAAAAAATCTTGTATTAGAACGAAATCGTCAAGCGGCTTGAAAGTAAAAATCCGAAAAAACGAGCCGTACATTGTATTACATTGAGGCCATAAATTTATTTTCAATGCACTCAGCGATATTGTTTATTTTTAACGATTTTATCAGATTGAGATTTATTCCCCGAAAACAAAATGTGTCTTCCATTAAAAATTCAAAAACACAAGTATTTAAAAATCAAACCAATTCCATTCGAGTCAAAATGAAATATCCCCTTAATCGACAAAATTTCGATAAGATGAATCTATCGTTGTATTTAAAAAAAAAAAAAATCTTGTATTAGAACGAAATCGTCAAGCGGCTTGAAAGTAAAAATCCGAAAAAACGAGCCGTACATTGTATTACATTATGGCCATAAATTTATTTTCAATGCACTCAACGATATTGTTTATTTTTAACGATTTTATCAGATTGAGATTTATTCGCCGAAAACAAAATGTGTCTTCCATTGAAAATTCAAAAACAAGAATTTAAAAATCAAACCAATTCCATTCCAGTTAAAATGAAATATCCCCTTAATCGACAAAATTTCGATAAGATGAATCTATCATTGTATTTAAAAAAAAAATATCTTGTATTAGAACGAAATCGTCAAGTGGCTTGAAAATAAAAATCCGAAAAAACGAGCTGTACATTGTATTACATTATGGCCATAAATTTATTTTCAATGCACTCAACGATATTGTTTATTTTTAACGATTTTATCAGATTGAGATTTATTCGCCGAAAACAAAATGTGTCTTCCATTGAAAATTCAAAAACAAGAATTTAAAAATCAAACCAATTCCATTCCAGTTAAAATGAAATATCCCCTTAATCGACAAAATTTCGATAAGATGAATCTATCATTGTATTTAAAAAAAAAATATCTTGTATTAGAACGAAATCGTCAAGTGGCTTGAAAATAAAAATCCGAAAAAACGAGCTGTACATTGTATTACATTATGGCCATAAATTTATTTTCAATGCACTCAGCGATATTGTTTATTTTTAACGATTTTATCAAATTGAGATTTATTCCCCGAAAACAAAATGTGTCTTCCATTGAAAATTCAAAAACAAGAATTTCAAAATCAAACCAATTCCATTCCAGTCAAAATGAAATATCGGCAAAATCGACAAAATTTCGATATGAAAAATCGATCATTGTACAACGTGAAAATATTTATATTGCAAAGAAATTGCCATGCAGCATAAAAGATTTTGAAATAAATAAAAAAACGACTCGTACAGTATATTATCGATATCGTTAATTACGTGCAGTATAAAGAAAACTTTCACCGTTTTATCGACAATTTATCTCGTGTTTTTTTCCGGTCGCATCGTCGCCAGGGAAAATTGTTCCGCGATTGGTGTCTCCCGCGTTCTCGATATAAGTAGTCGGAATCTCGCAGGTCCGCGACATGCGAGTATGCTGGTGCGACAGATGCGCGCGTTTTGAATATATGCAGAGAGAGAGAGAGAGAGAGAGCCAGAGAGTTCCCTCTTGAAACTCCGGAGAGTATATAGGAAGATCGGTTTGGCCCATTTTTTCTTCTTTTTTTAATATTCTTTTTTTTTAGAAAGGAAACAAGCGATGGTTACAGTTAAGCCATTCGTTCTTCGTTTAAAAGGGGGGGGGATTCTTTTCTCTCTCTCTCTCTCTCTCTCTCTCTCTCTCTCTCTCTCTCTCTCTCCCTCTCTCTCTCTCTCCCTCTCTCTCTCTCTCTCTTTCTCTCTGTGGTGGCGATCTCGTCTCGATCGCTCACCAACATTCTTGCCGGGCAGCAGAGAGAGACTGTGCTGGCTCACCGACGCGAGAGCACCGCGCTCAGTGATCCTTTTGGAACGTCATGTGTTGTATCTCGCTAACAAAATTGCGTAAATTTATTAAAAAAAATTAAATTGAATTTAAAAAATAATAATAATTTTGCCGAAAGGATTAAATTGCAAAAAAATCAATTATTAACGTTTCAATTAAATTGAAAAGATCGCGTGTGTTATCATCTGTGTGTGTGTGTGTGATATTAACGATTTTGCAGAGTGATCATAGACTGGAGCAGTTGAAAAAGGCCACTGATAGGATACAGAAGGAAATTGAGGAAGTTACAGAACGAGAACACGAGCTCAGAAAAGTCGGTAGCATTAAAACTACTTCGGACGAGAACGTCGATTCGAAGGTACCTTATTATTATTATTTTGATTTATTATTATAACTTTCCATATTATTTATTATTTTTATTATTGTGAAAATTTGATAAAACGAATATGAGATTAAACTTCTGAAGGATAATTTTTTATTGGCGAGAAAAAACGATATATCGAATATATGAAAATCGTCATGAATAAATAAAAAAATCATTCAATGAAATAAATTCGTTTGAATAAAAAAAAAAAAAATTTCACGCATTTATTTTTTGCGCTATATGACATTTCTCTTAATTTTATGACAAGATATATTGAGCGCTATTGTTTGTCATCAGGGTTACGCACATCATGTTAATATTGAGGCACCTCGACGATAAAATAATGATTTACGATCTGATATAATAATATGAAGACAGATGAAGTGAAAAGTTTCTCTCTGTAGTTGAGAGAATCGAGTCGTAGTTGGAAAACGAGGGGGCCTACATGCGTGGACAGAACACCTGTGAAAATTTTTGAATAAAAAAAAATCGTCCTTGACTTTTTATTCTCATTTTCGTCGATTACTTTAGACTTTATTATATTTCACATATACTCGAGAAAATATTTATAAATAAATGCCAAAAATTAATATAATACAACGTATTGAAGATTCGGATGAAAAATATTGAAAAATGATGAATTCACGTTAATTTATAAAACATATGACATATGTTTAACGAGGAATTCTACGTAAAATCAGCGAATTTTTTCCTCAAAACTTTCAAATGTTACTCATTATTTGCCAACTTGCTGCTTGGGAGGAATTATTTTCATTTTTTTATAGATTTTTAAGCAACGCATTTTTAACTACATTGTTTAAATTTATTTATCTTCACAAGGGCAAGTTGCATTTAAAAAAAGAATTTATTGCACAAAAAAATATTTTCCAGCGTAATTTAGCAAGATACAATATAGAAAAGATATATGTATATATTTGAATTTTAGTTTTTGTCGATCTTAAAATTGGATATATTTTTTCATATACTTTATTGACATGTTTTTCATGAGTCGTAGGGTCACTTTACATACATTTATGTATATTATAGAGACATATAGATAATATCATAAATTGCTAGCTTGTTTCTTGGGAGGGATTATTTTCATTTTTGTATAGATTTTTAAGCAAGGCTTAACTACATTGTTTAAATTTATCTACCTTCAAAAGGGCAAGTTGCATTTAAAAAAAGAATTTTTTACACAAAAATATATTTTCCAGCGTAATTTAGCAAGATACAATATAGAAAAGATATATGTATATATTTGAATTTTAGTTTTTGTCGCTCTTAAAATTGGATATATTTTTTCATATACTTTATTGATATGTTTTTCATGAGTCGTAGGTTCACTTTACATACATTTATGTATATTATAGAGACATATAGATAATATCATAATTTACCAGCTTGCTACTTCTGAGGAATTATTTTCATTTTTTTATAGATTTTTAAGCAACGCATTTTTAACTACATTGTTTAAATTTATTTATCTTCACAAGGGCAAGTTGCATTTAAAAAAAGAATTTATTGCACAAATAAATATTTTCCAGCGTAATTTAGCAAGATAAAATATAGAAAAGATATATGTATATATTTGAATTTTAGTTTTTGTCGCTTTTAAAATTGGATATATTTTTCCTATATACTTTATTGATATGTTTTTCATGAGTCGTAGATTCACTTTACATACATTTATGTATATTATAGAGACATATAGATAATATCATTATTTGCCAGCTTGCTTCTTGGGAGGGATTATTTTCATTTTTTTATAGATTTTTAAGCAAGCCTCAGCTATATTGTTTAAATTTATCTAACTTCAAAAGGGCAAGTTGCATTTAAAAAAAGAATTTATTGCACAAAAAAATATTTTCCAGCGTAATTTAGCAAGATACAATATAGAAAAGATATATGTATATATTTGAATTTTATTTTTTGTCGCTCTTAAAATTGGATATATTTTATTTATATATTTTTCATGAGTCTTTACATACATTTATGTATATTATAGACATATATATATATATGAGTTTTTTACGGTCATCACTTGTAGCAGCTGTTACCTACTGCGATATTAAGATTATGAAAACGAGAAAAATAACGAGACGTGCAGTCAATGAGTGCGTCACGTTATTAAAATTGACGATATATATACATATATATGTATATATATACAAAGGCGGGGGAGGCCACGTAATATCGTATACCGGGTAAAACGTTGATCGTCTGTTTACTCACGCGTTCACGTTCCAATCCCTGATGAAAATTCCACCCACGTAACATGACGAGAGCACGTTATTGAGTCTCAGTAGAATGAACAGAATTACATAAAAGACATTTCGAATTACGCATTTCTTTTTCTTTTTTTTTTTTTTATGTCACAGTTTTAAATTTACTGTGGCGTTTTCTCCCAGTCAGTATCACGAAATTCGTGAAGGAGAACGAACATAAATTTATCGGGTATTGTAATTTTTTTGTTACTGGAAATCCAGGAGATGAACCCGATAGAGGTGGAATATTATTCAGTTCGTAAAAATGTCCCATACTTGAAAAATCATTTTAATTAAATCATTTTAATTAAAAAGTAATTTGGCAGATTTTAACTGAAAAGCCATTTTTTTTGTTGGAAATTCAGAATAATCTCGAGAGAGGTGGAATACTTTTTAATTCGTTACAATTTTTAAAAATTAGCAAAAAAAAACGTCACGTTTGATTATTAATAGTGTGTTGGAGCATTTTATCAATCGTTAAAATCTGAATTTTTATTATTTACGAGAATTATTAACATTTTCTATCGCTATGTGAAGTCCTACGATCGTTCTTCTTAGCGTTAAACTATTGTGTTTTTGTATATAGTAGAACTACACATTTACTATTTCTCTCAATATTGAGTATTTAAAAAAAAAGATAGAATTTGATTAAAAATAGTACAATTTAAAGAAATGATTGATTTTTATTATTTTTCATTAAAAAGTATTATTATTATTTATCGATTATTATCTATTTTTATAAATTATTATAATTACTCGTTACGAATTTTGATCAAGAATTTTTGTGCAATATTCAAATTGTATTTGAATCATGAAAATTGTCTCTTTAAACGAAAAATAAAAATAAAAAAAAATCGGCAGGTTCGTCGAATGCCACAGGCCTTGGTATCCGGCAAGCTCAAGAGAACGACCTCGACACCGCAGATTCTCGAGGCAACGACCCTGACCCCAACGACGCCGAGTCTTACGCCAAAAATGACAAACGGCGTAATATCGGCACGTACGACGCCAACGCCATTGCGTTTTGCCACGACACCGAGCCAAAAGGGCCTCATGCACAGGTTTCTCGCGACACGCGGAAAAATCTTTAGATCGAAAACTCTCGATGGTGATTCTCTTTCGCCTTCACCACCACCAACGATAGCTCTGAATCCACTCAGTCTTCAGGCTTTTGGCAAAACCCTCGATATGAAAATTGAGCACGACGACGAGCCAAAAAAACCTCCGGTTCGCAAGGGTTACGTGCCAGTTGAGGAAAAAATTCAAAAGGAACTCAACGAGATGAAGGAACGAGAAAACGAATTAAGGTTTCTTTATACAATTCGTAAAATCTTTAATTTATTCTTCTCGATGATTTTCTTGAGCAAAGAAATTTTAAAAAAATATTAATTAAGCCTTTGAAGCTGACTTAAAAAATGATGCTTAATTTTTCATTGAGTTTTCAAATCGATTGGCTGCTTACAGACATTTATTTAAATGTTAAATCAAACAGAAATGCTTTACGTGAAGATTTTCTTCAAAAAGTTAAATTCAATGAAAATACGCAGTAACTTCTGAATTTTTAAGGTCATCTAATGACCATTTTTATAAAATAGAAACACCTAAAGTTTTTCGAGCTCGATGATCTTAAAATCAAGAAAAAATAATTTTAAAAATTTGGCAACGTTTGTTTTTTTTTTTAATCGATTCTTTTTAAAATAATTTTATACTCAACGAGATGAAGTAACGCGAAAACGAATTAAGGTTTCTTTGTACAATTCGTAAAATCTTTAATTTATTCTTCTCGATGATTTTCTTGAGCAAAGAAATTTAAAAAATTTATTAATTAATCCTTTGAAGCTGACTTAAAAAATGATGCTTAATTTTTCATTGAATTTTCTAATCGATTGGCTACTTACAGACATTTATTTAGATGTTAAATCAAACAGAAATTACGTGAAGATTTTCTTCAAAAAGTTAAATTCAATGAAAATACGCAGTAACTTCTGAATTTTTAAGGTCATCTAATGACCATTTTTATAAAATAGAAACACCTAAAGTTTTTCGAGCTCGATGATCTTAAAATCAAGAAAAAATAATTTTAAAAATTTGGCAACGTTTGTTTTTTTTTTTTAATCGATTCTTTTAAACATAATTTTATACTCAACGAGATGAAGTAACGCGAAACCGAATTAAGGTTTCTTTGTACAATTCGTAAAATCTTTAATTTATTCTTCTCGATGATTTTCTTGAGCAAAGAAATTTTATAAATTTATTAATTAATCCTTTGAAGCTGACTTAAAAAATGATGCTTAATTTTTCATTGAATTTTCTAATCGATTGGCTACTTACTAACATTTATTTAGATGTTAAATCAAACAGAAATTACGTGGAGATTTTCTTCGAAAAGTTAAATGCAATGAAAATACGCAAAAACTTCTGAATTTTTAAGGTCATCTAATGATCATTTTTATAAAATAGAAACACCTAAAGTTTTTCGAGCTCGATGATCTTAAAATCAATAAAAAATAATTTTAAAAATTTGGCAACGTTTGTTTTTTTTTTTTTAATCGATTCTTTTAAACATAATTTTATACTCAACGAGATGAAGTAACGCGAAAACGAATTAAGGTTTCTTTGTACAATTCGTAAAATCTTTAATTTATTCTTCTCGATGATTTTCTTGAGCAAAGAAATTTAAAAAAATTATTAATTAATCCTTTGAAGTTGACTTAAAAAATGATGCTTAATTTTTCATTGAGTTTTCAAATCGATTGGCTGCTTACAGACATTTATTTAAATGTTAAATCAAACAGAAATGCTTTACGTGAAGATTTTCTTCAAAAAGTTAAATTCAATGAAAATACGCAGTAACTTCTGAATTTTTAAGGTCATCTAATGACCATTTTTATAAAATAGAAACACCTAAAGTTTTTCGAGCTCGATGATCTTAAAATCAAGAAAAAATAATTTTAAAAATTTGGCAACGTTTGTTTTTTTTTTTTAATCGATTCTTTTAAACATAATTTTATACTCAACGAGATGAAGTAACGCGAAACCGAATTAAGGTTTCTTTGTACAATTCGTAAAATCTTTAATTTATTCTTCTCGATGATTTTCTTGAGCAAAGAAATTTTATAAATTTATTAATTAATCCTTTGAAGCTGACTTAAAAAATGATGCTTAATTTTTCATTGAATTTTCTAATCGATTGGCTACTTACTAACATTTATTTAGATGTTAAATCAAACAGAAATTACGTGGAGATTTTCTTCGAAAAGTTAAATGCAATGAAAATACGCAAAAACTTCTGAATTTTTAAGGTCATCTAATGATCATTTTTATAAAATAGAAACACCTAAAGTTTTTCGAGCTCGATGATCTTAAAATCAAGAAAAAATAATTTTTAAAATTTGGCAAACAACTTTTTTTTTTTTGAATCGATTCTTTTAAAAATAATTTTATACTCAACGAGATGAAGGAACGAGAAAACGAATTAAGGTTTCTTTATACAATTCGTAAAATCTTTAATTTATTCTTCTCGATGATTTTCTTGAGCAAAGAAATTTTATAAATTTATTAATTAATCCTTTGAAGCTGACTTAAAAAATGATGCTTAATTTTTCATTGAGTTTTCAAATCGATTGGCTGCTTACAGACATTTATTTAAATGTTAAATCAAACAGAAATGCTTTACGTGAAGATTTTCTTCAAAAAGTTAAATTCAATGAAAATACGCAGTAACTTGCAAATTTTTAAGGTCATCTAATGATCATTTTTATAAAATAGAAACACCTAAAGTTTTTCGAGCTCGATGATCTTAAAATCAAGAAAAAATAATTTTTAAAATTTGGCAAACAACTTTTTTTTTTTTTTAATTGATTCTTTTAAAAATAATATTATGTCTTGCTTATCAAATTATTGTTATAAACTATAAATTCTTACCAAATTCATCGATTAACTTTTTTCAGATTAATGAGATCGCGAATGCTGGCAAAATCGCAACCAAATTTGCTCGACATTGGCAACGACAACGACTCGGATATATATGATGGTGCAAATTCTCTCAGAAGCGGCACGTCTTCGAATACAATAAACGAGGAAGAGTCGGAACGTGACAATAAGGGAAAACACAAGGTAAAAAAAAAACTTCCTCAATAAAATTGTTGATTCAGCGTCTAATTAATTGTGTAATGTAATGAAAAAAAAAACGTGATTTTTGCTAAATGATTAATTAATTATTTATAGATTAATGAATATTCCATTAATAATAATAATTTAATTAATTATTTCAGCCAAATCCAAGAAGACGTAGTACTTTGATAGCTCAATGGGAAAATCTCATAGCAGCGAAAAAAGAGACTGTGGAGAATGGCATTGAGGGCGAGAATAATTTTTAATCGTTTACATTCTCCCAATGGAGAAAAACCCGTTTTTTCCGCAATAATAATGCGGCCAATGCTCCGAGCGAAAGCTTCTTGCGATTAATTTTTTTTCTTTTTTTTTTTTTTTAATTTCATCAAAAATATTTCCTTACTCAGCGAAGCGTTACAAAAATTGTCGTCGACTTGCAATGAGCTCAAAGGTGTCAATTAAAAAAAAAAAAACAAAAACAAAAAAAAAATACCGTTCAAGACTATACAGTAATATTTACATTCAGCATATATGAGGTATATCCGTATTGCGAGTGTTCAGTATTAAATTTGCAGCTAAATAATGAAAAAAAAAAAACATTCGGGTCTTCGTAGACAAAGCGAATTTCTTAGCAAGTAAGAAAAAAAAAACCAAAATTCTGAAAGAATTTTTAAATTTTTCGTCATTCGAGAAAATTATTTAATACGCGATACGAGATTTTCCATCTGCATGAAACCGGAAATGAGAAAAATGTTATTGACGAATTGATGGCAAAACAAAAATTATTTTTCAATGGTAAATTTATCGATTTAAAATAATGGAAAAGAATTTTTTGATTATTCAACTATTTCGTGCTAATTCATTCCTATAATAATCAATAAATCTTCATCCAGTATTTATGGCCGATTTTAATTATACATGAAAAAAAAAAAAGAAATTGACAAATAATATTCGTCAAAATGTATTATTTTTTTGTCTATATTCGCAAATATCTTTCATATGCGCCAAGAGTATTTGTGTACTTATATATACATATATATATATGCGCTCGATGGAGCCACTGAAAACCGATCGAAAAAAATTGAGAGAATTGAGGTTATGGTGTATTTTACGATTTTGGTGCATAGCCAGGAGCAATTAGCATCTCTTGTACGTAAGAAATGACTCTAATCAAAAGTCACGTGAATTTTTTTTTTTTTTTTTTACGTACCATAAAGATAAATTAACGAAAAATGAAATTGGTGCCGAAACTTGTAACAACGGATCGTATTACAATTTTTTTTTTTTTTTTTAAATGCTCACATCGAACGAAACGTTCTACGTGTTGCCGAAACTCTTTCCAGCACTTTGATAAGAATTTTTAGTCACGAGGTTAACTCGTAAGTTCAAACTACAATCCTAATTTAAGTCTGTTCTCAAGCCAGCCTGTATTAAGATTTAAGTTCGAACTTAGGGTCAATCTTAAGATCAAACTTAGAAAGAAAAATTCGGGCCTTTATCTCGTTAATAAAACGAAGATTTTGTGCACATTTATATATAGTGTTTAAAAGTGGCGATTTTTTGGTGATGTTGTTGCCTGTAGACTTATATTTATAACGTGAAAGCTAATAAATTATTTCTCGTATTTATACAATTGTTATTATTATCCTGATTATCAATTAAGCGATCATTTTTCAATGTTTACTGCGACCACGTGAGATCGTTTCTGTAGAGATTTACATAAAATAAAACTAACCTTTTAAACATCATTTTTATCATCGAAAAAAGTAGCAAAAATAAAACTATTAATTTCTTTATAGGTTATGAGAAAAACTTTTATTAAAGTTGATTATAAAAATGATGCAAATTCGGAGTAGAAAAAAACTGAAATCCTCTCAACAAGTATTTTTAATAATAAATTTAAATTTGTGCAAGGACTTACTCAAAATTTTCGAGCACTTGGCGAGACAAAATTTCAGCTCATTAACTTGTTGGTTAAAAGCACAAAACACTCACGATTAACGATGACCTTAAAGCGATCGCTTTTGAGAGTATGTATAAGGTAAAAATCAGTTGATTTTCTCACATAAATTATCACGATTTATCAACTTATCGTATGAACTAATCTTTTAACAAGTTGCTCAAAAACTCCATATTTGAATGACAGCTGGAGTGTCGAGTCACGAGGTGGCGCCACCGACCGACCGGAGACACCCGATAATTTCCGAAGTTTGTTCTTGGCTGCCGGAAGAGACCGCGATCGTCGCGCCTCTAACCCACGAATGCCGCATCGTTCGCGTTTTATACTATTTTCTTTAGATTTCAACGTGACATTTCTAAGTTGATGGTGCCGATAGTTAGCTAGTTATTTTTTGATAATTTACCTTTACATATTCAAAACTCGTAAGTACAATATCAAAACAATTGTACGTTAAATCTCAAGGAATTCGAATATTCCACGGAAAGATAATCACGAATCTTCGAAATACCCAATAGTGATACTCGTACATGCCGGCCGGTAATTTTGTATACGTGGTCGAAAGGCGAACGAGGATGCTTCGCTTCATTGTTGATTTTTTTAACCAGCCAAGCTAATTGATTTGTTCAAAAAATAAACTTGAAGAAGCTCTCTTATCTCCAGCCGCTTTACCCATCCTTTTTTTGCATTATCTGCAACGTTTGCCTTTCCTAACCTCACTTTTCCATTCCAATTTAAACCGAAAATTGTATTTACGAAAATTCCTCGATAACCTTATGAATTTTATTTGAAAAATCGAACGAAATAAACGAGTTGAATTTTTTCAACTTGATACATATGAAAAATGAGATAAACAATAGCGAAAAAGTGTTTATTATTTTTAATCGATGAATGAACAAAGGGTCGATTGTTTTTTTTTTCTCTTCTAGGCTGACAATGGTTACCCTTTCGAAGGTGAGGGGCCTGCGAATGTCGGCTCAGAAACAGGAAACGCTTCTGAAGTTGACCATACTCTCACTTGCTGCAGTATTATGTAAGTTTATTTAGCAGAATTTTAAAATTATCCAAAATCGGGTTCCCACAAAAAGTGCAATTTCCGATATAGAGTGTATGCAGTATAAACAAATAATAGAAACATGTATACTGAGATTCAATGGATAAAATAAGATTTTCTGAAATCGTAATTAAAAGCAATAAAAACCAAAAGAAAATGGAAAAATGTTGAGCAATGCATTGCAGACGATTCATAATAATAATGATGATAAAATTATAAAATTTCATATGAAAAATTCTACAAAATAGTTACATTTTAAAGAATTTTCAATTTTATAGTTTTCATTAAACGAGTTATGTAAAAACTAAACTATTTGTACAAAATATTATCGAGATTCTTCCACCTACATTTATGTAACTGATTATGAAACTTTACGAGTATAATTTCAAACAAATATATAAAATTTTCCTTGTTTAAAAAAAAAATGTATTTTTGTTATTCCAACTTATGCCTTTTCGGGTTTTCTGCGTCATTTTCCCGTAATCGCTCGGGATTGTGTCGGCGCAGCCGGTTTGGGCTTCACCACTATATCGCATTTGCACATTTAGATGACGGAGAAAACTTTTGCCTATGCAGTCGCCTCTTTCGACAGATTTTGGTATTTTTTTGACCACTTATTTGACTATCGCCATCTTGCGACGGTATAGGCTACTGATTATGACTTTGGTGTTTTTTAATACCCAATTTCTTCACCCGGGTTCATCTGGCAGATGCAGTAATCTCGTCGGACGACCAATGCTTTTGGTATAGGATGCCCGGCAGATAACTTTTATCCAGAGGTGAAGGAATCGGCCATTTTATGCCCAATTTCTTCACCAGGATCCACCTGGCAGAGACGGTTATCCGTCGGATAACCAATGGTTTTGGTATAAGATATCCGGCAGATAACTTTTATCCAGAGGTGAAGGAATCGGCCATTTTATGCCCAATTTCTTCACCAGGGTTCACCTGACAGACACGATCCGTCGGATAACCAATGCTTTTTGGTATAGGATATCCGGCAGATAACTTTTATCCAGAGATGAAGGAATCGGCCATTTTATGCCCAATTTCTTCACCAGGGGTCACCTGACAGACACGATCCGTCGGATAACCAATGCTTTTGGTATAGGATATCCGGCAGATAAATTTTATCCGAATTCAGACGTCTGATTTCGTTGCCAGAAGTGAAGAAACCGGCTCCAAAGTAACAGCAGTCTGTTACCTTAGAGCCGGTTTTTTCAGGATGACCTCCCCGTGACCCCCACCTCGTCTCGGCGATTCGATGTCGCTCGGTCATTTCATACGCCAATCCCAGCTCGCGGCTAAGCGGTCACCGAACCAAGTACTGATCGCGCCTAATGCTCCTTAACTTTGGTGGCCGCTAGAGTCCTATCGCAATTGTTATAAAATTTGCCATATGTTCCATTCAGCTTTCGCAACTCGTCTTTTCTCGGTGCTGAGATACGAAAGTGTCATTCACGAGTTCGATCCATATTTCAACTATCGAACCACCAAGTTCCTTGCCGAAGAAGGCTTCTACAATTTTCACAATTGGTTCGACGACAGAGTATGGTATCCACTCGGCAGGATAATCGGAGGTTCGCTCTATAAATCCATGGTTTTTTTATTTTTCAAAAGCCCGAAAAAAATTTCATATTGAAATGTTTTGTTTTTTTTTTTTTTTTAGGAACGATCTATCCTGGTCTTATGATAACATCAGCGACACTCTATCGTTTCGCTTGGTTGATCAACATCCCGATAGACATACGCAATGTTTGCGTTTTTCTCGCGCCACTTTTCTCGAGTTTCACGACTATTGTCACTTATTTGCTCACTAAGGAATTGAAGGTTTGTTGAAAAAAAAGCTTGAAAAATTACCACTGACAAAGTAGCATCTTTTTGTTAATGTTCAGCAATCAAATTTATCAATTAAAAAAAAAACAATTAAACTTTCACGATAACATTGCAATTTGTCTCGAATGCCCAGGAAGATTTTTTAACCTGGCAATTTCCAGATTTTTAATAACATGAATAATTTGTAATTCATTGGAAATACAACAGACACCTTTTTTTTTCAAACGTTCTTTTCGAACTTCGTAAACTATTTAAATGACATTGGCAAGAAAAAGTCGAAACAAAAATATGTTTACGTTGATGATAATTGCTGAATGAACAGCAAAAGGAATTGTTAAAATAAATATATATATAAATTTTTCGTTTATTCAGGATTCTGCATCCGGTCTGATCGCAGCTTCGATGATAGCCATAGTTCCTGGATACATATCGCGATCGGTCGCTGGATCGTACGACAACGAGGGAATAGCGATTTTTTGCATGCTTTTCACTTACTACATGTGGATCAAGGCCGTTAAAACCGGTGCAATATTTTGGTCAACTTGTGCAGCTCTCGCATATTTTTACATGGTATCCTCGTGGGGTGGATACGTTTTTCTAATTAATCTCATACCCCTTCACGTATTGACGCTCATGGTCACTGGACGTTTTTCACACCGAATATACGTCGCTTACAGCATTTTATACTGCATCGGTACAATTCTCTCGATGCAAATATCGTTTGTAGGCTTTCAGCCGGTTCAGAGCTCCGAACACATGCTCGTGAGTGAATTAATCTAAAAAAAAAATTCAGATTTTATTTTTTTATTTTACTGGATGAAAAAAATATTAACTTCTTTGTTTTTTTTAAGGCTCTGGGAGTTTTTGGATTGTGCCAAATTCACGCGTTGGTCGATTACCTGAGAAGCAAAGTTTCCGAGGATGACTTTGATCTGCTTTTCCGTGGTCTCATTGCCTCGATGCTCACAGCGTCGTTAATCGTTGGTGGAGTTTTGACGATTACAGGTAAATGTTTTTTTTTTTGTTTTTTTTACCTTGAATAAGCTTAAATGAAAAACAAAAATATTTTCATAAATTTTGCGACACTTAGGAAAAATATCGCCTTGGACCGGACGATTTTATTCCCTGTTGGATCCGTCGTATGCGAAAAATCACATTCCAATAATTGCTTCGGTATCGGAGCATCAGCCTACCTCATGGAGCTCATTCTACTTTGATCTTCAAATACTCGTTTTTTTCTTTCCGGCTGGGTTGTACTTTTGTTTCTCCAAGCTAACGGACTCTAATATTTTCCTCATACTGTACGGTGTCACGAGTCTCTACTTTGCTGTGAGTTTATCAGCTTATTAAATAATTAAATTCGAATTGCGTGTCGCGGGATGGCAGAACTATTTGTAGGTACTTTTTGTAGGTACTAAAAAGTATTCATCCCTACGGATGAATTTTCATGAATACTCACAGATACTCATAAAAAATTATCGTTTATTTTATTCTCGTAAAAAAATTCCAAATAATAAATGTTTATTTTTATTGTCCAGGGTGTTATGGTCCGTTTGATGCTCGTCCTCGCGCCTGTTATGTGCATCTTGGGAGGTATCGGTGCTTCGTCATTGCTCCTCACGTACATGAAACAAGTCGAGAGTGGAAAGGTCGTCGACAAGAAATCACGAAAATTTGAAAATAATTACGTACTGCGGAGTGAGGTGAGAATATTCCCATGAAATAAATATTTCGTCAAAGATGAGAATGAATTTGAATGCATTGTGTTAAAATATCAGATACGAGGTACAATAAATATTTTGCGGTTTTATGGTAAAATGAATTAAATATAATTAATTTTTTCCCTTATCGATTGAAAACTTTGTATCATCTTCAACAAATTAAAATTGCAAAAATTCGCTCTTATATTTTAGGCGAATTGCGATATTTTTTTTAAATATAAATTTAAAAACTCAAATTTTATTTACACATTTATTATTTGTAGGTCGCCACACTTTTCGTGGTTGTAATGTGCGTTCTATTTTTCTCATACACGCTACACTGTACGTGGGTCACTGCCGAGGCATACAGCTCACCGAGTATTGTACTGTCTGCACGTTCTCCCGATGGTGGTCGAATGATATTTGATGATTTTCGAGAAGCTTATTATTGGCTACGAATGAACACACCTGAAGATTCAAAAGTCATGTCGTGGTGGGATTATGGCTATCAAATAACGGCTATGGCCAATCGTACGATACTCGTTGACAATAATACATGGAATAATACACACATTTCGCGAGTTGGTCAGGCAATGGCGAGTTCTGAGGAAAAAGCCTATGAAATTATGAGAGAACTCGATGTTAATTACGTTCTAGTTATTTTTGGAGGACTTACGGGTTATTCTTCGGACGGTAAGAGGCATTTATCAAAGAATTTATCGATTAATTATCTTTTTTTTTTAAATCTTTTCGCTACAAAAAATTGAAGAAAAAATTAATCTAACCGAAAAATTGTTATTTTACACATTTTTCAAGATATTAACAAGTTCCTGTGGATGGTGCGTATTGGTGGTAGCACGGAAAAAGGTAAATCCATAACCGAGTGGGATTATTACAATCCCTCTGGTGAATTTCGCGTTGACAAAGAGGGATCGCCGATTCTACTCAATTGTCTGATGTACAAAATGTGCTACTATCGTTTTGGCCAAGTTTACACCGAAGGAGGTAAATATTCTCAGATTCTTTCACTTTTTTTCATACTCAATTTCACCTTTAGGATTGGAAAAAGAAAAAAAAAACAAATCATTTTATCATCTTTTAGGAAAACCATCCGGATACGACAGAGTAAGAAACATGGAAATTGGAAACAAAGACTTTGAGCTCGAAACTCTCGAGGAGGCCTATACAACCGAGCATTGGCTTGTGCGCATCTACAAAGTGAAAGATTTGCCAAACAGAGGAATATAAAAAAAAAAAGAAAACTGAAAAATTGAAACGAAAAAGTGAATTTTTTATTTATTTAAAGAAATTCTATTTTTCAAGGATTTCCTGTCTCTATTCCATGGACTTCCAAGTGGGTTCAGAGTGTTCAATCCGTTACTTACCGTCGGGTCCGAGCATTCGACATTGTATTCAGTGAAATTATCGTTATTTCGTCTCATTAAGAATAATCAATATTTTGTTTGTTTTGTTAATCACAATTAATGAAGAAAAAAGAAACATCTCGATTCCGAATAATCAATAGGCACGACAGTAATGTTTCATAATTCTTTGAGCAGTTCATTTATCTTTTTACACATAAATTTCAATATAAAATATGTAGACAATACACGAATGAAAGCAGATCAATTTTTGTACATCGATCACGCACACAGTGAAATAATTTAACGGAGTTATAAAATGGTCGATTAATTGATAGTGAAATTATCGTTATTTCGTCTCATTAAGAATAATCAATATTTTTTTTTTGTTAATCACAATGAACGAAGAAAAAAAAAACATCTCGATTCCGAATAATCAATAGGCACAACAGTAATGTTTCATAATTCGTTGAGCATTTCATTAATCTTTTTACACATAAATTTCAATATAAAATATGTAGACAATACACGAATGAAAGCAGATCAATTTTTGTACATCGATCACGCACACAGTGAAATAATTTAACGGAGTTATAAAATGGTCGATTAATTTTTGTTTATTATAAGATGTGGATTAAGTGGAATTGATTTTTTGCCATTAATTCACGAATTAAATTGCAGTGTTGCTATTTTTTTTATTATTTTTAAACGAGAAAGCAGCAGAAGTAATTTTTTTGTTTTGCCAATGATGAAGAAAATAGTTGTCGACAGTTGAGAGTAATTTTTTGTCAGGAAGGAAAGAAAAATAAAAACACAATACAAAAGACTGTAATGGGATGACATAGAAAATATGAGTATTTATGTGGTATATTAACAATATACAGTTTGTAGGTACAAGATATACGAAGATATTCACTTAAAATTAATCCCATTCGCCGATGTACATAGCACGGGGTGCTGGTGGTATGACGCCTCTCGTCGGTATGGGTAACCTGCCGTATATGTGATTATAGGGAGAATCAATTCTGTCGTCCGAATCTGCAAAGATTCGAAACAAAAAAAAAATAGTTTAGAGCTGGCATTACTCCGGTATATAATTTTTGGACTCAATTGTCGGCAATATTTCACAATCGGGTAGAAAATAGAGATTAAAGAAAAAATAAAATTCTTAAATTTTCATTAAAGAAAATAAAATTGTTTAATTTTAACTTAAGAAAATATAATTTACTAATATAAAATTGACTGGTCTAAGGAAATGTGACTCAAACTAATATGAAAAAAACTGAATATTTTTTATACTCACATAGGCGATTAATATTTTGGATAAAAGTCAGTTAGGTATTCGTGCGAAATGAATCAATGCATGAAAACTTAATTTTCTCTCATCCAAAGTATCAAACGTTTCTTTTTTTTTTCTCTCAAGCATCATTTTCGCCTTTTTTTTTCTAAATTTGTTTTCAGTTTGGCTCAGATGTCTCGGGAGAAGAAAAAATTATACCAAAAGTGAAAGGAGAAAAGAAAAAGAAGAAAAAAAATGGCGCGGTTGGTTTTGGAAAGAGTGAGAGTAAGAAAGATGATAAATTGCGTTACGTACGTACCGAGTCCGCTCTCGAAACTTCTCGCATGATAGACGATCGGTGGCCGTTTCGATTGTACGTGATGTCCATAAATTTGTGACGACTGACTACTGACGTATCCGCCATTGCTGCCACTAATGTAGGAGGGTGCTGGCTGGGGTCTCGCATACCCGTGCGGTGATAATATCTTCGTGTGCCCATTTTTTGCCATTTTTACGAAATTCGGTACTCTCGCTCTCAGACCACAGTAGTACGGGTCGTCTGTCGATTTTTAAATACACAAATGAATTTCTTGTCTTCTTTTGTTTTTTAATTATTATCTTTTTTTTTGATTCCAGCTACAAAGGTTATTTGAAATTTTTTAAGGATTTATCATCAAACTCTCACCGTATTTTTTACTATCATTTTTTTTACTCTTCTTTTCATCGGTGACTATGACTGCTGGTCTTTGATGGGTACCGTAATCGTCCTCGATATCATCATAATCCGGCTAAATTGTGAGACAAACAATTAAGTTTAGAATTTTACATTTACTCATTCGGAGTATTTGGTGCCATTTTAAAGATTTCTTTGTTGAATAATAATTGAAGATAATTAAAAGTTTACTCAATTTATAATTGAAGATAAAATCAAACTATGAAAATCTACTACATTTTTCTTCACTTTAATTGAGTTTCCAATAAATAGCCACTCAGTGTCGATTATTCTCATCATTTTTTTAAAAACGAACACGAATCGCAAACAATTGGAAAAACTTTTTACAGACACTTTAATCGATAATTTATATCCTGTAGATGCAGTTGGCGGATACCTTAGGAATGTGAGAGATGTCCTGACCATAAAGATTTTCACGTGGTGGTAATTTTGGTGGTTTCTCGGCTCGTCGTTGCTGGTAACTGCCGGATTGTATGTAAATCTGTTCTCTCGGATCTCTGCCAGTGTTCAAACCCTCGCTCGGCCCTGACGAAGATGAGACACCGGCAACACTATAAGGATCCTCATCCGGTATTGGAATTCTTGGCCGATTCTTTATGTCGACAGGCCTCTGAAGGGCCAATACAGGCGGTAGCTTAGACTTAAGCATGTCCAGACCAACGACATTTACGATTAAAACCCAAACTGGACATTGCAATAAATCCGCCTCGGTACGAACAAATACTATTGCGCTCAAACATTGAGTTTCCAATCTTCGCCTGTCTGGATAAGCTCTTCGGGTTTCTCTCGATAAATTCGTCTGATATTTGTTCATATCGAAAAGCTGCATTGAATACAAAATTATGTTTTTTTTTATTATTGAATTTTTTTATTTTTTTTGCCAACTAGTTTAAAGATATAATTTCGTATTTTTTTTGGCATATTGAATAGAAATATCGTAGGATGCCTTATCATTCGTTTGAATATTTTTTATACGATGTGAAAGTCAAAATGAATGGAAACTAGAAAGTAGGCGAGAAAATGCATTAAAAAATAAATTTAAAAAAACGACTCGATCGTTGATTCATCTCTTTGAGAGAATAAGTATTTACTTTATTGTTAAGAAAATAGAAATAAAAATTTTAAAGACTCGAACAAGAATAATTCGAAAGACAAAACATTTTTTTTTTTTCAAATTATTAAATTTCACTGGTTTTTCTTGCGATTTTGAAAATGAATTGGGTTTTTTGTACATTTGGAAGAGTCAAATGAATGGAAACTAGAAAATTCAGAAAAAAATAGAAGAATAGCAGAAAGATAAAATGAAAAACTCACTTTTCCAGGTTTCTCGAGTTCTAGGGCGCCTTGAGAATTTCGTAGAATCTCCGAACCGATAGCATTATCCTCCTGATTCGTCGTTTTGATGTAAACGTTGCTTTTGCACAACCTCTTAATCAATATATTTCCTTGATCGTCCATCTTGATTTTGACACCCTGATTAATGTGTCGTTTGGCTTCTTCGGTTTTTGGATCGCGCATAGGATTGTCAAAGCCACAAAGACCTATCCTGTAATATTGGATCGAGCATTAATATTTTATTTTTTTTTACCGGAAATACATTTTTTTTTTGCTCGTCAAACAATTAAAGCCAGAATTCAATTTTTTTTCACGCTCATTTGAGAAAAAAAAAAATGAAATTTCTAGAAAAAATAAATGAATTCAATTTTTAGAGATAAAAAAAATGCTCGAAATTTTTTTGTTTATGCCATATTTCTGTAACGAGTAAATAAATTGACTTGAAACATTGTCAAAGTAATTTTCCAATCTATAAAAATATTTATAAAATCGTAAATTTTTCGTACAATTCCAAACTGTACGATAAATATTTTTCCATCGAGACTCGAGAATTATCGTACAGTTGGACAATGAACCTTAAAAAAATGACTATTATTGGGAATCATTTTTGAAATTGAATTATCATAAATATCAATTTTTTTGTTTTTTTTTTTTTTTTCAAATTCTCTCAAAAGAATTTCAAACAATTCAACAAAGACATTAGACAGCTCATTTGAGCAATTTTTGTAGATATCTGGTATTAAAAATGATCATTGGACACGCGGCTCTTTAGTCAATAATTACGTAAAATTGCAAAAAAAAAAAAAAACAAAGAAAAATGAAAAACGATACCACAAATTCTAATTTCTAACACGCGATGAGGCCAGAAGGAGAGCAAAATATCGGCGTGATATATCTCGCGAAGAAAATTACAGAGGCACAATGAGAGGGCAAAAGATTGGCTTCGAAGAAACGAGAGCGTAATTATTAATAAAATCGTTATATCAGATGTCAGAAACTGGAGAGATTGGTGCATGGGAAAAACTATATAGAGGAGATTGCGTGTCTCGCGTGACTGCCGAGTGAACGTTGCAGTTTTGTTACGCGAGAAATTTTCGCTGGTTATTTGTTGCCTTTTGGCGTTATAGCTGAGATCGGTTTAATTTTACCGATGCCCGGAAATCGGCCTCATATATAATTGCGAGCTCAGTCAAGCGAAATCTCTCAGGCTGTTTGTTGAAAATAACCGGAGAGTTTGATGTGCCAAAAGGATTTTCCATTTTATTCTATCATTTCACGATTCAATATTATTGAGCCTGCGAGTCTCTCATAATTCAAATTCTCATCAAAGTCTCAACTAAAATTTCAAATTACATTTTCATTCAAATATTATTTTAAGATTTAATTCAAGTTTTAAATCATATTTAAATCCAATCCTTAAATCAATATTTAATTAAAGATTTCATTTAAAATTTCATTCACGTAATAATTCAAATATCATTTCAAGTTTAAATAGAAATTAGTGGGGATGATTGGTTATTCGATCTTTATTAGCTTCTCTCGCGCCAAGATCGCTCATTTTTTTTTCTTTTAAACAAGGACAAACATCTACCGTATAAATTTTGTTTAATTTCGTATAATTAATATCGATGCTTTGTATGAATTGTACTTTTTCGTTATGACCATAATTATAATTTTTTTAAATTTCGAATAATTAATATCGATGCTTTGTATGAATTGTACTTTTTCGTTATGACCATAACTGTAATTTTTTTAAATCTCGAATAATTAATATCGATGCTTGTATGAATTGTACTTTTTCGTTATGACCATAATTGTAATTTTTTTAAATTTCGAATAATCAATATCGATGCTTTATATGAATTGTTCTTTTTCGTTATGACCATAATTGTAATTTTTTTAAATTTCGAATAATCAATATCGATGCTTTGTATGAATTGTACTTTTTCGTTATGACCATAATTGTAATTTTTTTAAATTTCGAATAATTAATATCGATGCTTTGTATGAATTGTACTTTTTCGTTATGACCATAACTGTAATTTTTTTACATCTCAAACAATTAATATCGATGCTGTATATGAATTGTACTTTTTCGTTATGATTATAATTGTAATTTTTTTAAATCTCGATTAATTCATATTGATGCTTTTTATGAATTGTACTTTTTCGTTATGACCATAACTGTAATTTTTTTAAATCTCGAATAATTAATATCGATGCTTTTTATGAATTGTACTTTTTCGTTATGACCATAACTGTAATTTTTTTAAATCTCGAATAATTAATATCGATGCTTTGTATGAATTGTACTTTTTCGTTATGATTATAATTGTAATTTTTTTAAATCTCGAATAATTAATATCGATGCTTTTTATGAATTGTACTTTTTCGTTATGACCATAATTGTAATTTTTTTAAATCTCGAATAATTAATATCGATGCTTTGTATGAATTGTACTCTTTTGTTATGACCATAATTGTGATTTTTAAATCTCGAATAATTAATATGGATTCTTTATATGAATTGTACTTTTTCGTTATGATTATAATTGTAATTTTTTTAAATCTCGAATAATTCATATCGATGCTTTGTATGAATTGTTCTCTTTCGTTATGACCATAATTGTGATTTTTAAATCTCGAATAATCAATATCGATGCTTTGTATGAATTGTACTTTTTCGTTATGATTATAATTGTAATTTTTTTAAATTTCGAATAATCAATATCGATGCTTTGTATGAATTGTACTTTTTCGTTATGATTATAATTGTAATGTACCATATTACCATACATTATTGCCATACTTGTAATAATTGTATTGATGTTGTGACTGATTTAGTGACAACTAGAATTATTTACGTATACTTCGACAGACTGTCAATGCAACTACAAAAAAAAAATGTAAATTTCCTTATGTATGTAATAAAAAAACGTTCTTCTTACTGCCATAACTTTACGAGACAGTTTTTTTTTTTTGGTAACAACTTTTATTATTATGCAGATGCAGGTTTCAACAGAAAGAAAAAAAAAGGTCACTATGAGCAGCGGAATTTTGTTTTTTTTTTCGTTGAAAAATAATAATCATGTCTAAATTCTTTGACTCAATTTTTTTTTATCCAACAGTAAAAAATGCAAAGTAAAACAGTAAAAAATGCAAAGTAACATTTTTTATTTCAGTTATTTTAATGCGTGGAAAAAAACATTCCATCTCGACCAGAGAATAAAAATTCTTCTTTTGATCATTCTCACGATCTTTCACAATTCAATAGTATGAGTCGCTCGAATTCATTAGCACAAAATAATTGAGAGATTTTATAGATCGTTTAATTTGTTTCTTTTTTACTTTTTAATCCTGCTATAATTTGCACCAATCAAGAGAGTGTCTGGAAATGAACTTACCTAAATCCATCGAATCCATCGTTGGAACCGTTTACCGTGAGAACTGGAGCTCTCGCGTATGCTTTTGCAACTCGTCTGTTACGCTCGAAGACTATCACTTTAGCCCAGATCTCGTCGTCGATCTGATTCCATTTGTCGAGGACCTCTTGTATGTGATCCTGAGCAATTGAAAGGAAAACAAAAAAAAACACACACATAATATTAAATTCATCATATAGAGAGGCAGGAATGATTGTCACCGAGTGAAATGGGAGATCGAGAACAATGAAATTAATTTGAGCAAAATAAACTTTGTCTGATATGAGACAAATCTATATGGGCAATTTCTATGAAAAACGTCACAAATTAATTAATTATTATCATTTTTATTCGTTCTATATAATAGAATAATGGAGGATCTTCATTCGACAGATTATTGCTTGAATAGATTGACAGATGAACAAATGACTCGGCTCTTAACAGCTGAAAATGAATAAACGATCGACACGTGACAACGAACCCGTAAAATTATAGTTTTCTTCAAGACCCAAAGCCTTCAAATATACGACAGATCGAGATACCAAAATTAAACGCCATTAAAAATGTTAATAAAAACGAGTTGGTCCATTTTTTAAATATTCAGTACGAAATTTCATTTTGTAATAATATTAACGATTTTATTGAAATAAAATTGATATGAAAAACGTCACAAATTAATTAATTATTATCATTTTTATTCGTTCTATGTAATAGAATAATGGAGGATCTTCACTCGACAGATTATTGCTTGAATAGATTGACAGATGAACAAATGACTCGGCTCTTAACAGCTGAAAATGAATAAACGATCGACAGGTGACAACGAACCCGTAAAATTATAGTTTTCTTCAAGACCCAAAGCCTTCAAATATACGACAGATCGAGATACCAAAATTAAACGCCATTAAAAATGTTAATAAAAACGAGTTGGTCCATTTTTTAAATATTCAGTACGAAATTTCATTTTGTAATAATATTAACGATTTTATTGAAATAAAATTGATATGAAAAACGTCACAAATTAATTAATTATTATCATTTTTATTCGTTCTATGTAATAGAATAATGGAGGATCTTCACTCGACAGATTATTGCTTGAATAGATTGACAGATGAACAAATGACTCGGCTCTTAACAGCTGAAAATGAATAAACGATCGACAGGTGACAACGAACCCGTAAAATTATAGTTTTCTTCAAGACCCAAAGCCTTCAAATATACGACAGATCGAGATACCAAAATTAAACGCCATTAAAAATGTTAATAAAAACGAGTTGGTCCATTTTTTAAATATTCAGTACGAAATTTCATTTTGTAATAATATTAACGATTTTATTGAAATAAAATTGATATGAAAAACGTCACAAATTAATTAATTATTATCATTTTTATTCGTTCTATGTAATAGAATAATGGAGGATCTTCACTCGACAGATTATTGCTTGAATAGATTGACAGATGAACAAATGACTCGGCTCTTAACAGCTGAAAATGAATAAACGATCGACAGGTGACAACGAACCCGTAAAATTATAGTTTTCTTCAAGACCCAAAGCCTTCAAATATACGACAGATCGAGATACCAAAATTAAACGCCATTAAAAATGTTAATAAAAACGAGTTGGTCCATTTTTTAAATATTCAGTACGAAATTTCATTTTGTAATAATATTAACGATTTTATTGAAATAAAATTGATATGAAAAACGTCACAAATTAATTAATTATTATCATTTTTATTCGTTCTATGTAATAGAATAATGGAGGATCTTCACTCGACAGATTATTGCTTGAATAGATTCACAGATGAACAAATGACTCGGCTATTAACAGCTGAAAATGAATAAACTATCGGCACGTGACAACGAACCCGTAAAATTATAGTTTTCTTCAAGACCCAAAGCCTTCAAATATACGACAGATCGAGATACCAAAATTAAACGCCATTAAAAATACGTTAAAGGGCATTAATTTGTATTACGAACAGTTAATAAAAACGAGTTGGTCCATTTTTAAAATATTAAGTACGAATTTTCATTTTGTAACAATATTACCGATTTTATTGAAATAAAATTATATTTTTCTTCAAGACCCAAAGCCTTCACACGTATGACAGATCGGGATACCAAAATTAAACGCCATTAAAAATGCGTTAAAGGGCATTAACTTGTATTACGAACAGTTAATAAAAACGAGTTGGTCCATTTTTTAAATATAAAGCACAAATTTTCATTTTGTAACAATATCAACGATTTTATTGAAATAAAATTATATTTTTCTTCAAGACCCAAAGCCTTCACACGTATGACAGATCGGGGTACCAAAATTAAACGCCATTAAAAATACGTTAAAGGGCATTAATTTGTTATACGAACAGTTAATAAAAACGAGTTGGTCCATTTTTTAAATATAAAGCACAAATTTTCATTTTGTAACAATATCAACGATTTTATTGAAATAAAAAAAATTGTAATATAAAAAATTGATCGTTTTGATTGCAATGTGAAATTTTTTGATTTTTCATTGTCGACACTTTCTATGAATTCGAAGTACCTTTCGCGAAGGAGAAAGACATTATACTTTTACACCTCACGCGCTCCAATTACGGACACTTTGCCAGAGTTGTTTAGTGGTCTGGTCAAGTATAACTGTAGGCTCTCGTGAGTCTTCGTTTTAAAATAATAAAAATAATGTTTTTTATTTTTTTTCTCTTTAAGCGAGCTCTCATTATGGTAAGGAATGACTCGACACACCCTGTTATTCGAGACTCTTCAAGACTGTTGAGTTTAATTTTATAAATATATTATGTATTTATCGGTTTGGCGTACTCACCTTGTACAGTTTGTCCAAATTATACCAGACGTCCTCCTCCTCTTGTTCCTCGTACTGAGCCTCTGCGAGGTTGTCCCTCGAGCGGGATAAAATTTTTCGCCTCGACACCATCGCACAAGCTCAGTTAATACTCGGCCAATCTTAGATCTGAAATAAATAATAAAATATTTTTATTTATTTATTGAGTGATAGATTATAATATGGAAAAGAATGCGATAGTTTGAGGGTTGATTTGCAAATTTAGGGCAATGGTTGAAATTTATGGGACTGTAACAATATTATGGTAAAATTGGTACTCATCAGTTGTTGAGTTTAAACTAAAGTTTGAACTTGATTTTATTTTCTGCCTCGAACCCAAGTTGAAAAAATTTAATTGATTTACACATTTTACAAATTAAATCGTTAATGGTTGACACAAAGTTACATATGAACTCGAATCGATCAAAATCTAAATTTAAGTTTATAAGTTGAATTCAAATTTTAAATTTGACTTTCAAATTATACTTTATCTATCCAGTGGGAAATAAAGTGTCAGCCTATAATTACGAATATAAATTAAGTCTCGAGATCGAATTTAAATTTTGAGTCAAGGTTAAACTCAAATTTCAACTCAAATGCGTGCTGATTTAGGCCATCATAAATCAGTCTCGATCTTCATTGACTACCTACTTCGATTTATATAATATGGACATGGTGTCCATGGTGTCCATGGTGTTCGATTTATATATGGACACCATGTCCATATTACATAAATCGAAGTAGGTACTTTTTTTTGCTGATTTTTTTTTTATGTACTCCATGTGCCATTATTACATCACATTCTGCATAGTTTTACTGCTCAATCCCTTTATTAATTTGACCATGGATTTAAACATCTGAGGCGAATTATTAATCCTTGAAGCTAAATAATTGATCAGTCAATTAAGAATTCACGAATAATTAAGTACTATGTCGTCTGATTAACACTTTCACGGTTCAAATTATATTTACATTTGCCTTCGAAGATTGAGATCTTCATTAACTGCCTATTTCGATTTATATAATATGGACATGGTGTCCATATATAAATCGAACACCATGGACACCATGGACACCATGTCCCTATTATATAAATGGAAATAGGCAGTCAATGATGATCTCAATCTTCGAAGGCAAATGTAAATATAATTTGATCCCTCAAAGTGTTAATCAGACGACATAGCATTTAATTATTCGTGAATTCTTAATTGACTGATGAATTATTTAGCTTCAAGGATTAATAATTCGCCTCAGATGTTTAAATTCATGGTCAAATTAATAAAGGGATTAAGCAGTAAAACTATGCAGAATGTGATGTAATAATGGCACGTGGAGTAAATTTAAAAAAAAATCAGCAAAAAAAAGTCTCAAGGATAACGGAAGGGTTCAGAGAGTTTTGGTTCATTCAATTCAGCGAATATTTCTGCAGCCTCTGTGATTTATGTGGATTAATATGAAACACAAGAAAAAGATCTATCGTACTGGATAACAAGATTGCGCAGCCCAATGATTAATTTAACGTGGATGTGGCTCGAACCGAGAGTTAAAATTAAAATAAAAGATAATTATTTACTTTTACTGACAGTTCTGAAAAATATTGATTCAGAAGAATTTTAAACGAGGAGTCAATTTCATAGAGAGCTGCTGTGAATATTTTTCGATCACTTCATATGCACGAATGATTTACGGATATCCGTTTTTATTTATGGATTTTTTTTTTACTACCATCACGTATCAAAATTCGTTCCTTAATTTTCGTACCGTTTATTGACAAGAGCATGGAAAATTTAAGTAGAAAAAGGACTTTTTTTTTCAAAGTAAAAATAAAAGTAAAAATAACTTTTGTTCTGGACCAGTATGATTTATAATTTGTAGGAGATTTTTTTTAACTCCTCAATCACTCGCTCGAACTACACGTAATTGGGATAATGACATTCACTTTTACTGACAGTTCTGAAAAATATTGTTTCAGAAGAATTTTAAACGAGGAGTCAATTTCATATAGAGCTGCTGTGAATATTTTTCGATCACTTCATATGCACGAATGATTTACGGATATCCGTTTTTATTTATAGATTTTTTTTTTACTGCAATCACGTATCAAAATTCGTTCCTTAATTTTTGTACCGTTCATTGACAAGAGCATGGAAAATTTAAGTAGAAAAAGGACTTTTTTTTTCAAAGTAAAAATAAAAGTAAAAATAACTTTTGTTCTGGACCAGTATGATTTATAATTTGTAGGAGATTTTTTTTAACTCCTCAATCACTCGCTCGAACTACACGTAATTGGGATAATGACTGCTTTTCGAGTACTTGCAAATTGTAGGTCGGAATTATACATCAAATTTGACGAGTATATATGGGGCTAGCCGGAAATGCCAAAGCGTGTGGATAATGAAAATCGTGCTGCAGCTCTGTGACTTGAGAGAGGTGCAGTACCGCATGATCAGGAGCAGTAAAAACTTCGAGGGAATTGCAGGCGGTCAGTAAATCGGTATTGAGATTGACGCTAACGGCTTTTCGCCTATATATATATATATGTATCTCAAATGAAAGTGAACTCGTATATTTTGTGAGTTTTTTTCAGTTGACGAGCGTACCTAGTAGTTGATGAAAATGTTACATTTAATATGTCGGTCCATCAATACTTTTTTTAAGGGGTTTTAGAAGTTTTTAAAATATTAAATAAATAAATGCATGGTAATAATATCTCCGATTAAAATTCAGTCACCCTGTTTTCCGTCAGTAATAATAATAATGATAATAATAATGATAATAATAATGATAATAATAATGATAATAATAATAATATTTCAAATGATTAATAAAATTTGGTGAGGCAACTCGATCGTTACATGCAGATCATTTTATGATATAAAAAAAGTTGCATTAAAAGTATGAAACTTTTCATCGCATTTTGGTTTTCAAATCGATACTTGAAGGAGACAAAAGTCCCTATTATTGCCTATTATTTAGTCACACTCGAAGATCATGCTAATTCAATTTATACACACACGATCAAACTTTGTTTCCTCCATTCGAGATTTATGCAAGTGGCAATTTGGGGTTCGAATATATATACTGACAAAAGCTCGATTTTTTTTTTGCGATGAGCGTTGAGCGGGCTACACGAAAAGAAAAAAAATATTCAGCAATCGTATAAATTATGATTCGTGAAAATTTTGGTCCATCAGACAATCGACCATATCAACCAACATTCGGTGGCAATCGCTCCTGGCATTTTATTTCTTTGTCTCTCTCTCTCTCTACCTCTTTCTGTTTATGTCTATTTTGTCTATTTGCGTAGTAACGGTCAGTTGAATAGTCGCTCGCTGCTCTCTTGATTTATCTATATATATATATATATATATATATATGTATATATATTCCGACCACCATGTGCACAGAAACGTTTTGTTGCGCAGCGTCTCACAAGAAACCTAGGGAGAGCTTTAAACTCACGAATAGCGCGCTTTTTTTTTTCATTCCTCCACCTCTATCACGACTTATCGCGCACGAACATAACGGCACGCATCTTTATTTCGAGAGTATGGCATGTAAAGAATGACTCACACATCGAAAGACGAAAAAAAAAAAAAATTCAAATAAATTTTGATATCTCCGTGGAATTTTCGGAAAAATAGGAATTTGAAAAGATCGATCAACATAACTAAAATAAGATTAAAAAATTTATTCATTAATTTCTGTTAATTTTATAAAATCAGCGTTGAATTAATAATTATATATATATATATATATATATATATATATATATATATATATATATATATATATATATATATATAATTATTAATTCAACGCGGATTTTATAAAATTGGGGGGGGGGGGGGTACACTTGGGAATATATTTCTAATTTTTTAAAACTGTGTCTTGTTGAATGTGTATTAAATAAGCGTTAGAAAAACAATACAATATTTCGATGAGGGATATGAATATGAAAAATTTATAAATTATCAATCTATATTTTTTTTAAACTGTGTCTTGTTGAATGTATATTAAATAAGCGTTAGAAAAACAATACAATATTTCGATGAGGGATATGAATATGAAAAATTTATAAATTATCAATCTATATTTTTTTTAAACTGTGTCTTGTTGAATGTGTATTAAATAAGCGTTAGAAAAACAATACAATATTTCGATGAGGGATATGAATATGAAAAATTTAGAAATAATCAATGAATATTTTTTTTAAACTGTGTCTTGTTGAATGTGTATTAAATAAACGTTAGAAAAACAATACAATATTTCGATGAGGGATATGAATATGAAAAATTTAGAAATTATCAATCAATATTTTTTTTAAACTGTGTCTTGTTGAATGTGTATTAAATAAGCGCTAGAAAAACAATACAATATTTCGATGAGGGATATGAATATGAAAAATTTAGAAATTATCAATCAATATTTTTTTTAAACTGTGTCTTGTTGAATGTGTATTAAATAAGCGTTAGAAAAACAATACAATATTTCGATGAGGGATGTGAATATGAAAAATTTAGAAATTATCATTCAATATTTTTTTTAAACTGTGTCTTGTTGAATGTGTATTAAATAAGCGTTAGAAAAACAATACAATATTTCGATGAGGGATATGAATATGAAAAATTTAAAAATTATCAATCTATATTTTTTTTAAACTGTGTCTTGTTGAATGTGTATTAAATAAGCGTTAGAAAAACAATACAATATTTCGATGAGGGATATGAATATGAAAAATTTAGAAATTATCAATCAATATTTTTTTTAAACTGTGTCTTGTTGAATGTGTATTAAATAAGCGCTAGAAAAACAATACAATATTTCGATGAAGGATATGAATATGAAAAATTTATAAATTATCAATCTATATTTTTTTTTACTGTGTCTTGTTGAATGTTTATTAAATAAGCGTTAGAAAAATAACACAATATTTCGATGAGGGATATGAATATGAAAAATTTAAAAATTATCAATCTATATATTTTTTAAACTGTGTCTTGTTGAATGTGTATTAAATAAGCGTTAGAAAAACAATACAATATTTCGATGAGGGATATGAATATGAAAAATTTATAAATTATCAATCAATATTTTTTTTAAACTGTGTCTTGTTGAATGTGTATTAAATAAGCGTTAGAAAAACAATACAATATTTCGATGAGGGATATGAATATGAATAATTTAGAAATTATCAATCAATATTTTTTTTAACTGTGTCTTGTTGAATGTGTATTAAATAAGCGTTAGAAAAACAATACAATATTTCGATGAGGGAATATGAAAAATGTAGAAATTATAATTGTTAAAAAAACAAAAAAAAATTGTCGATAATTGCTTTTACATTTAAAAAAAAATTATGTTGTGAAATAAAAATGAGACTATTTCGGTCCTTTCTCCCTTCATATCCCAATTTCCAGTAAATACCACGAGAGAGTATAAAGTGCGCGATATTTCAATCGAATCAAATGTCAAGCACATTTGCAATGATAAGAACGAAAATAGTTATAATTATTGATCTAGTTTTCCGAGTATTCGATTTTTAAACCGATCGTGTCTATATACGGTGCGAAAAAATTGTGACTCGTTTCCGAAACGACCTGTATATAACGCGTTATTCAATATATAATTTCGTAACTGTTCTGGCGGTCCGTCAACCCGCGACTAATGTAACTGTACAATACATATATATATATATATTCTATGAAGTATACTGAGCATTTATGAAACATTGAAAGGACCGAGCGAGACTTTTTTGGGTGAGTCCCCCCCCCATTCAACGAGGCCTGTATATTAGAACGTAAAATAATAATCATAATAAGCCTCGTTCGTGGATTTAAAACGGGCTTTTAAAATCCATAAAATCATAAATACTTTTTTATTTTTGATTCGTAACTTGTCGGAAAAAATAATCACAACTAAAAATGTCCAATCACATAGTCAATTAATTTCCCTGTTTATAATAAAAAAGGAATAAACCAGAAGCGAATATCTACAAAATAATCACTACATAAATTACATAGATTATATATATATATGTATATATCTACGTTTGTCTAATATGTTTTTCACATAATAAAGTAAATGACTCAAATATTTAAATATACAGACGGTCCAAAAATATCTGAAGGTTAAGATAAAGATAATTTCTACAGTTATACAGGAAAAGGTTGATATGTAAATTAGGTATATTTATATTTAGCAAATTTTCAATGAAAAATATCATTCAAATATTTAAATTCGAATGCTTAGGAATTTATAAATGACGTGAGATTCGACGATCTATTCGTTAATTTCAAAAAAAAAATCTCCATATATATTCGTAATTTTTTTTTTCCACTGACCATCAAGAGAGTATTCGGGTGGCAGGAAAAAATTTTATAGCCAAGAGATTTCACGTGATATGTAACAGATATTGCTTTGAGAGTTCGACCTTGTCGAGATTTTTTGTGTCACCTCTCGCTTTCGAAATCACAACGATGAGACGATAAAAAGAGAGAGAGAGAGAGAGAGATGTGAGAGGAAAGGAGAAGTTACGACGTAGTTAAAAAAAAAGGGGAAATTTCGAATCGGATTTACGAGTGTGTATGTGTGTGATCAAGCAATTTCGTTTTGGTCGATCGAGACGAGATGAGAAGAGAATCATGTCGTTTCGTATCTACTGTAATACTGTACTGTACTGTATATATATACATATAAATATATACATATATATATAATATATATATCTATATATATAGATATCTCTCTATATCTATATATATATATATATATCTATATATATATATATATATATATATATATCTATATATATATATATATATATATATATATATATATATATATATATATATATATAGATGGCTTTTACCACTGCCGTATATAGAAGCAACATAAGCAAATACAGTAGTCGTCGACAACCATGAGAGCCCAAATTAACTTCTTCGCTTCCGGGAAGATTAATCGAGATGGTGGTTTCTATCTGCATCCTCGTCCAAAATCACGACTTAGTACGTGTAATTAAATATAAGCACAAGAAAGAGCCATCGTAAAATCTTATTCTCCCAACCGGATGTCACCTTTAATATTACCAATGACAGTCCTATAAAAAATTCATGGTCAAGGAGAAAAAAATTAAGCGGTTTCGTAAAAAAAAAAAATCATTTTTTTCGGTCAAAGATTAGTTAGTTTATCAAAGTCATGAGATATTTCCTCCCCCTTGGATTTGAAATCATTTTCTTCTTAATCGTTTAATCTATGATTTGCTATGATATGGATATGATTTTTTTTTGTCAATTTATGGATTTTCAAAGCCAACTGATTTTCACCAAATGTTTGATTTTCTTCTTAATCGTTCAATCTATGATTTGCTATGATATGGATATGATTTTTATTCGTCAATTTATGGATTTTCAAAGCCAACTGATTTTCACCAAATGTTTTGATTTTCTCTCGAATTCATTAGAGCGATTTTCAAATAATTCTTACGGGCACAATAATCAAGTTATCAAAATGAATTAAATGGCATTCTCTGATTCTACTTGTGATGTTTTGAAAACACTACAGATCAAAGATTATTTTTCGGTCAAAGATTAGTTAGTTTATCAACGTCATGAGATATTTCCTCCCCCTTGGATTTGAAATCATTTTCTTCTTAATCGTTTAATCTATGATTTGCTATGATATGGATATGATTTTTTTTCGTCAATTTATGGATTTTCAAAGCCAACTGATTTTCACCAAATGTTTGATTTTCTTCTTAATCGTTCAATCTATGATTTGCTATGATATGGATATGATTTTTTTTCGTCAATTTATGGATATTCAAAGCCAACTGATTTTCACCAAATGTTTGATTTTCTTCTTAATCGTTCAATCTATGATTTGCTATGATATGGATATGATTTTTTTTCGTCAATTTATGGATTTTCAAAGCCAACTGATTTTCACCAAATGTTTGATTTTCTCTCAAATTCATTAGAGCGATTTTCAAATAATTCTTACGGGCACAATAATGAAGTTATCAAAATGAATTAAATGGCATTCTCTGATTCCACTTGTGATGTTTTCAAAACACTACAGATCGGTTTAAATCAATCGAATGAGAGCAAAGTTTCGTCCAATTGAAATTTCCTCATTTTTCGATTTCAGATGAGTCGCGTAAGGAATAAAATAGGAATTTTCGCAAGCCAACAAATTTCTAGTGGAAAGACAAGAAAACAAAAAGTTGGGTTCTTTATTTTTTTTTCGTTATGCGATGCCTGTATAGAGATTTTTTTAATATTTGCATTATATGGGTAAGAAAATATCGTAAAGTGATAAATTAAGTGCCTATATAATTTGTGAATATGCGAATACTGGTAGGTACGTCGCGACATCGGGCTTATTCGATCAGCAAGCTCAGCCAACGAATATTCCATCTCTCTTTGCCCTTGATGGTTGAACTGGGAATCGACACTCTTCGAAAGTAACAACCTTCGTATTCACAGACTGCACTTTACACGCTGTACACCCTCTTGGTATAAGAGAGAGAGAGAGAGAGAGAGAGAGAGAGAGAGAAACTCTCAATGCTGCATTTCATATAGCCCATAAAATAAACCATGAACCTTCTTTGGCAGGGACTCAATCTTCTCAACGAGACAGTCACTTTCCATAGTTACATTCAAGCATACGACTGTTATTTGACAAAATATTTTTTTCACCATTCGCCAAGCATTACTTCGTATATATAAATACATTCATAAATTATTTCACATAAATATATTAATAATTCATGGCTCTGGTACATAATTATTTTGTTATTATCATTTGAATATTTAAGGTTTACTTAGCTTCTGCCCGATCTGACTGTTATGACCACCATAGAAAATAAGTATTTGTCAGATCTTGGGTGTATTAAATATATTGTCGAAGAAAATTTCTGTACTCCGCATACATGTCTTCAGAATTTATGAGATTCGTATATATACATATATATATACCGGGCTATTTTTTATTATATATATATAGATAAAATAAAAAATAGCCGAACCTAAAAAATAGCAGGTACTTATCCAGAATACATCACGAATATATTCTCGGCATATCGAAAATTTTTATATACTTCGAATGTATTTATTATCCGTGGGAGTATTCTCAAGAGAGGCGTATATAAGCTCGAAATAATATATTGACCCTGATTACCCCAACAAACGACTAACTGACCCGTATTATCCCTTTAAAATTTATACGACTCGCGTATTATGACTCGGGCTATATTGATTTTTATAATCGAAAATTAAATCGTGTCAGAGAGCCTCGTGATAATTTGGGTACTTAATTATTATTATTGATTTAGGTTATATTATAAATAATAATAATAATTATAATTATAATTATATATATATAGACTAGAATGGGAACATTTCGAAAAGGCAAGAGAATGAGAAAAGAAGAAGAAAAAAATCAATTGATCCGGATAAGAATCGGTTTTGTTTCTACGCACAGTATATATATATATATATATATATATCTCGTACATATCCTGTGGACATTTTAATAGTGTCTTAATAGCGATATATAGTGTCGAGGTGCCCCGGTAACAGTGCGACCGCAGCCTCGCAATCGTGCATAGCTCGGGCGCTCGCGCGAGTGCTCGCGACGGCATATTTTATATAGGTAGCCAACCTAAAACGCCACGACTTTCACTTCTAATAAAATGCGAAGGCCTGCGTCTTGGTTTTTGCCGTTGCCGCGGTGGACTCGCGAAGATCACTATACAGTACACTCGAGACTCTCGAAGCTCTCGCCACACTCTCTCGCTCTCTCTCTCTCTCTCTCTCTCTCTCTCGCTCGCTCGCTCGCTCTCTCTCTCTCTCTCTCTCTCGCTCTCTCTCTCTCTCTCTCTCTCTCTCTCTCTCTCTCTCTCTCTCTCTCTCTCTCTCTCTCTCTCTCTCTCTCTCTCTCTCTCTCTCTCTCTCTCTCTCTCTCTCACTCTCTCTCTCTCGCCCTCTCTCTCGCTTGCAGACACTCGCGGCAAAGTACTTTGCACGAAGATCGAGTGCACGAGCACTCAGTCCCATGGAGGAGGACTAGCCCGTCGAGTTTTGCACGTTGTAAATGGACACTGTGCATGACTTTTGCTGTGCAAGCCTGCCTGTTAGAGATCGTTGGGGTAATGAGGGTTGTTTAATAGAATATGTGAATATGGCGCTTGTCGAAAGACTTTCCGCGCTGGAAAAATACTTGGAGTAAACATTGTTATGCATATCTGCAATAAAGTACTTGAACATCGTTGACTGGAGCGATCGATTTTCAATTATTTTTTTTGCAGATGAAAATGTAAGGAAAAACAGGATTTTGATTGGTTTTATTAATGAAATATTAATTATTAATTAAATTAAATTAATTATTAAATTAAAATATTAATCAATAGTACGATAGATGAGAGAAGATTGATAGCACGACTAATGATCGTCTCAACTTGGAAATAGGAATAGCGATCGATTTTCAATTATTTTTTTTGCAGATGAATATGTAAGGGAAAACAGGATTTTGATTGGTTTTATTAATGAAATATTAATTTTTAATTAAATTAAATTAAAATATTAATCAATAGTACGATAGATAAGAGGAGATTGATAACATGGCTAATGATCGTCTTAACTTGGAAATAGGAATAGCGATCGATTTTCAATTTTTTTGTTTGCAGATGAAAATGTAAGGAAAAACAGGATTTTGATTGTTTTTATTAATGAAATATTAATTCTTAATTAAATTAATTATTAAATTAAAATATTAATCAATAGTACGATAGATAAGAGGAGATTGATAACATGGCTAATGATCGTCTTAACTTGGAAATAGGAATAGCGATCGATTTTCAATTTTTTTGTTTGCAGATGAAAATGTAAGGAAAAACAGGATTTTGATTGGTTTTATTAATGAAATATTAATTCTTAATTAAATTAATTATTAAATTAAAATATTAATCAATAGTACGATAGATGAGAGAAGATTGATAGCACGACTAATGATCGTCTAAACTTGGAAATAGGAATAGCGATCGATTTTCAATTTTTTTGTTTGCAGATGAAAGTGTAAGAGAAAACAGACAAACCCAAACGATCGTCTTAACTTGGAAATAGGATTATCCATCAATATTCGCAAAAAGAATCAAGAAATAATCCTAAATAAATTAATGTTATGGTAACCACATTATTGGTTAGAATCGTAGATGCCATTTCCTTATTTTCATGCAAACTCCCATTGCCCCAGATTGACAATTAGTGTTTGGCCTGAGACTGTAAATTAAATAAAGCTCTTTAGGCTCGATTTAATATTATCAATAAAATGATAACCGTTGTATTAATATCACATGGAAATTTTTGTAACGAGAGTGACTCTGATTAACCGGTGACCCTCATTGTCATCATCTTCTCAATATTATGCAGTACAAAGTACTATACTTTGAATGCGGCTTATATATTATGTATGTACAAAATGTTTTGAGGGTACATGACTGTATATAGTTGGTGGTACATAGTCGCGAGATCGAGCAGAAATTACGGCTGTTCTTGTATGCTATGTATAACGTAACCAACACTCACGAGAGGCACTCAAGTACCAGTTCAGTGGTTCTCAGGCGCAATTCCTCGAGATCAACCAAGCATCGATCGAATGATAATTTTTTTTTTTTTTTCAATGAATATAAGGGACTAACATATTGGGACCAGTTTTCAGCAGTTTCGGAACAGGTGAACATTTCCTTTCACTTTGACTTTAAAAATAAAAAGTACATTTCTTTCAAGTCCGAATATTTCCCAAACAGGATTCAAATGTGTACGATATGCTCGAGTCGTGTTTCAATTTTTTTTTCCGTCAAGATTTTAATTACCAACGGAACCGGAAATTTACATTTTGATTAGCTTTACATTCTCTTTAACGGGCATATGTTTTACAATACATTTTTAGCACTTAAAAAAAATTATGCTGCGATAAAAAATGTATCAACATGTTTTAAAAAATCATAAATTTAAATTCGCTTTTAGGATATTTTTAAATATTAAGGGTTAACAAGATCGTTCATTCAAAGGCCAGACACATGTCGAAAAAAAAAAAAAACATCGAAACCCTCGGAGAAAAATGTCACGTAGAAAGTAACAGTAGCATCTACTTGGCCCACTTATGACATTTTTCGTCACGCACTTGATTTACTCCACTGAATACATTAAAGAAGAATTTAAATGACAATTCTCATATTTAATGAAAAACTCGAATCGCGATGTCCAGTAAATAAATAAAATGAAAAATGACTATCTGGAGACACGGAGTTGTCTCCAGATAAAATAAGGAGAAAATAAGGAATTTACATTTATTATTTTCTTCAAACAATTTTTTACCGTATAACCTCGGGGCGATTTTTATTTTCGCGGCAATTTACAAACAAAATTCCATTTGAGAGTCAAGAAATGAAGTATTATGCATATGTTTATAATATAATTTGATACGTGAATGGCCAGAGAACTTACATGAATATTTATTTATTAAGTGAAACTTTATGGCTCGGGGCTAATAGGCGCATTCATGGGGAAAAATGGGAAGTCACGCCAGCCTCGACAGAGACGTGATAGAGGGATTGACGTTAAAAATCTCTCGGCCAAGACGTTTTCTCAATCTTTCACTTGCTTTTCGTGTCCGACATGCATACATACACAAACAGCATATCATATATATGTTCATCGTTGTTTGATTTCACTGGCTTTCTGCCTTTTCACAATGCACAAGTAAAAATATTATTATTCTATCACTATAAAGGTAAATTAAATTGTACAGGTGAATTTAATACATGCATATTCATGCACTTAAATATATTTTACTGTGAGTATAAATATGAGGCATTCGACTATAATATGACCCACATTCGATCTTTACCCGTTGATTCTCATCTTATTCTTCCAACTCTAAAAACTATTCATATTTTTTATAAATATATTTTTTCGCGAACCGTTATTTCGTGGTAAATGTTAATAAATAATCTTATCAACATTTATTCAAATTCAACGGTCCGAAGAATTTCTCGAAAATCCCGATATCATCTGACATCAACATTTTTCAGTTAATCACACGAAAAGTGTGGGCAAGAATTTCTTTTTTTTCAACGCCACAATTCTTTGTGACGAATAACAGCGAATACGAGTCCACGAGGTGGTTATGGGCCTTAACAAATTTCGCGATATCTGACGTAGATTTTCAGAGAATTTTTTCAGAGTTTCAAATTCAGGTAGACTTTTTATTAAATCGAAAATATTTATCAAAAAGTTATTATTATTCGATAACGATAGATCAGAAAAAAGGATAACATTTTTTTTTACACCTTTTAGATTGGAGATAATAGTAAAAATAATAATAATAGTAAAAATAATCGAAAAATTATCAAAGGGTAAGAAAATGGAAAACGTAGGAAGTTTTGGGGTGGAATGCCATTACGTGAGCATGTGCTCATGCCTCGATGAGCATATATACGTTACGTAAGTACGATAGCTATAAATATATAGCTACTGTATATAACTGTAAGTATAATCTAGCAGTGTTTCTCTCTTCTACTTCGTATCCGCATTATTACGATATGCCCCACTCATACACTCTGACACTGGGACTATTTTGTATCTATAAATTTGCTCCTAACGAGATACTCTCGGTGGATAAATTATTACGTGTGACTCGATAAAAATAAAAATGAAATTGATAAAAAAAATTATTGAAAGAAAAAAATACCGTTATCCTCTAACGTAGAGCTTGCACGCTTCTCCAGTCTATTAAAAAACAATCAAGTCGACAATTTTCTCTCTTATGTGAACGGTGCATAACAGAGACGAGTATATTATCGTCCATTATAACGTTAGACGGCACATCAATGACTCGTGTACACACAATTATAATATGCACCACTCTGCATCCATGAATCATTAAGACTCTCAATCTTGAGAGACAATTCTCGATACGTGTCTTTCGGTCTTTATGTTATGTGTGCATTAAGTCTTGTCAGTAATTATTTCGAAAATCATCATTAATTCATAATATAATAATGATTTTTTTTTTTCAATAGTCTATCAAATATATCCGATCAAAATTAAATAACAAAAACGTCATTTATAATGATTGTCGACATTATTGATACATATGAATGATTTTGGATAAACAAATGAGGATGGAAAAAGTGAAATTTCGTGAAAGTAAAATTCCTTCATTATGTTATCAATCATGATTTAAAAAAATATATATATTTATCCCAGCAGTTGACACTGTTGAATCAACGATTAATATAAAATTGTCAGAGCGAGGATCACGCGACCTACAGATCGCGAGTGAGAATATCTTCTTCGCCAACTTTCTCGCGATCGTCACAAGTATATATATAAATATATATATATGTATGTAATGTATGTGGCGAGTATTGTAAGAGTATTATATAGCCTGTGGGTGAGCCTGATCGATGCTCGAAACTCTTGAGTTTCTATATACATATATACACCATATGTATGTACATGCACATTTATATAGGCTCTTACGAAATCATTAATTGGGTAAACGTGCGCCAATACACACAAATCGTGCTTGTTCGATATTCAAGATGTCATGACACGAAACTAAGGAAGTCACGTCACCCTATGAACATTGACAAGTATAAAATTGAATTTCGCAGATATTCATTTCAATTGAAAACTTTACAGTGAATATTCTTTTTAACGATTTCCTAACACAAAATGAAATATTTATTATTAAATAACAAATTGAATTTTTCAACCAGTATCAGTTATGGATCTTTTCGTAAATTTATCTCGCATCCAAAAACTGCCATGAGACGAAAAAATATTTTTCGTTATTATCATTAGGAAAGTTTTTATTTTTCATTCGAGTCTGACCTCGAATTCGCGCAAAGCCTTTTCTACTTTTTCTTCCTTCTCTAGCACAGTTTGCGCACACGCCAGGTGTGCGCCAAAGAAATCTGCATTGAAAACTTTTATCTCCTTTCTGAAAATGGACAAGTATAAAATTGAATTTCGCAGATATTCATTTCAATGGAAAACTTTACAGTGAATATTTTTTTTAACGAATGATTTTGACGATTTCCTAACACAAAATGAAATATTGATTATTAAATAACAAATTGAATTTTTCAACTAGTATCAGTTATGGATCTTTTCGTAAATTTATCTCGCATCCAAAAACTGCCATGAGACGAAAAAATATTTTTCGTTATTATCATTAGGAAAGTTTTTATTTTTCATTCGAGTCTGACCTCGAATTCGCGCAAAGCCTTTTCTACTTTTTCTTCCTTCTCTAGCACAGTTTGCGCACACGCCAGGTGTGCGCCAAAGAAATCTGCATTGAAAACTTTTATCTCCTTTCTGAAAATTGACAAGTATAAAATTGAATTTCGCAGATATTCATTTCAATTGAAAACTTTACAGTGAATATTTTTTTTAACGAATGATTTTGACGATTTCTTAACACAAAATGAAATATTTATTATTACATAACAAATTGAATTTTTCAACTAGTATCAGTTATGGATCTTTTCGTAAATTTATCTCGCATCCAAAAACTGCCATGAGACGAAAAAATATTTTTCGTTATTATCATTAGGAAAGTTTTTATTTTTCGTTATTATCATTAGGAAAGTTTTTATTTTTCGTTCGAGTCTGACCTCGAATTCGCGCAAAGCCTTTTCTACTTTTTCTTCCTTCTCTAGCACAGTTTGCGCACACGCCAGGTGTGAGCCAAAGAAATCTGCATTGAAAACTTTTATCTCCTTTCTGAAAATTGACAAGTATAAAATTGAATTTCGCAGATATTCATTTCAATTGAAAACTTTACAGTGAATATTTTTTTTAACGAATGATTTTGACGATTTCCTAACACAAAATGAAATATTGATTATTAAATAACAAATTGAATTTTTCAACCAGTATCAGTTATGGATCTTTTCGTAAATTTATCTCGCATCCAAAAACTGCCATGAGACGAAAAAATATTTTTCGTTATTATCATTAGGAAAGTTTTTATTTTTCGTTCGAGTCTGACCTCGAATTCGCGCAAATCCTTTTCTACTTTTTCTTCCTTCTCTAGCACAGTTTGCGCACACGCCAGGTGTGCGCCAAAGAAATCTGCATTGAAAACTTTTATCTCCTTTCTGAAAATTGACAAGTATAAAATTGAATTTCGCAGATATTCATTTCAATTGAAAACTTTACAGTGAATATTTTTTTTAACGAACAATTTTGACGATTTCCTAACACAAAATGAAATATTTATTATTACATAACAAATTGAATTTTTCAACTAGTATCAGTTATGGATCTTTTCGTAAATTTATCTCGCATCCAAAAACTGCCATGAGACGAAAAAATATTTTTCGTTATTATCATTAGGAAAGTTTTTATTTTTCGTTCGAGTCTGACCTCGAATTCGCGCAAAGCCTTTTCTACTTTTTCTTCCTTCTCTAGCACAGTTTGCGCACACGCCAGGTGTGAGCCAAAGAAATCTGCATTGAGAACTTTTATCTCCTTTCTCACATTTTTTTCATATGAAAAGAATTTTTGAAAAAAATGATTACTATATAAAATGGACGTAGGCAAAGTGCAGGCAAAAATTATCTCACGCAATAGTCGCGAGTGACGTAATTTTATTTTCCACACCGTGTCAACGAATTCAATCGAGTGCTGCGTCTTTTCGTAAGCGACAAACAAATTGAATAATGACAGGAAGACTCACCGTTCAGAATCACCGTTTGTTTTTTTTTTTTTCTCTTTTTCAGACATCTTTCTTTTTTTTTGTATCTTTCATTTTCTATATCTTTAACTTGACTCGGTGTCGAGAGAAAGGCCATATATCATCCATGAAAAGTGTAGTCAGCCTATTTTTTCCACCTGGTCTTTCTCGAACGTGCTTTTTATGCCACCCAATAAATCTCCCGTTAAACTGCGTTCAATATATATATATATATATATATTCCATGTACATCACTCGCGTATTGTTCGATTAGGTTCAGTTTCTCGTTATATTTTGTATTGATGACACGCTGGAAAATTAACAAACCCTCCCAGCAACTATATACCACCATCGTTTCTCTCTCTTTCTCTCTTACTCTCTGGCCTCTCGAATATCATTAACGCCCCGTCTATGTCAAGCGTACGTGCTCAACATTTGTGAGAAAAGAAATGACGAGAAAAAAAAAAAGTACCGCTATCTCTATGACCGTTCTTACCGGCTCGGTTCTATAAGACGAATGAGAAAAAAAGTGCTCGTGAGCTAAGACCTCCTTTGGAACTTGGTGGGTTACATATAGGCACGGTATGGGACCTGCATTCGTTGCCGGACTACCGATTAGTCTCCTGCGCACACCTTGTAATTTTTATGTACACACACATAATATACATATACGTGTATATATATATATATATATATATATATATATATATATATATATATATATATTTATACATATACGTATATATATATATATATATATATATATATATACGTATACGTATATATATACATATATACGTAGCAAAGGATCGCATGTACTTACACATAAATATATACACAGGGTAATTCCCCGAGAGTTCAACGCCATGAGAAATAGGACAGTTGCATAATTTAAAAAAAATTGTCGTATTGGATAAAAGTTTTCAGGATTTTTTTATTATTTCAATAGGAAACCACGAAAAAAATATAAATTGATTCCCACATAAACGTGTTGAATTTTTCAACACGTTTATCTCAGAGATGAGTAAATGAAAATCAATAAATCGTTTGCAATCAAGACAGGAGTTATGGCACGGACATTGGCAATAATGTCACTGACGAGTAAAAAATATCGAAGTATTCGAAAAAATATCGAATTATTTGAAAAAATGTCGAATTATTTGAAAATTCGAATTCAATTCGAAAACTATTCGTACAGCCCTAGTTTGGAGCCTAAAAATACGATAAGACCCATGAATAATATGTTTTGTAATTTTTCACACATTACGAGATGCTGCCAATTGAATTGAATAAGCTGTTACCGAAATAATGCTAATAATAATAATAATAATAATAATGTAGTGGTGAATGATTGTCTCGACTTCCCATGAATCTTTTTTTGAAACTTTTTAACTTGTTGGAAATTCTAAAATAATTGTATGTAATTATATTGTGTCCCTTGTGGCAAATAGAAGATACCATAGTACGATTTCAAAAGTATCAGAGGCCACGCAATCATATAAAATTTGGAAAAAGTTGCATTCCATTAGCAAAAAATACCTCAATTATTCTTGCCTTACCTTATATGCGAATAAAAATTTTATACGCTCGTAAATATCTCTATACACCATATAAAGACTGTCAGTCTATATATATATATATATATATATATATAATATATATTATATATATGTATATATATATATATGTATATATATATAATATATAAGGATCTTTCGGGTGAAGGTGAAAATTGCACTGAGGTTACATGCACAAGTGCGCAAGTTGATTAGAAAACTACAAGACGATGATTAGAAAATCGCGGGCACGCTCGTGCCAACCCTCTCTGATTATAAGAGCAACTATATACTGCCACACTTCTAGTTTATATCACCGTAGAGTTATCCTCTTTTTTTTCTTTCATATTCCCAGCATCAGTCGAGAAAATTATTTTATTGTTTTTTTTTTCCACTATTTTCACGCGTTATATTTTACAAGCTGGATAATATATATATATATATATATATATATATGGCGTGAATAATAATGGTACTGTGGCGTACATCCGTCGCTCTGTGCGCAATTGTAACGTGGGAACGTGAATCAAGAATCGTCCATGGTCAAGAATCAATTAAAGATGAGTCTGTAACGTATGTATATATATATATATATTTTTTATATCGCATTCATATATATATATTTTTTTTTATATCACATACATCTATATATATATTTTTTTTATATCACATACATGTATATGTATGTATTTTATATATATATATTTTATATATATAGCGTACAATATAGCCTTGTCGATCCGGCCTTTAATTATTTATTACCGGTGCGCTCGACTCCGGAAAATGTAATAAATATTTTCAGCTCATAAATTCAACCATATATATAACTCTCCATGGTCTTTCTACTTTACTCGAGTAGTCATGTAAAAGAATGATGCGCGTGCAAGCGGCTCGTGAGCTTATCATAAAAAAATTCTCAAGAATCAAAGGATTTGTGTGCATGGTCCATCCATAATCGAATATCTTCTCTTTGGTCCTGTCATGATGTATAATATCGATAGATGAGCGTAAAAAAAAAAATAAATAAATAAAAAGAAAAAAAAAAAAGAAAAATAAAAATAAATAAATATTGCATTGATGTATTATACAAATAATAGTGGAAGTAGTTATCGTATCGTGCGATTGTCTCGCACGAAAGGCCTGCAGAGATCGATGATCATTCGAGCATGAATGGAAACTTTCTATACAGCTCAGAGACCACGTAACTATCAAGAGGACACAATTTCTCGTAGCCCGTGCTGGCTGTCGACTTTTTTTTTTCATGCTGCGTTCTCTCGATCTTGTGTGGTGTCTCTGGATCTTTTGTAATGTCTGCCTGTGTTTCCTTTTTCCCTCTGCCCCACTAGTTGAACTCTTTTCTACCGAGTGCTCGTCAACCAGCTGTCATTTTGTCAATTTTCATACTTTACTTTCTCGTCGTCTTTATATATATATATATATATATTTATGAACAGCACCAAAGGTATAATTTGGAATAAAGTGCAGCTTATGTTGTTTTACAATTTATTGGAATCGACATTTTTTTGTTTCTTCGATTTGAGCGAAAAATTTATGATTGAAATAAAAATATTTTCCTCCGAAATTTTGCCAGAGAATTATAGAAAATTTTACCTTTCAATAAATTTGAGATATAAAGAAAAAAAAAATACAGAGCGATATTCTTTCGTGTTACAAAATGATGATGACTTTTTTATGTTGTCTAAAAAAAACTTCGATAACTGTGCAAAATAATTTGAGTCTTTTTTTTTAACTTCTACTCGGCTGGAGATGCCGGAATTGTTTTTTGCGCGGATTTAAATGAATTAATTAAAAAAATATCTGAAGTGCGATAATATGTCGTACGAAATAATTTTAAGCCAAAGCTTGTTGGGTAACCCTCGAGCCTTGAAATGATAAAAAAAAAAAAAAAAAAAATGTGTTTCATTGGCAGAAGGAATGTTGACGGCCCCGAAATCTCACATGCTCTCTTTGCCTCGAGGCTTTAACTTTAATTCATATATAATATATACCAATAAATATATTATATTAACCATATAGCGAACATTTATACATATATCGACCTCATGTAGAATCATGACGGGATGTTAAAAAAAAATGGTCATCCCGTGCTGATTTTCTGATATGAGTCATCTCTTATATATACAAATTTCGAAATTTCGAATTATAACTTCATGCTATATTTCCCAAAAATATAATCTTGCAACATTTTTTTTTAATTCAAAAAAATATTTCCGTTCCCATGCAAAAATGGCTGCTTAATTAAATAACCCATCAGCACATTCACATCGAAGAGATAGATTGAAAAAAATTATAATTATCGTTTGTATATTTTATTAACATGAGCTGAATTTCTCTAAATTCCATTGAACGATTTTGATGAGTTTTGATATCAAAAAATTAAATAAATTAAAATATCTAGTGTAAATCCAAATTACAATGAGTTTAAACTCATTGTAATTTTGTTTTACACTGGCTATTTTTTTTAACCCCTGAAATTTGGGTTTATCTTTTGGCCACATCCACAAATTATCAAGAATAATCGCAGAGCTACATCGATGTATTTTGCTTTTTTCCACTAGCCGATTTTCCATTACTCGATTCTTCCCAGCTAATTTTTTCCAGAATTCCATGTGATACAAATTATTTCAATATCCATATTTGCCGGAGGAAGGAATTTTTCTGACTTGTGGTTTTCCCAAGGGAGTTTGTCCGTTTGCTCTGGTCCACTTGTCCACCCGTACGGAAACTTTCACACATGTTGTATGGATGTGCAAAGTACACACGTTCTTTTCCACTACGGTATCTTGTGCGTATACATCGTTCAAATTATTGGTTTGCGGTCTCGGATTCCGAACTCATTTATAATGTAAAGACAAGCACGCGGTCCCATCGTGTACTTATTGATCGCGTGTTCGGTTAATCGTGACGACGAGGTATCTCTCGATTTTATATCTAATCGTTCGATCCCAATATTCTAATTTTCTGATATACAAATTCTTGAAGATAGAAAATTGTCCATTAAATTTTCGCGCAAAAATAAGCAAATAAATTAGCAATCCTTGAGTAGAGAAGAATTTTTAAAAAATCTTTCTTATCCTCGAATCTTTGAGTAGTCACAAAGTTACGTGTTTCATCGATTCTATTTTCTATTGCTCGTATAATATCAGAGGAAGAACCGAGAATACGTAATCTTGGAAAACGGTTGAATAATATATGCAACAGTATATGTACAATATATATATATATATATGTGTGTGTATTAGGTATGTGCATCGAGTCTTCGTGTCATCGTACTCGTTTAAAAAAAAAACAAACTAAAAAAACATTGCATCGTTGCACGTGCGCATTCGATGCAATTTTCTTCTTCGTTTTTTTACCATTGCCGCATAATATTTACATTTATGTATCGGTCAGATGGAGGGGGAAAAGATCCCATATGGAGAGAATCTCCCGAACGATATATTCATGAATTTTTTTATCGAATATCTAAATGCTTGGAATTTCGTACGAGGGTTATAAAAGCTCATTTCCTTTTTTCTCTTTTTTTTTTATTTATAAGACTACGAACGATCTTTCTCCCTTTTTTAAATCTTAATTCTTGAATTATTTCGTATCATTGTTGTTGATTTTGATCTTTTGCATTTTTCGCTGTCTTTTCGTCTCATGTCTCGTCGCTGAAGGTCAAAATATTCGTAATAATTCTTTTACTTTTATTATTAACAATATTTTTATTAATTGTATTTTTTTTTTTCATAAAATTTATCTCTGTTTAAATTCTATTTGTCTTCCTGGGCTTTGGTAATGAGTTTGACCTTTTTTTAGTAACTTTTAATTAATTGGACTTTTTTTTTTCCTCTTTCGGCATTTGTAATCGGTTGATTAATATTTTTTTTCTAGACATTTTTGAAGTTTTGATAGTTTTTTATCATCATGAAGCTTTTGGCCAATATATTTTATTCGATTTTTTTTTTTTTTACCTCTCACTCTCTTTTCGTGAAATTTAAGTAGTTCGCGACTTCCTTCGAGAAGCGTGCGGGAGTTTCCTCGCCTAGATCATATATACTTGGCTTGCTGTGATCAGCGATATCGAATTCGTTCCATTGGAACTTTCACTAAGAGAGAAAGAGAGAGAGAGAGAGAGAGAGAGAAAGAGAGAGAGAGAGAGAGAGAGAGAGAGAAAGAGAAAGAGAGAGAGAGAGAGACCACCATAACCCCGAGAATCCCTTCCATCGCATATTCCAGCCAATTAGCATGGGCGCGGCTGAGTGGCCGCGTTACGCTGTGAAAAGTCGATCATGTCTCGTGCGAGCCGCTCCGCTGATCGTCTTATACACCACGTATATCTATATACACATTTTTATACATAAATTTTTATACATACATTTTTATACATGCATTTTTATACATACATTTTTATACATGCATTTTTATACATACATTTTTATACATACATAAATAAATATATACATAAATAAATAGATACATAAATAAATATATACAGCGGTAAAAGTCTCATATACACTCTGAAAGAAACACTCATTCGACAGTCGGAAATCGAGCGCAATTGATCTGGAATAACGATACCATATATACATACAAGAGTTTTCACCGCGTAAAAATATTTTTGCGTGGCAAATAGTCGATCGATGCCAGGGAAATTAATTCTACGTCCTGTTGATCGATCGAGTGGTTTTTTTTTTTTTTTTTCAACTTTCCCAAGCCCATTTCACTCAACCTACATAACGAAAAAAAATAAATTATAATGGCAATCATGAAATGATAAATAATAAAGTTTCGTTAAACTCACTGATATTTATATTTCGAATTTTAAGAAATATTTTATCGTAATTTTTTTTTTTTTTGTTGTATATAATTAAAAAATATATTTTCATGAAATTTTATCAAAATTTTCCTACCTCTACGTAGATCATTTTATTTTCCCAAAATTATCTGAAAGACAACACCATCCGAGGCTCCAAAATTATCAGTCGTTTTGTGCAGGATTATTATTTTTTATAAGTGGAGTGAACTCATTTTTTACTCCTCGGGTAATGAAAAAAAATAAGAAAGAGTTGAAGTCTTTCGAAAAAAAATTATTCCGTGCCGTAATCTCCGAACATTCAAGCTCGCTCGTATGAAATTCTTTCCCAACTGGTGCAATAATCGACGTTGTCGTATTGTTACTGCAAAACTCGGGCTCGCCTCTGGCATATATATATATACACACATATATGTATATACATATATATATATATATATATATATATATATATATATACATATATACATATATGTATATGTATTATACACACCGAATAAACACATAATTTATGGGGCCTACAAGTAAACAGAACTTCCATAATTCATTCGCTTTCCAATTATGACCTAAAACGCCATGCCCCATACGTACCAATCGAAATTCCAATCGTACTTGGTCATGAGTCCATAGCGATATCATACCATGTATTCATGACCGATCTGAATACGCACCAATTATATACACGTGAGCTACCCTATGCGAGATCGTCAGTTATCGATCATTTCACAGTCATTGGTGAAATCATCATAAAAACCAAATTTTCTATACCGATTATTTGGCACTTCTTTTGATTATCTGATCCTCAAAATATTCTTCCAAGTTCAAAAAGGGCATGAATTTTTTTCCTACATGTTTTTAGCTCATTTTCAGTTAATAATAATTTATTGAAACAAATTTTGTCCGTGAGTAAAAAAAAAGTGACCTGCATGATCCGCAATCGTCAATTACTTACACCGATACGTTAATTGTGCTTTGCACACAGATACATTAATGAATGAACATTTTTGGTTTTACGAGTGGTGCAAATGAGTATTGAAATAGTGAGAAAATTTCAAGTAACAATCACTTATTTTTTCACGAAACGTCAGATACACGTAATTACGTAAGAAAGTGAAATATTTGAAAAACAGCTCGATCACTATATTCTTCTAATTCGCTAAAAAAATAATTTTTGAACCCAGCCCAACCCAACGAATTGGTGACTAATTTAAATGAGTCCTATGTACTTTTATTCAATTTTTATATTTCTCATAAGAGTAACCATCTTTTTCCCGTTCTTTCCACTATCAAATTAGCAAAAAAAAAAATTAAGTTTATATTTATTTATTTATTTTTCCTATCTACCTAAAAACAATTAGGCTTCCTGCTTTAATTTTTTTTCATTTTTTAAGTGGGAATATCAAGACACATATTTTGTAAAACTTTTGCAAAAACAGTGAAAAGAGTACTTAGAATCACGATAAATGTCGAAGAAAATAAAAAAATATGTAAATGGAATTAAGTACGAGTACGTTAAGAAACGAGGTATGTGGTAGCACCGTTAAATGGCATTGACGAGTCATACACACATATATATATATATATATATTACACATATGTCGGAGCGTGACCACACATGTATATATAGGTGTGTGTGTGCTTATCGTGGTTCGCCTTGAACTTCTAGAGAAGTTAGTTAATTCACCTCAGTACACATGCTAAAAAAAAGTGTGTGGTACACCGATAAGAAAGACGAGACGAGGAGAGCTGTGGGTAATGATCAACGCACCGTTTGCATAAGTGAGCGTGATGGGGAAGTGGGAAGGAAAAAAAAAGATTACTCTCCAGCTGAAGTCTCGTTGGGGAGGGTCCACGAGGAGGATGCGTGGAGTATTATGTAGTGTCATCGGTTGAGCATGCTCGATGAGCAAAACGCGACAAACCATAACGGAGAACGTCCATATTAATAGTGATAATGATGATGATGAATATCTTTCGATAAGAATTCTTTTTGAATTCATTAGCATGCACGGATTAATGATTTGTCGTTTCCTTAATAATAATAACAATAATAACAATAATAATGAATTGTATATAATAGGTAATTAATTAAATCAAGAAAGTGTTACAACACTTTTAGTCTATAGTGAATGAAAAAAATTCGTAAGATAAAGTGTTTTTGACAGTTAGAAAAATTAGGCAAAATCTGATGACCTGATTTTTCTAGTGTTGATTATTATTATTATTTTTTGATTTGATAAAAAAGTAAAATTAATTAATTACCAATTCGTCTAGCTTATCAATTTAAATACGATTTCTAATGAGCAATCAATCTATTTCCACAATTTCATAATCGATTTCACTAGACAATCACAATTCGAATTTTTCTTGTATTGAAAAAAAATAGATGATGATGATGAATATCTTTCGATAAGAATTCTTTTTAACTTCATTAATGATAATGAAGGACGGATTAATGATTTGTCATTTCCTTAATAATAATAACAATAATAACAATAATAATAATAATAATAATAATAATAATAATAATAATAATGAATTGTATTTAATAGGTAATTAATTAGATCAGGAAATTGTTACAACACTTTTAGTCTACAGTGAATGAAAAAAATTTGTAAGATAAAGTGTTTTTGACAGTTAGAAAAATGAGGCAAAATCTGATGACCTGATTTTTCTAGTGTTGATTATTATTATTATTTTTTGATTTGATAAAAAAGTAAAATTAATTAATTACCAATTCGTCTTGCTTATCAATTTAAATACGATTTCTAATGATCAATCAATCTATTTCCACAATTTCATAATCGATTTCACTAGACAATCACAATTCGAATTTTTCTTGTATTGAAAAAAAATAGATGATGATGATGAATATCTTTCGATAAGAATTCTTTTTAACTTCATTAATGATAATGAAGGACGGATTAATGATTTGTCATTTCCTTAATAATAATAACAATAATAACAACAATAATAATAATAATAATAATAATAATAATAATGAATTGTATTTAATAGGTAATTAATTAGATCAGGAAATTGTTACAACACTTTTAGTCTACAGTGAATGAAAAAAATTTGTAAGATAAAGTGTTTTTGACAGTTAGAAAAATGAGGCAAAATCTGATGACCTGATTTTTCTAGTGTTGATTATTATTATTATTTTTTGATTTGATAAAAAAGTAAAATTAATTAATTACCAATTCGTCTTGCTTATCAATTTAAATACGATTTCTAATGATCAATCAATCTATTTCCACAATTTCATAATCGATTTCACTAGACAATCACAATTCGAATTTTTCTTATATTAAAAAAAAAACCGACGACTCTTTCGTATTACTGGACTGCTGTTGCGAATGCGTTTTGCTATATTATGTACTGACGAGTGGTGCTAATGCGTTATTAATGCTAAGAGAGACGAGGATTAAAAAAAAATGATACACGATATCATGATATTCAATAGGGTCGATCTTCGTCTCAAGAGCAACGAAAGTTTTGCAAATTCATCGCCGCACTCTCGCTTCCTTTCGTAATGTAGATTAAAAAAAAAAAAAAAAAAAAATTACTGACTTTGAAAACCAAACAATGGACTTGGACGCGCTCACGCGTCTCACGACAGTCCCAAAAAGCAAAAGCTCAGGAGTGGGCACCTTAAAAACATGCTAATGCTGCTCTCCCTCGCCTGAAAGAGCAGAACGAGCCTCTTATACATACATTCATATCTATACATATATATATATATATATATATATATATATATAATACATATATATATACATATCATACTGTCGAGTAGCAAAAGAGCAATCGAAACCAAAAAGTACTCTCTCCTTTGCTCCTTTCGTCGGTGAACAAAAGGGCCCCAAATGCGAAAGAGAAAGGGAGAGAGTAAAAAAAAAAAAGAAAATAAATGAAAGGCGATGAATCGATTGCGAAGCTGAAGAATAGGAAAAAAAAAAGGCACGACGAAAAAGTATAGTCGTGAAAAAGTTGATGAAGGAGCAGAGAGGACTCGCCCAACAAAAACATCAAAGCTGGTCTGTGTGAACGGACTTTGTGTGTGTCGCTCTGTAGAATTATTTATTTTCTCTTTTTCTTTTATTGCGGTCAACTCTGCAAACAGTGTGACCATTGTGCATTTATTTACTCGCGGTTCATCCATTAAGTGATAATTTTGGTTGTGCTTTAATAAGAACAGTTTTTTGAAAATTAGTTTAAGAGAAATTATCAAAGATTTTCTTTCGACCTCAATTATGATAGTTGGAATTGGTACAGTTGATCTGAGGAGTGCAAAAAATTGGGAGGGTTCAGCGATCAGAAGAAAGACATTTTATAATTTTCTATTCATTTTATATTTTTTCTCTTCATTTTATTGCGGTCAACTCTGCAAACAGTGTGACCACTGTGCATTTATTTACTCGCGGTTCATCCATTAAGGGATAATTTTGGTTGTGCTTTAATAAGAACAGTTTTTTGAAAATTAGTTTAAGAGAAATTATCAAAGATTTTTTTTCGACCTCAATTATGATAGTTGGAATTGGTACAGTTGATCTGGGGAGTGCAAAAAATTGGGAGGGTTCAGCGATCAGAAGCAAGACATTTTATAAAATGATTGAAGCAAATCACATATTCTGACATGATATTTTGGCAAGTGGCAACTATACTTTATTGGGTGGAAAAATTAGCATGTCCAGTTTGAATCAATACAGAAATTTCTGATCGCGAAATTTCAGCTTTCCTTAAAACGATTTCTTAAAATTAAGGCTATAATAATTCCTTTTTATATAACTCCATTTTTTCCGGGTCCTTTACTCGTTTCTTTCGCGCTCTGAATAGCAAAGAGGACGTAAATCCAGAATTCTTCGTTCAGGTGAAAAAACCGATTGCTGTTTGTTGACCTCGTCAACTCATAATGATGAATCTAAATTCATATATTTTTTTACATTTCTTCTTGTTTTGTGTGCTCATTTTGCTGTGAACTTGATCAGTTTTTTTTTCTCTTTCTATTCGACTGTCTCTTCTGGCTGGGTTTTGTGGATTGTAGAAAAAGCATTATGTCGCATAACGGTGCTCGATATTCTTCGTCCTTCGATAATGACAAAAATCTATGGGCGTCCAAGAAACTGCCAGAGTATCTAGTGACATGTGGGGACGGTTGATCGATTATTTTAGATCGCGTATCGAAAACTCTTGGCTGAAGATAGAAATTTGATCCTTCGTTGTTAATTTGACCGAGCTGATAGGGGGCGCTGTGGTCAAAAATTCCTCGAACCGAGACTACGACGAATTCGTTGTACAATATTTTTATTTTCCACGAATCATGTTCAAGTGAGCTGAATTCTAGCAAACCATTTTTTCATTCATTTGTTTTTTTTTTTAATCTTTTACAAATATTAATTTGACCGAGCTGATAGGGGGCGCTGTGGTCAAAAATTCCTCGAACCGAGACTACGACGAATTCGTTGTACAATATTTTTATTTTCCACGAATCATGTTCAAGTGAGCTGAATTCTAGCAAACCATTTTTTCATTCATTTTTTTTTTTTTTTTAAATCTTTTACAAATATTAATTCGATCGAGCTGATAGGGGGCGCTGTGGTCAAAAATTCCTTGAACCGAGACTACGACGAATTCGTTGTACAATATTTTTATATTCCACGAATCATGTTCAAGTGAGCTGGATTCTAGCAAACCATTTTTTCATTCATTTGTTTTTTTTTTTAAATCTTTTACAAATATTAATTCGATCGAGCTGACAGGGGGCGCTGTGGTCAAAAATTCCTTGAACCGAGACCACGACGAATTCGTTGTACAATATTTTTATTTTCCACGAATCATGTTCAACAGGCGAGTTGAATTCTAGCAAACTTTTTTTTCATTCATTTAAAAAAAAATCTTTTACAAATATTAAGTCAATTGAGCCGATAGGAGGCGCTGTGATTAAAAGTTCCTCGAGCCCAGACTACGAAATTTTTAGTAATTTTATTTGGCAAGGGTTTATATCTTCGATGGGGGCGTCTAATGCCAGCTAAACTTCCATTTTCTTTTTTTTTTTTTGCATATATTAATTCAACTGAGCTGATAGGGGGTGTAGTGGTCGAAACTCTCTCGAACATATAGGTAGATATGACGGCGAACTAGGCACGATTTTATTTACCAAGATTTATTAATTTGACCGAGCTGATAGGGGTTCTGTGAGCCAAAATTCACTCGAACACATCAGTAGACGACGACGAACTAGGCACGATTTTATTTACCAAGATTTTATTTTTATTTTTAAATCTTTTGCAAATATTAATTTGACCGAGTTGATATGGGGTGGTCGAAACTCTCGCGAATGTATCGGCAGTCTACGGTGGACTATTCTTGATGTTATATTCCAAGAATCATAATCAACCGAGGTATCGAATGCTAGTTATTATTTATTTTTTTTGTCTTTTTTTTTGTTGTTTTCTTCTATTCATTTTTTTTTAAATCCATTGCTAAAGGGTCTCTCGCGTTCACAAGCGAGAATGCGATTTTGCGATTTGACACCGCGAGGCACGAAGAATTGCCAAGCATCGTTTACAAGATGAATTATGAGCGTAGCTGGAATTTATGCGACGAGCAGCCCCAGAGGATATAAAACCACATGGGCGAAGAGACGAGAACAAGTTGGAGCGAAGAATGAAGAGTAGACAATCTTTTTCTTTAAACCAAATGGCCGATACACGAGCAAGTCACTGGGTGATCCTTTTCTTCGTGAGAGTAAAATACATTTTGTCAGTTCCTTATTTTAATTCAATTAATTAAAAATGAATTCTGAACATTTATACATTGCAAAAACGATGAGAAAAGAGAAATTAAAAATTCAGTTCAATAAAAAAAGGCGAGGAGAATCAATGAGTTTATAAAATATTTAGGGGACTGATCGAAAATGTAAAAATTATATTTACGACCGAATGAATATTTTTAAGATATTTACGAAAGCACATAAATTAAAAAAAAAAGAAAAAAGTTAAGAGGCATTAAATGATAATACAATCTGGCATAATATTGTAATTTTTTTAAAACAAAATTTGCATTCCCTCCCGACCTCATTAGCCGAACAAACATAATTCTACTGAAAAATTGCACAGTTGTGCGATATATTGTTTATCGTGTGTGTGTATTTTTTTTTTAAACCGAAAAGCTCGTGTTACTCGATCGTAATTCGCTTAGCATAATTGTCCCATAAGTATGCAAAACCGTTCTTCGTTGCATTCGATCTGTACGCAAGTACTATATTGGAGGGTTACGTGGCGAACGATGTGTAAAAAAAAAAACGAACATTCCACAGGATATCTCGCGTACTCGCAACTTTATTTATGTATATATATATATATAGACATATATTTTTCATTTTTTTCTTCATCAACGGGTGTGTATATTCTTCGTGTGTGCGCGGCTCTCTTTATTCATTTCTCGCGTTTTATTCCTTTGAATTCGCGTCGTCTTTGCGGCGTCCGTTTTATAATACGGCGTGGCTGCATCGCGAGCTATGATGCACGATATGGTCCGAGTGTAAATAATAAAAAAGCGCAAAATCTTTTATATACATGCCAAATATATCGTCATATATCATGTTTATATAAATGTTTCATATGTCCATTTGTTTCTAGATGAGAATGAAAATTTATAATTTAATTAAAACTTTATTCTTGTATATACATGCCAAATATATCGTTATATATCATGTTTATATAAATGTTTTATATGTCCATTTGTTTCTAGATGAACATGAAAATTTATAATTTAATTAAAATTTTATTCTTGTATATACATGCCAAATATATCGTCATATATCATGTTTATATAAATGTTTTATATGTCCATTTGTTTCTAGATGAGAATGAAAATTTATAATTTAATTAAAACTTTATTCTTGTATATACATGCCAAATATATCGTTATATATCATGTTTATATAAATATTTTATATGTCCATTTGTTTCTAGATGAGAATGAAAATTTATAATTTAATTAAAACTTTATTCTTGTATATACATGCCAAATATATCGTCATATATCATGTTTATATAAATATTTTATATGTCCATTTGTTTCTAGATGAACATGAAAATTTATAATTTAATTAAAACTTTATTCTTGTATATACATGCCAAATATATCGTTATATATCATGTTTATATAAATATTTTATATGTCCATTTGTTTCTAGATGAGAATGAAAATTTATAATTTAATTAAAACTTTATTCTTGTATATACATGCCAAATATATCGTCATATATCATGTTTATATAAATATTTTATATGTCCATTTGTTTCTAGATGAACATGAAAATTTATAATTTAATTAAAACTTTATTCTTCTATATACATGCCAAATATATAGTCATATATCATGTTTATATAAATATTTTATACGTCCATTTGTTTCTAGATGAACATGAAAATTTATAATTTAATTAAAACTTTATTCTTGTATATACATGCCAAATATATAGTCATATATCATGTTTAAATAAATATTTTATATGTCCATTTGTTTCTAGATGAGAATGAAAATTTATAATTTAATTAAAACTTTATTCTTGTATATACATGCCAAATATATCGTCATATATCATGTTTATATAAATGTTTTATATGTCCATTTGTTTCTAGATGAGAATGAAAATTTATAATTTAATTAAAACTTTATTCTTGTATATACATGCCAAATATATCGTCATATATCATGTTTATATAAATATTTTATATGTCCATTTGTTTCTAGATGAACATGAAAATTTATAGTTTAATTAAAACTTTATTCTTGTATATACATACCAAATATATCGTCATATATCATGTTTATATAAATATTTTATATGTCTATTTGTTTCTAGATGAACATGAAAATTTATAATTTAATTCAAACTTTATTCTTGTATATACATGCCAAATATATCGTCATATATCATGTTTATATAAATGTTTTATATGTCCATTTGTTTCTAGATGAACATGAAAATTTATAATTTAATTAAAACTTTATTCTTGTATATACATGCCAAATATATCGTTATATATCATGTTTATATAAATATTTTATATGTCCATTTGTTTCTAGATGAACATGAAAATTTATAATTTAATTAAAACTTTATTCTTGTATATACATGCCAAATATATCGTCATATATCATGTTTATATAAATATTTTATATGTCCATTTGTTTCTAGATGAACATGAAAATTTATAATTTAATTAAAACTTTATTCTTGTATATACATGCCAAATATATCGTCATATATTATGTTTATATAAATGTTTTATATGTCTATTTGTTTCTAGATTAGAATAAAAATTTATAATTTAATTAAAACTTTATTCTTGTATATACATGCCAAATATATCGTTATATATTATGTTTATATAAATGTTTTATATGTCCATTTGTTTCTAGATGAACATGAAAATTTATCATGTTTATATAAATATTTTATATGTCCATTTGTTTCTAGATGAACATGAAAATTTATCATGTTTATATAAATATTTTATATGTCCATTTGTTTCTAGATGAGAATGAAAATTTATAATTTAATTAAAACTTTATTCTTCTATATACATGCCAAATATATCGTCATATATCATGTTTATATGAATATTTTATATGTCCATTTGTTTCTAGATGAACATAAAAATTTATAATTTAATTAAAACTTTATTAACCTTTATGGGCACTGTGGGTTCCACGGCATTCCATACGATTTTCAAAGTCTTTTTCTATTTGTGTTTCAATGTAATGAAACTTCGTGTCTCCCTAATATCGTTAAGATAGACATTACTCTATAGAGGTTCGTCCCGTAAAAAAATGTACGTAAATGATTCATTTAATTATTATTATTATCATAGTTATTATTATCATAGGAAAAAAATGCCAAAATTGCAGGGCCCATAAAGTTTCCTGGGTGATAAAATCACTAGAAAAGTGAATAATGCTACAAAAGATTCTGCTCTCACATTCAAAGTGAATGAGGAATAAAATTTTATATACCAAATAGAATAAAAAATATTCAGCCAAAGTGAAAACCATGAATAGGAAATTTTAGTGTGAAAGTGAAATTTGTAGGGAATTTTCACACTGTATAGAGAATTTCTATTTTTAATGGGGAATTTTATCATTATAATGTTAATGATGGCAAGAAATTAATCCGAAAAGACGAAAAATACAGGCATCAGGCTCGCCCGTAGCCAGTCAGAGCGGCGATACTCTCGAACCACTTGCACTTTCCGCGATGAGATGGGTTGAGCTCGTCGTGTGTATAAGAACTTTTCGAGTACCAAGAATACCCGTTCTGCTCTATACATCGTACATCACATACTTGTAGAAAAATCTTCTTGTGACTCCCCGAAGAACATTTTGTCTCGTTTACATCCTCAACATATATACGATAATTTATATTTGCGACCCCTTATATATTATACATGGTATTACCCACTATAGAGGATGATTCAGAATGAATTTCTAACTGAATTAAAGAGAAATAAAAATTTGTACATATTAAATACTTGAAAATGAAAAGATATAGAAAAATGTTGACCATTTAAATTTCGTGCAATTAATTTTTGTAAATTATTTTTTTGAATTAATAAAAAATGCTTTGTAGCATGAAGAAAAATCGTCAGAAGCCATCTATAATTGTTTCAACCAACCTGATTTTTTTACAAATTAAAAACAAACTTGAGTACATTTTTCATTCACAGAATTCTCAGGTAATTTCCAATCCAGCTGAACCCCACGCATGTGTAAAAGTTTTTGTCGATGACTCTGTATAATAGACGAGCATATATAGAAATGTTTATGGGGGTTTCGAATTTCATTGCAAAAGAGAGCTATTGACGATGAGTATGCTATATGCTTTGACGATGAAGTTGAGTCCTATAAATGGTTGTACATTATGTACCTCGGTAGAGATCTTGAACCAGTAAATTGACCAAGTCTAGCTCCTCATTTCCGGTTTGTGTGTAGGCCAGAGTGAGAATTCTGTTGATGCCTCGTATCAGTTTACTCAAATTTATATATATATATATATATATATATTTATGTACATATGTCCACATACGAATAGAGTAAATGTATATAAGCAGGAGTGTCTACATGCAAATGTTTGGACACGAGCCCAGCAGCATTACAGAGAGCTGCGGTTTACTCATGCATGTATTTATATGGATATATCTATATATAATTCTTTACTTTTGCCTCTGTCCACATGTAGACTTTGGGAATTGTGTATTTGTATGGGTAAATATGAGAAGAAACGAACGAAATGTGCGTATGCACGCTTACTTCTGTGGTTTAAAAGCGTGATTGTCCGAACCACTGATGGTTGCACGACTACATGAATATCGAGATTCACACACACATATATATATATATATATATATATATATATATATATATATATATATACACACAGCATATTTCATGATACATGACTGTAAATTTCTATGCGATTTTTTTTGTCTTACACTCACAGCTGTTTCTTATATTTTTATGCCATGGATTCCTTTGCATTTTCACGATATACTCATTACAATTTTTCGATTCTTCTTTTGCTTTTACTGTACATATAAATTTCTCCATAGAAAAAGACAATCAGGGGAATCTTTTTTCTTCATCGAATAAGAAAAAAATACGATCGATATATACTCGCAAATTGGTTGATTCGTTTTGCATTCGCGAGGATGCAAGACATTATTAAGCAATTTGCAACATAATTAGCAAAAAAAAAAAAAATCAGCAAATTTCATTCAACCCAACCCCAAATTCTGACCGTCATTCTGTCAAATTCGTCCCTGAGGACAGCATCAATTTTTTCACACACATATTTCATGATACATGACTGTAAATTTCTATGCGATTTTTTTTGTCTTACACTCACAGCTGTTTCTTATATTTTTATGCCATGGATTCCTTTGCATTTTCACGATATACTCATTACAATTTTTCGATTCTTCTTTTGCTTTTACTGTACATATAAATTTCTCCATAGAAAAAGACAATCAGGGGAATCTTTTTTTCTTCATCGAATAAGAAAAAAATACGATCGACATATACTTGGAAATTGGTTGATTCGTATTGCATTCTGTCGAATTTGTCCCTGAGGACAGCTTCAATTTTTTCTTTCGTTTCTCATGTTTACGTGTGCGTGAGCACACGCGTATCCGTGTGCGTGTTTGACGGAGGGGGTTATCGCCTCTCAACGGCTCAGATACATACTTTTACGTCAATCAGAGAATGTTGTACCTGACATCCGTTCACCACTTCACGGTGGCTCTAAATATATATAAGTATCTTGAATTCAGTAGCTGCCCTCAGAGCATCCCGCGCACCTGTATTATTGTATGTATACATTTACTATATGTACATATAATTTCACTATATGTACATATACATTCACTATATGTACATATACATTCACTATATGTACATATTTTTTTACGTAGGTACAATGCAGACGGTTTATATATATGTATATATATGTATACATATTTTTTTTTTACTGACCGTAGTTAACCCAATTTCGTTGCAGCTCGCGGTAAAGCCACATACGTTGCACTTGGTAAATATAGCGCAATGCAATGTGTCCTCTGTTAGGGCTCATCAAATGCCACGACGAGGAGTGGCTCACCGAGGGTAATTTATATCGTCGTGGCTTGTCTTCAGAAACGACGACCAGCCTCGAGAAACGATTGGGGGAGATTGTGAATACCTATATAGCATGTATTTATACGTACTATATAGATATCAAATTCGCTATGTATTTTATTGCAATATGTATATAACTTGTTCTCGACACTGCACACGTGCTTATGACTCGAGATAAAAATCTCAACTATTTCTCTCGTTTTCTTCTCAAGATTATATGCCCAAGCTATATATATATATATATATACATATATATATATATATATATATATATAAAAGGGTGTGAGATGACGAGGTTTTCGTACTCGAACGTGGGTGGTAAGGACGAGTAATATTTACATTTTATACGTTCATGCAAGGAATTAATTAAACATGAAAATGTTTTATTAGTTATTCGACTCGTGAAGAATGTTTACAATGGGCCCCTCTTATTACTTGTAAATGGGCAGCCTTTGTGTAATTATCCTACAAATTAAATTACTGACCATCATAATTGGAGTTAGCGGGCCAACGATGGATTTCAATAAGTTTTTCAAACTTGTAATTAAAAAAAAATAACAATAATTTATCACAAAGTTCCTTACTTTTGCTTTTTTATAGAGGAACCTTTTTCTTTTATATACTAAACACTCAAAAGCATACAATTAAAAGAAGTTAAATAATTAGTATTGAGTAAAAGATGGGGATAAAAAAATAACGAGTGAGATTTAAAATTAACAAAAATTGCTAATCTTTAAATATTCTTCTATACAGCTTCAAGTGCCTGCATGATTGTATTTCAGACTCTGCTCAATTTAACGAGAACTATAATAGGTAAATACTTTCGGCTTTTTTTTTTTTTAATATTGCTTGGCACCAAATTTGTTGTTACGTATTTATGATGAAATATTATTTCATGTGTGATGTAAATCGAATCAACGATTTGTCATGAAAAATGATTTTACTTCAGCATGAATTTTGATGTTAAAGCTCGACAAAACAATGATAATAGGCCGAGTAAAATAATGTTGTATCATTACTTCATCTTCATAAAGATTATCTTCTTTTACTTTCACAGAAAATTTTATATATATATCATGAATATATATATATATATATATATATATATATATATATATATATATTGCACAGTGTAGTATATGAAGATACGACTTGACGTCTCCACGCTTTGGGAACTCTTGGATACAACGGGTGGTCGTGCACCTAATCTGAACTATATAGATATATATATAGTTACAGTGAGCATACCAGTGAAGTGTATAATCACGTTGTGGAGCCCAGGCTATTTATAGCGGGTCATGCTTTCACCTCGCGGGCCCATCCGCGTACCTTTTTTTTTTATCTTTCATATTTTTTTTTGCGCCTTCTCAAGAAAATTAGAAGAATTTCGTGAGAGAGCCCTTTTTACGTGTTACACCTTGCGAGGTTTTATTACTTCTCTCTCCTTACCAGACGGTCTTTGGATTCTCATCCCACGCATATACACATTTAAAGTTCTTGTACGTATATTATATATATATATTCTCGAGAATGTATGTACCTGTTTACATTTAAGGAGAACCGGGAATGTAGTCGAGTCTTCCCCTTATACTAGCACTTGTCTGACCGGTACTGGACGCAACCACTATATTTCTACTTGTCTTATGATCCAAAGATAGGCAATTTTTTCGCCCAAAAAAAAATTGACGGATAATCTCGTGGAGCTTTTCGAAAGGGTAATAAAACATATTGCTGTTTCATTTACTTACTAATTTATTTATATATATATATATATATATATATATATTGAATGTTATCTTCTGTGTATTTTGGAATGTAAAAAAAAACGTCATATTTTGATTCGTGTGGCATCAATATCCAGACGATTGATAAGCTTGGGCTTGGGGATAAGATTGGGCAATCTTTTCGCACAAAAAAAAATTGACGGATAATCTCGTGGAGCTTTTCGAAATGGGTAATAAAACATATTGCTGTTTCATTTACTTAATAATTTATTTATGTATTTATTTATGTATATATATATATATATATATTGAATGTTATCTTTTGTGTATTTTGGAATGTAAAAAAAAACGTCATATTTTGGTTCGTGTGGCATCAATATCCAGACGATTGATAAATCTTAGAGGCTTCGAGAGCGTGGTACCGGAATTTCTTGAAAACAAAATGTAGAGATTATACTACGGGCAAATATTTGTTTATATATGTATATAAATATAAACGTGATAATGGGCAAATGTGAGGAGCGATAAGAGCAGAGGACACAACGAAGGAGGAAAAAGTGTAGAAAAAGTCCTTCGAGAGATTCAGAGACAGAAGGACGATGATTGTATACGTGTCTATATGTACGCGTAAGAAGGGTCGGGTTGACCACTTCGTGGACAGGACAGCGTTTACCACCATTCCTCGTCCCCCGAGGGAATCGAGAATAAGGAAAATCCAAGGCTAAAGATCGGAGAGCTCACCGGAGCTCAGGAGAAAGGGAGGACCAACGGGAGAGTAAAAAAAAAAAATAAAAAAAAAAAGGAAACTGAACTCGAGTGACCTTCAACGGCCTTGGATTCTAGGCGACTCCACACTGCGAGCTGAGTGAGAACAGGAGCCCAGCCCGATGAGAGGGAAAGAGAGAGAGAGAGAGACAAGGAGACACATACAAGGATTTCCCTTTCGTCTTTACGCGGTGTTTAACCCTGAAACGCATTTTAGCGAACCTCGAGAATCACGTCTGAATCCTCCCGGATCTTGGAGGGTTTCTTTGTAAAGATATTTTCCTTTTTTTTTTTTCTAACGATTTTTCATCCAATAAATGCACGTATGTGAGTATATTTGTTCGTGTGAATGAAACATTTCATGATGCAAATAAAGAGTCGATCAAAAAACTAATTAAAGTTCAATTAATCAAAGGATGATTGATTAGCTTCAAGAGAGAGATCAGATTTTTTTTCGACTGGTTTTTTAAAAGGTTTTTTAGGAGGTGCCTTGATCGACTCAAGACTCATTTTTTAAATATATTTGGACATTGAGTTACTTGCAAATTTTTTTTCCACGTTAAATTTTATCTTAATAAAATATCGATTTTATTGACTGATATGATTTTTAATTAATTCATTTATTTATTTTTTATTCGCAAAGATGAGCCACTTTGTAATTTCTAAAGCGTTTTTTGAGATATTTTATTAGATCGGAGTACTATTGGGGAGCTTCTAATTCACCTTCTTTTTTTTTCTTCATCTTATTATTATTATATTACGTCTGACGTTATCATCACGATCGTTATAGAGAGTAGAAAAGTTGGCCGACTTTTTTTTCTCACGCGGCATAGATATAGCGAGAGCTCCGTTGGTCGCAAACAAACCTTTTCACTACTTTAATTCCCCGTGTTCGTTCGCTGATGGCAAAGCGGCAGAGCGATCCGCGCCTTTTATTTCTCCCTCTTTTTGATACGTCTTTGCCTCTCTCGCGAGCATACTGAAATCCCATTAACTTAATTGTTCCCGGTCAGAGGAACATTAGCAAACAATGATATTGCGAGTAAGCCACGAGAAAATTATTAACACGATGAGAGTAATGCGTTTAGAAACGAAAGTTTCGAGTTTTCGTTCCTTCTTTACAAATCACTTTATTGTTTAGTGTTACGACTTTTGTATCGTTGAAAAAAAAAAAAAAAAAAAACGTTTTAACGTCTAGCTGCACACGTAATATTTTTTTTTTATTGCATTAAGACAGAATTGCTTGCTGCTAAAATTCGATAAAAAATATTATCACGTAAAATGTTCTAATTTAATTAAATTAGGACTTTGTTTTCATAATATTGCAATGACAATCAGTTTTAGGATTAGAATAAAATATAATCATATTTTTATCAGAACAAAAAACAAGGTATACACATCTGGTTGGAGTTTGCAAGATACTGAAAAAAATTTACATTATAAATTATAAACGTCATTATAAAATCGAAAAATTCATATAAATTTATACATCAAATAAGCAAATTATCTCGTAACTTTTGCTCATTCTTATAGAATAAAAAAAAATCCGATAATATACTGTCATGCTTTTCAATTACAGTACACGATCCTAATGTTTATTTTAATTTAAAATTTTACTTTGGTTTTCGGTCAAAGATTCTACGAAAAATTCATATAAATTTATACTTCTTCTTATTCTTTTATACTTATTATTATTATTATTCTTATAGAATAAAAAAAAAAAAATCCGATAATATACTGTCATGGTTTTCAATTACAGTACACGATCCTACTGTTTATTTTAATTAAAAATTTTACTTTTATATCTGTCAAAGATTCTACGCAATGCAGTGAAACTTACAATAAGGGAAATTTCTTCTCTTTCTCCCTTCTTCAAATTTTTATCGACCCACATATTCGTTACAAGGAAATTGTTGATTTATAAGAAGTAGTTATAATTTTCAACTCATATATTTAATTCTATATTTTTTTAAATTTTATAATTTTCATATATGGAAACATTCGATTCCATAGTTACCTTATTGCAACTCTGACTGTAACTGTATGGACACTTTGCGCGGACTTTTCTCTCAATTCTCCAGCAAACTCCTTCGCTTCGGTTATCTCGATTCCAACACGTTATATTATTTAAGTGGACGTCCGGAAGTTACGATTTAACGATAATGCCAGAATGTACGCGATGTAAAATTGGCACTCTATCTCTTTTTCTTACTGTGTACCTCTCGTGCGTACTTTTACAAGCACATATGTATAAAAATTTCATTTTGTACATTCACATATATATATATATATATATATATATATATACACTTATATACATTTTAGCCAATAAGTTAGCCGGTTCCTTATGTATAGTTGCACGTTAACACACCGGAATCTCTCGCCATCGCCATCATCGCCAATATAGCAGCGATTTAATCCGCAAGGTACGTAAAGAGAGAAAAAGTGAGAGAGAGAGAAAATACATGCACATATGGAGTCCAAAGTGGTGTATAACTCTCGCGGCGGGAGTTACGCTGAATCGACTGTATAAAGGTGGGAAGAGAAAGGAAATATACTTCATTGCACGTACGTGCTCGAATCCGACATTTTACCAACAGATATAAGCTGTACGTATTCGGTATACACTCAATATATATATATATATATACAGCAAAAATAAAAAAAATATTTATATATATGTAAAGAATAGTCTATGCATGTAAGTATATATGTGTAACGCGCGCACGTGCGTTTTATCCCTTGCAAGGTTCTTGTAATAATATTCCCGTATGCAATTCAACAAAGAGCTCATATGCTTGCTATAAGGCTTTTATAGTAGTCATATAAAGTATGCAAGTATACGCGTCTTGTATCTACCAGTGAAAGATTTAACGTGAGGAATTCACGATGACGATCCCCTCAAATTCTTCGCCGGGCATCGCGATCATTGTTTCGAGAAAATACTGTAATGTATATATATACATAGATTTGTGTAAGTAGTCTTAAATTTGACGTTGTTGTTACTTGAAAAACAATGGAATTTTAAAATTTTTTTAATCAAATTAGCATCTGAACATTTTTCTATGATGGATAAGAGAGTTTATTTATTTATTAGGAAATTAAAATCAGGCCTCAAGGGCTCATTTATAGTTTAATATTGGTAATTTATTTACTTAACTTTAAGCTCAACTTGTGTAAAAGCTGTCGATGTTAATTGTTTGAAAATTGAAGAATTTTTTGTGAGAGTACAAAACGTTGATTTAAATTTTTTAAGTGTGAAATGTGGGAAAATCCAGATTACTCTAAATTACATTATTTTATTGTGGCAAAATTAAACATTTTTTTAAATTTGATTCGTACGAGGATGGAAAAAATGTTTTAGAGACCCGTTTGATGAATTGATTGGAAAAAAAAATAGATTAATATACCTTTCTCTATTAATAACATAATTTTTTAATTTTCTGCCATGATTAATATCAATATTGGTCTTAAAAATATTGTGCAAGAAATGGGATAATTCAAATTCTCGTTAAATCAAAACGATTCTTTTATTTTCTTCTCCAACGTCTGATGATCGGTAATGAGAAATTGCGAGTTACAAAATGCTATGAAATTTTGTGTATCACTGGATGGTGTATCAAAGTTATAAAAACAACCTACTTTATACTATCACATTAAAATATATGACCGGAAGTGTAATAAAATTTGATACTTTCGAAAATTATTCTCGTTGTTTCTCTCTATATAATTTAGACGTTACGAACATTTTTTTAAAAATTTTCTCTCACCTCCATTTAAATTTACGCCTGTGTGACATCAATGAATAGTGAAACGCGATAATTCGTCGTTAGGCAGTTTTTTTTTTTTTTATTCTATAAGGTTCTCACCGAATTGTCGTCTCTCTCGCGGGCTCTCGAGGGAACGGAAATAAAGATTTTCACGTGGGCCTTTTTTTGCCAACGAAAGACAATTAATCGCTACCGGTCTCTCATGAAATTATCGTCAAAAACAAATGAGGCTCTATGTGAATACTGTAATTTCAAGTGATTTAGGTCGCCAGGTGAGAAAGGGGGACAGTTACGTTAACTTTTGAAAAAATAATTGACGCATGTCGAAGAGAAAAAAAAAATTCGATGCTGCGGTAAAAGTTGCTAAAAATACGAACAAGACTCGTAAATAATATTCTATTGCTTAGCTTTACACATTACAACAAGTTTACAATTTAATTTGATACGCTGTAATTGAAATAATGCTTTTATAATGACATAATAATCATTTTTAATATTTTTTACGAACTGATCCATCTCTCCTGGATTTTTTTCAACTTAACTGATATGCCTATAGAATTATCTATAATTTTCTGCGGAAAATCCAAGATGACAGTTGATAACGATCTAATCGATTTTTAAAATGATCAAAAAATTTCAGTGGATTATTTTTTTATGTTGCTCTACAATATACTGAAAGTGAAATAAAGGTCCTGAGGGTCACGTCTGTCGATTTGACGAAAAATGGCCCATATATATATGTATATATGTAATTTTTTATATTATGTATATATGTCACGATTGAGCCGGAGGGAGGGGGGGATCGCGTGGTCGACAACTAAACGCGCGTCGTCGACGAAAACTCCTTTCATATTTTCACTCTTCAATTACAAGAAAGGGAGAGAGAGAGAGAGAGAGAGAGAGAGAGAGAGAGAGAGAGAGAGAGAGAGAGAGAGATACACCCATTGCTGGTGCTTTTATATAACGCGCGAGAAGTCGCGGGCCCCACGAGCGAGTGAGCGAACGAGCTCAACCGATTTCATAATATCCAAGCGCGCGAGGGTTGCGAATGACGAAAAGAGGCCGCGAAGTGTGCGCTCTCGCGAGAGCTCTTTTACAACGAGTTATATACAACGAGGCTCTGGATAAACTTCTCGCGTGTTATATATCTCGTGTGTGCCCAGCAAAAAATATTTCTTGCATTACTAAAATAAGAGTCGAAAAGCCCCGAAAATTATTGGAGTCGATTAAAAAAATTATTTTATTCAAATAATTCTTAACAATTTTTATTAATTAGAATAATAATCATTAAGATAACCAAGCATTATTAGCACAATTTATCAGTAAACAATAAAAGTTGCGAACTGGAATTCCATGCGTGTATAAAAAATAATATGAGTGACATTTGAATTATGGTATTTGTCAACTGTGTTTATCTATTAATTTTTTTAATTCTCATTCGCGTTTTATGAATAAAACAATATTGCCCAACTAATAATATGAATAACTCTTCACTTTTTATTCATAAAGATTGCCCATTAACACGGCATATTACACGTATATAAAGCATACAATAGAAAATCGAACAGACCAGAATAAAAAATAATACATGGCGAGATATGCATCGACAACTATATAATAACCGATCTCTCCTATCGACATATATATATATACGACATGATAAAGTTTATACATCGTGGTACGTGTCGAAATGCATAACTCGATCGTGCGATGACGAGTTGTAAAAATTCTTGAGCAATTCTCGTCATGTCGCGTGTGTAACGAATCAAACGATTTAATTTCTTTCTCGCGATCTTTTATCGCTGGCATACCAGAGAGGCGAGTCTCAAGATGCTCGTTGATGCTGCGATGTGTCTGATGACTGGAGGAAAAAATTGGAAAAAAAAAAAAATTGTCATGTATCCGTCTGACCTAAAAGGGGATGAGATCTTGGCTGTTTCTACTGAAATATCGCTATATTTATAGCGAACGTTTGTCTTGAGATGCCTGTGACAAGACAATTTCGTGGAATTCGCCATCGAGTTCCAACGGCAGCTACATAACCGGATGTAACATCGAACAAAGCAGGAAAAGAGAGACCTTCAGCAAAATATATCTCGATGAGTGTCAGCCACGAACAACAGCAAGGCCAAAAGAGGCCTTCGTCACGTCGCGCGATTTGCCCCCTCGATCTTTCGGGGATTCCCGCATATCTGTCGTGTCGTCTATACATATTTTAGCCCCGGGGGCATTTGTAACATCAATGTAATAAAAAATTTCTCACGTCATCCGCCCACTCATCGTAATAGAATTGGAACGAAATATAAACCTTGAAATAAAACGATATATTCTTCTATTGCATATTAGACCGAAGTAGACAAGTCCATGAATTTCGACTCGAATCAAATCTTTGATACAAATTTAGAAAAATAATTTAAGTAAAGAAATAGGAATGGAATTAGGAAATCGAGAGGGTCAGAGTCAACCCTTCAGACTTTGTTTCGTGATTTTTTACATTCTACATTCTTAGTGACTCGAGTCTTCTCAATTTTTTATCCTTGGCGCTTACGAGCTTAAAAATATCGAAACTTTTGGGCCAAATATAAATGATTTTTTTCTCTTCTGTAACCGTGCAAGTAGAATTGTAATAATTATCATAAAATCGTTGACTGAATACGTTTTGTCACTAAGGATTTTTTTAAGACAAACAAAGCAGGGCTACCCTTATACGGATAATTTTATGATTGATTTATCAAAGATAAACATATACCAACTTTTTTTTTACCGAGAACAATAAAAAAAAAAGGGAGAGTGAAAAAAGACAATGAGATATACAAAAAGAAGCTTTGGCACATATCTCATTAGCTGGTTCCGAAGTATGAAAGAAGGTCTCTTTTATAGAGAGCGAGAGCGAGAGAGAGAGAGAGAGAGAGAGAGAGAGAGAACAGAAATTTATTAAGCGACCGGATATTTTTAGCGAAGCCGGGAGAGCTCATCGGTGCAACCCAACCATTGGGTGCATCGTACTCGACGAAAAGATTTTGCCAAATGAATTTCGTGCAAACTCGTTAGCCCGGGGTCATCGCCACCATTTTTTACTGTAGGTATAAAAAAAAAAATACAATAAAAACGAAAAGTAAAATATCGTGAGTTGTTGTAAAAAAAAAAAATAATCCATCAACCTCTAGATGAAATTTTTCGGATGTATTTTCTCTATCAACATATACATATATGTACAAAAAGTAATGATAAGTATATAATTGCTCGAATATAAAAAAAAATACAATAAAAACGAAAAGTAAAATATCGTGAGTTGTTGTAAAAAAAAAAAATAATCCATCAACCTCTAGATGAAATTTCTCGGATGAATTTTCTCTATCAACATATACATATATGTACAAAAGGTAATGATAAGTATATAATTGCTCGAATACAAAAAAAAAATACAATAAAAACGAAAAGTAAAATATCGTGAGTTGTTGTAAAAAAAAAAAAATTAATCCATCAACCTCTAGATGAATTTTCTCTATCAACATATACATATATGTACAAAAAGTAATGATAAGTATATAATTGCTCGAACAAAATATAATGCAACGAGAGCAGAAATTTCGGTTCTATTTGTTTGTCGGGCGAGTATGCTCGAAAATCTGAATCGAATAACGTGAAATTTGGCCAGAATTTACTTTGATATTCAACTTAAGGACTCATAACAGCGAAAATGAAATTAGACAAAAATTCAAAATGGCCGAGCCAAAAAGAAAAAAAAACGACCAACGAACATTTTGGCACCTGGATGCTCTCAAGACTGCCGATTCCAAATTTAATATGTCAAAAGTAACGAAAGTTAAAAATGGCGGCATCGAAATAGCCGATCGAAAAATAAAAAAAATCAATTTAATCCGAATGAAAATTAGTCAATGGAAATCATTGACTTTGACAATTTTGAATCGAATGGTATAAAAATTACGAAATTAAAAATGGCGGAGCCAACATGGCGTAGACCAAGAAAATGTGATTCGATTACAACAAAAATTGATATCTGGGTTATTTGGGGTCACTGATTTTCAATCCAATGAAAAAATCCCAATATTTGGATATATACATGCGATAGTTTTTTTTTTTTTATCGTATTTTTTTATAGCACACACATGTGTGCCTATGCCTATGCCGCGAGAATAGATTGAACTGAGTGAGCGAGAGAACCCAGCAAACTATCGTATAATACGTAAGTAGATATAGCGGAGTTTGCCGGCGGCGGCGGCGCCGAGCTGCTAACTTTCCCTTTTGACGGATCCTCTCTCGCGCGCTCTGGTCTCGGTGCTCCTCTGGTTTGTTCCAAACGAGCTTCGAGTTCCAGACACATGAAGGAGGAACAACAAAATGCGACCTCGAGGACAATTCGCCACCGTCGTTCGATTCGATCGCATCTTGACTCGTCTCACAGCAGAACGAAATAACGAAACGATTCATCAATTTTAACCACCATCTCTGCATTCTTATATATATATATATATATATATATAAGAATATATATATATATATATTGGTAGCCATTTGTACCCGATTATACTGAGACAGCGTAAGAAAAAAGTGCGTCACGCGCATCATTCGGCCGAGAGATCGTTCACTAAATGCCGAGAACAGACATCGGAAATTTTCCCTGAAACAGGTGGCTTTCACTTCCACGTATAGGCTTTCATCACGTGAGTGCGAGTGAGCGAGTGTATTTTTTTTTTAATTTTTTTTTTATAGTATCCGATGATTTATATACAAGAGTCCTGTTTCCGAAGGCCGACTTGCGTTCTCTCGCGCGTCTTCCATTGCGCCATAAACGCTTCAGGGCTTCGATCGGCACGTCCTCGTCCTCTCTCGACGCATCAAATGACTCGCCCCAAAATTATGAGAGAGAATATTAAAATTGTAAATAAAATGCAAAGAGTGAAAGAAATATTCTCTGGGATATTTTTTAAATTTGGTCTGGACAATTTTCTATATTTACTTGAAATTCACAACGACAAAATGTAGTGAATTTTTAAATTAAATATCTCCGCGCGCCATCTTGTTTTCTATATTGACTTTTTACACCGTTGCGCGAGCTCTTCGGTCTTTCTGAACTTTTCATTAGATCTTATTTCGACTTCAATCGAATACCAAAATTTTCCGATATATCTCGCAATTTATTTTTTAAGAGGGAAAATATAATGATCTGCAAAATATTTGCAGATGAAATTTCATCAGTTCGGTTTGTAATAATAATCACGTATAAATGGGGTTTGATGAAATTTCAAAACATTTATTTGTCTTGTTAAATTAAAAGACATAATTTTTTAACGAGTCGTATAAATTTTTTGGAAAATAATTCGATTACTTTAATAACGTTCATAATTAATTATGTACGTGCGCACGTACTTATGTCGAAAATTTCTTGAGACATGATTGGAAAGACTTCCTTACGGAAGTAATAAATTAACGACGAAAAAGAAATGAATATTAAAAAAAAAAAAACACCAAGAACAAAAAATCGACTACGTCGTCTAAACAGAAATTGATCGAAGAATGGTGGAGACTGTTGGTGAATATACATATATATATATATATTCAATAAATGTAGTGGATTTTTAAATTAAATATCTCCGTGCGCCATCTTATTTTCTATATTGACTTTTCCGATATATCTCGCAATTTATTTTTTAAGAGGGAAAATATAATGATCTGCAAAATATTTGCAGATGAAATTTCATCAGTTCGGTTTGTAATAATAATCACGTATAAATGGGGTTTGATGAAATTTCAAAACATTTATTTGTCTTGTTAAATTAAAAGACATAATTTTTTAACGAGTCGTATAAATTTTTTGGAAAATAATTCGATTACTTTAATAACGTTCATAATTAATTATGTACGTGCGCACGTACTTATGTCGAAAATTTCTTGAGACATGATTGGAAAGACTTCCTTACGGAAGTAAGAAATTAACGACGAAAAAGAAATGAATATTAAAAAAAAAAAACACCAAGAACAAAAAATCGACTACGTCGTCTAAACAGAAATTGATCGAAGAATGGAGGAGACTGTTGGTGAATATACATATATATATATATATATATATATATAATAGGTGAGGTAGAAGCGTGAGGCTGCTGCGGCAAACGAATCGCGTCAGAATTTCCCTGAAACCGCTAGCTTTCACTTCTTACGGGGCTTGAGTTGCTTGCCGTGTAGAATGTTACTAAGACTCTATACTATCGCTTTATATACATGCATATGGACCTATAAATATGGGGCATTTCACGCCAACTAAATCTGTCTGTGAAACTCACGATTTTTTAAATTTATATTCTTTCAATTTATCTTGCAACTTGTGGCAAAAGGACATCATGGGAAAATATGGCAGACATTCTAAAAAAATTTGTTCTGACAGTCATGATTAGAAGAGTTAATTTAAAGTATTTCTCTCGGTATATTTTAGCCAAAAATATGTGAGTTTTTCAAAATTGTTAATACGTGGCAAAAAATTTACATCGTTAGGTATAGATATTTTATAATTAATGCAATAGACAAGTGCTTAATATTTTGGAGAAAAGGCAATAATGTTATGTTCGAAGGAGAATTGAGAGACTGCAAGAAGAATACGATTAAAATTGAATAATTATTAATTATCTCAATGCACTTAATTAATCGTTAATTACTATCGATCAAAGTCCATCGTGAAGAATTTTAATATATACTTCTTAGGTTATGTATCCTCATTTTCTTGTATCAAAATTTTTGTTTTTTATCTATGAACCAGCCATGCGAATGTTGGAAAAATTCAATTCATTGTCGGTCATAGAACGAGCGTTGTCAGTGCTGAACCAATTTTTGGGCAATATAAACGTTTGCGTAAGACGATTTTTCGTCACGTCAGAGACGACAATAGGGAGAAAAATATTTAAAAAATAGTGACATCGAATTAGCGTGGAATTTCCCATACAACAAGAGATTTCTTATGCTATATATATATGTATATATTTATTCTGCATGTAATAATAGCCGAGAGCGTGGAGTCGACGGTGCGCAACACACACCCAAGAGGTGTGAGAGTAGTCACCGCGACTTACAGACCTACAGACAGTTATACAGGAGTCTATATTTATATGCCTGCTGTAATTTTCTTTGCTTCGTTCCATGCACACCAAGAATTGTTCGCCCCTTGATTTCCAGCTACTTCTTGCCGCACAATTCGAAAACAATAAATGATCAATTCACATCAATCGATAATTATTAATTTAATATAAAATTTCATTAATTACTTCTCAAGATTCCTATTGCCTAAATCGTTGTTTAAATCTCACAACGAAAATGAGTAATATCGTATAGGTCAGTTATATTTTTCATTTCCAAACGCACAAAAAAAAATCGAGAACAATAAATGATCAATTCAAATCAATCGATAATTATTAATTGAATATAAAATTTCATTAATTACTTCTCAAGATTCCTATTGCCTAAATCGTTGTTTAAATCTCACAACGAAAATGAGTAATATCGTATAGGTCAGTTATATTTTTCATTTCCAAACGCACAAAAAAAAATCGAGAACAATAAATGATCAATTCAAATCAATCGATAATTATTAATTGAATATAAAATTTCATTAATTACTTCTCAAGATTCCTATTGGCTAAATCGTTGTTTAAATCTCATAACGAAAATGAGTAATATCGTATAGGTCAGTTATATTGTTAATTTCCAAACGCACAAAAAAAAATCGAGAACAATAAATGATCAATTCAAATCAATCGATAATTATTAATTGAATATAAAATTTCATTAATTACTTCTCAAGATTCCTATTGCCTAAATCGTTGTTTAAATCTCATAACGAAAATGAGTAATATCGTATAGGTCAGTTATATTGTTAATTTCCAAACGCACAAAAAAAAATCGAGAACAATAAATGATCAATTCAAATCAATCGATAATTATTAATTGAATATAAAATTTCATTAATTACTTCTCAAGATTCCTATTGGCTAAATCGTTGTTTAAATCTCACAACGAAAATGAGTAATATCGTATAGGTCAGTTATATTTTTCATTTCCAAACGCACAAAAAATAATCGAAAACAATAAATGATCAATTCAAATCAATCGATAATTATTAATTGAATATAAAATTTCATTAATTACTTCTCAAGATTCCTATTGCCTAAATCGTTGTTTAAATCTCACAAAGAAAATGAGTAATATCGTATAGGTCAGTTATATTGTTAATTTCCAAACGCACAAAAAAAAATCGAAAACAATAAATGATCAATTCAAATCAATCGATAATTATTAATTGAATATAAAATTTCATTAATTACTTCTCAAGATTCCTATTGCCTAAATCGTTGTTTAAATCTCACAACGAAAATCAGTAATTATATTGTTCATTTCCAAACGCACAAAAAAAAATCGAAAACAATAAATGATCAATTCAAATCAATCAATAATTATTAATTGAATATAAAATTTAATTAATTACTTCTGAAGATTCCTATTGCCTAAATCGTTGTTTAAATCTCACAACGAAAATGAGTAATTATATTGTTCATTTCCAAACGCACAAAAAAAAATCGAAAACAATAAATGATCAATTCAAATCAATCAATAATTATTAATTGAATATAAAATTTAATTAATTACTTCTGAAGATTCCTATTGCCTGAATCGTTGTTTAAATCTCACAAAGAAAATGAGTAATATCGTATAGGTCAGTTATATTATTCATTTCCAAATGCACAAAAATATTATACATGCAATTACAATTTTGTAATTGGAATTGGAGGTCACAAATGTTATCAATAAAAGGAGATCCATTATGATAATATTATTTACATTTTTCTCATTTTTATTAATTCCATTGTTCAATTATTATTATTGAATTATTGTAATTTTTATTCTCATGCCAAATTTATTTTCGAGGCTCGTTGATTTTGGCCAAATTGGTATAAAGAAAAAATATTTATAAATATTCTATCGAATTTTCATTGAAATTTTAATGCATTTATTATCATTTACTTTCAGTTAAGGCTTTCTTATATAATTGCGTTATGAAAACATTGTATTAAATATGCGCCAAGAGTTGCGACTATAACCAAAGTCGCCGAGGAATCGAAGCTGCATCAAAAACGAATACTCCAGAGCGAGAGAGAGAGAGAGAGAGAGAGAGCGAGAGAAAGAGAGACAGAGAGAGAGAGAGAGAGCCAGAGAGAGCCAGAGAGAGAAAGAGAGAGAGAGAGAGAAAGAGAGCAAGAGAAAGAGAGCGAGAGAAAGAGAGACAGAGAGAGAGAGAGAGAGCCAGAGAGAGCCAGAGAGAGAAAGAGAGAGAGAGAGAGAGAGACAGAGAGAGAGAGAGAGAGAGAGAGAGAGAGAGAGAGAGAGAGAGAGAGAGAGGGGGGGGGGGAGAGGGGGGGGGGGGGGGAGAGACTTGAACGAGTGGCAAAGCGCGAGGTTTTGCTGTTGCTGATGCTGCTGCTGTGCTTCTCTCAGCTCTGCGAGATCGTTCGGTCATACTCTCTTCGTTTTCTGGCCGCCTGGAGATTTCAACGAGTGGACGAAGAAACTGGTTATGCACGGACGCGCCTGTTCCAGCGTAGGTTGTCCTATGCGCCAAGCGTACATACACACACATATGTATACATACGCACATAACGCGATTTGTGAAGAAAACACTTTTGTTTCCACTATTTTTCATATCTTTCTCTCTTCTCTTTCCCACCATTCCTGCATTTTTCTTCTACCTTCCTTTTCAACCTCTTCGTCCTTTTTTCATATTATACAGCCCATGGGTCCATTTCATCCCGATCGTCGCTCCCTCTTTTATCTGTGCGAAAAATTCCCCCTACTAATATTTCATTCTTTTCAATTCCCTCCTGCCACTGGAGCTTCAGATGAGACAACAAATTTACATAAACTTTATTTCAACACAATCATCGGAAATAATTAATTTTTACGAAATAAAATTGAATTGAATGAAATAAAATCTAATTGATCGATTTGTGCAATTAACAGGTTAATTAATTGTATTGAAATTCAATTGAAAGTATTTCATTACAAGTAAACATTTTAAAATAGAATTATCCCCGAAAAAGTAAGTTTTTCCTCATCCAATGATTTCTCATTTATAAATTTCGTTGGTAAATTTTTATTTACAATGTGAAATTACTCTAAAATTTCCAAATTGGGCAATCAAAAATTGCCGATGAATTATTTTTTCACGATCATTTTTCATATAAATTAGGAAAAATATGGATAAACGTCAGTCGTACGCCGACGACGTTAATTTAGCGGAGACTTAAAATTTTTTGAAAATTGCCATACAATTTTTTACAAGTAAATCAATGACAGTGAATCTCAATCAAGGTACGTTTACTTGCCATAGAATAAATGGATAATTATCAATATACAAAAACATGGCCCAGTTTATAACAAATATTCATAAGGATACTTTTGTGCATTTTTAAAAAAAGTGTAATTACTGAAATTAGTTTGATTTTTATGAGAGACAGCCCATTTTATTCGTTGAAGTCTCTAAAAATTTACTGGTCTATAACATTCCTCATGTCCCTGAGAAGAAAAGCCAATCGCCTCATTTTACGAAATTACTTTGCAAACAAATGAGTTGAAATAGTAAACAAAAAAATGATCATGATAAACAATTAGCGGTATATTTATAGCATCACCAATTTGAAGAGATAAAATAAGCGATCAATCATCAATCATGGATGCGTTTAATTGCCATAGAATAAATAGATAATTATCAATATACAAAAACATGGCCCAGTTTATAACAAATATTCATAAGGATACTTTTGTGCATTTTTAAAAAAAGTGTAATTACTGAAATTAGTTTGATTTTTATGAGAGGCAGCTCATTTTATTCGTTGAAGTCTCTAAACATTTACTGGTCTATAACATTCCTCATGTCCCTGAGAAGAAAAGCCAATCGCCTCATTTTACGAAATTACTTTGCAAACAAATGAGTTTAAATAGTAAACAAAAAAATTATCATGATAAACAATTAGCGGTATATTTATAGCATCACCAATTTGAAGAGTAAAATGAGCGATCACTCATCAAAATTGGATGATTATAACAAATTTAACTTCTTTATATAATTAAAAATTTATCTCCCCATATTACATAGATAGACATTCTTTGATCAAACCCAAACATCATTTGCACCAAATTTTCCTTATTTAAAAGTGTTTAAAATCATTTTTTGAAGACCTCGGAAGTCGATTGACCTGACATAGCATCGAAGTTTCCTTAATATCTAGGGCGAAAGAAATCGAGAGAAATCCAATGTGCGTTGTTGGCTCACGTTGAGAGCCACTCGGGCCCAAAGAGAATTTCCTACGTTGATGGTTACGGCACACACACGAGGGAATCTCTTTTGCTCTTTTCTCTCGTCTTGGGCTCGAGCAGAGAGCACTATATATATATATATATTTAGCAGAGAAGTAGTCTCAGTGCAATTTCACACTCTCTCGTCTCGTCAGAGTAGCGTGCCCTCTTGGGGGGAGGGGGAAGGGGGGGAGGGCAGAAACTGGACATTTTTATGCAAAATCTACTCGTGTGCGCTATAATAATGCTTGTTCGTCATTAAAGAAAGACGAGTACTCGCCATTTTACTTTTCCTCACACGGGGACATGGAAGCTCGTGTGTTTAATAGCTAATCAAAAGAACGTAAAGGTATATATCGATGGTCCAACGTGAAAAAGGCATGCAATCTTTGCTCATAAACACTCGATACGCCCTCTTAATTTTAGGCCATCAACATTATATATGAGAGACCGTTTGATGGGTGGGTCTCGTTATCAACTTGTACGAGAGTATTCATAGCGTGCGGGCCATGGACGAGGCCGAGTAAAAATGTACAGTTAATGATCGGCTGGGTCATCGCATACTGATGTATAGCATATAAATAGCTACATTATAATGGGATAGTAATGGAGTCCATAGAACTACAAAAACTATAGTTAAATGGATGGTCAGCCTTACACATATTACATCGATATTTCAGATCATCCAAAATGACTGATCATATGCGATCGACTTTGATAATAAAAAATAATTCGTCATTAAATCCTGGTAATTAATTCCACCATTCACATTTTTACGAAATTTTCTCAATACAAACAAAAAGAATTTCCATCCAGCAATCATAACGTAGTTGCATAATTTATTTATTTCACGATCATTTTGTAGCGGACTCTGCCATCAACTCTATACGGACTCAGCTGCCTTCATTTTTTTTATGTATCGCAATAATTGTGTATTCAATTTTATGTGAATGAAATTTTTGAATATTTGTTGATGGTTGTTGGCATGAGAAATGTGTCATTGAAAAATGGGTGCATGAGAGAGAAATGAGGAATTTCATCCGTTAAACTATAATGTTTCTCGAGCTAGCTTACGATCAGGAATAGAGAAAATATGAAAGTCCTACCTACGCACATGAGCCACACATTAGAGACTCGAATAAACACAAAAAAGTAGGAGGTTCACCCAATGCTCGATAGAGTAATTTGGTATTAAATGTAGACAATTGATAGACAAAAACACGAAATTTCTAACCCAAATAACTGCAGTTTTTCTATCCTCTCCCAAATGAATAAGAACATGTGAATTCTCGTAAAATTATTAAAAAATTACGAGCAAATTAAAAAAATATATATATATTTTAATCATGAAGATAATGAATAAGGGGCGGAATTTTTTTTGGATTTCGAATGGGATGAGAAAAATCATCCGTTAAAATATAATGTTTCTCGAGCAAGCTTACGATCAGGAATAGAGAAAATATGAAAGTATTACCTACGCACATGAGCCACACATTAGAGACTCGAATAAACACAAAAAAGTAGGAGGTTCACCCAATGCTCTATAGAGTAATTTGGTATTAAATGTAGACAATTGATAGACAAAAACACGAAATTTCTAACCCAAATAACTGCAGTTTTTCTATCCTCTCCCAAATGAATAAGAACATGTGAATTCTCGTAAAATTATTAAAAAATTACGAGCAAATTAAAAAAAAATATATATATTTTAATCATGAAGATAATGAATAAGGGGTGGAATTTTTTTTGGATTTCGAATCGGATGAGAAAAATCATCCGTTAAAATATAATGTTTCTCGAGCAAGTTTACGATCAGGAATACAGAAAATATGAAAGTATTACCTACCCACATGAGCCACACATTAGAGACTCGAAAAATCACAAAAAAGTAGGAGGTTCACCCAATGCTCGATAGAGTCATTTGGTATTAAATGTAGACAATTGATAGCCAAAAACACGAAATTTCTAACCCAAATAACTGCAGTTTTTCAATATGACGTCACCAAAAATTAACTCAAATCAGCTGACAAAGATTAATATTTTCACGAATAATTCACGCTGACAAAGATTAATATTTTCACGAATAATTCACGCTGACAAAGATTAATATTTTCACGAATAATTCACGCTGACAAAGATTAATATTTTCACGAATAATTCACGCTGACAAAGATTAATATTTTCACGAAAAATATACTTATTAGATGTAAAAACAAAATTATATTTTTACCCACTCGATTACTTTTACGATTAATGTTTCCACATTATATTGAATTAATATTTTTCTATCCTCTCCCAAATGAATAAGAAAATGTGAATTCTCGTAAAATTATTAAAAAATTACGAGCGAATTAAAAAAAAAAAAATTATTTTAATCATGTAGATAATGAATGAGGGGTGGAATATTTTGTGGATTTCGAATCGGATGAGAATGTGATCTGCTGGTTAAAATATTAAAAGCTTCTCATTGAAACGTCAGTGAGCGGACAAAAATGGCCGGAGGGGGGGGGGGAGGGTCGGTCAGTAACTGGTACTCTCACCTTATAGAGCAATAGCTCGTACATATAACGCGTGCATGCGTGGTGTGGTTACATACCTTAGCGAAGTGACAGGAGATCTCAACGTAGGCGGCCCAGCGCCTTCGTCGCAATATGGTCCCTCTTTGCGCTCCCGCGCCTTCTCTCCTCTCTCTCTCACTCTCACTCACTCACTCACTTACTCTCTCTCTCTCTCTCTCTCTCTCTCTTTCTCTCTCTGTTCTCGCTGTGTATGTCAGATTTTTTCGAGTCTTCTCGTATCACCGATATTTTCCATAATCCACTTGTCAGTAACGATATCTTCCAATACACCAAATAGTTTTTTTTTTTTTTCGTCGATCACAAATTGACGAAAAAAGGGGAAAAAAAAAAAAAATGAGAATCTTACACAATTTAATTGAACCGGATGCAGACTAAATTTTTGAGAATGTAATTAAACTTTCTCTCAAATATTTGAATTTCAGTCATTAAGCAATAAGGCAGTACGAATAATTTATTTAACTTATAAAATTAAAACACAAAAAATGATAATCACGTCACTAATTTGTTTACTTTCTTTTTTTATTTCTTTTGTTTGATATTTATTTTTCATTCGCACGTTTTAAAACACTTTAGTGTATGAAAATTTTTAAATTATTGCGTTCGAGCGCTTCTGTTTCCGCGGGTATTTCGAACCTATCCGGGCATGTTTGCTCGCGTAAGATTGTCGCAAAGAAACCAAGAGAGTGGCGCTCTCTCTTGCTCTGCTCGTTTGGCCCAGGACGGCGCGCGCTCGCGGGGACAGCCTTGCCGTGAGTGAGAGTTACAAGAGACCACGTTCACCATCTTGGCGAACGCGCAACACACACATCGGCACATGAAAACACAAACACAAACAAAGTTGCCTGTCTGACTGGTGTGGGTAAGTCCGAAGTGGTGAGAGCGAGTCTTGCGCATGCGCTGTTGTGCGCGCGTCTCCTTGCTCCTATAATACGTATATATATATACATATATATCTATATATATATATATATATATATACATATATATATATTATCATATATATATATATATATATATGGTTATAATTCTGTACAAGAGAGGGACTTTTGGGCTTGTTGCCTGCTGTGCATGCTACGCGCCTTTTCCTTTACTGCTCGTCGTACACACACACAGACACACACACACACACACACACACACACACACACGCACACAAGGCAAGTACATCGCGGGTTCGGCTCTCTCGGCGCGTTTTGTGACGTCAGAAATAGGACAAGGCGCTTGTGGCCTTTGGGTTTGTATCCTACCTTCTTATCTTATGCTTTGGTGGAGAGGGTGGGAGGAAAAGGAGCGCTGGGTGAGGTGGGATGGTCGGGGGGGGGGGGGGGGTGGTGGAGGGCAGAAGGGACCTCCAACACTCTTGAAAGTAGAAAAAGCGACAGAGAGCATACACAAGCAGGAGGCAGCAGACGGTAAAAGCCAGCAGGCAACGGCAAAAGTCGAGAGAAGAGAACGCACGGGGGGCACAGAATCAAGAAAGGGGCCACTGAACTGTCTTGGATCTGTGTGGGTCTGTTTTTTTTTTTTTTTTTTCTCTCCGCGAGCTCGCGACTGCACGCCCGACACGTTTCGTCGTCTTGTCTGATCTGCCCAGGACCTCTACTACTGACTATTCACGTATGTATGCATATTACCATTCGCGAGAGTCTCGACGTCCTTCTTGACTTATTCTGCAGAGGATTGGGACTGCCTGATGACATCTATAGCCAGCATTAGGATTGTGGATGTATTTTGCATCGCATATAGGGTAATTCTAGGGATTTTATAGGGAGCCAGAAAAGATGGGGTAGTTGCATAAATTTTGAAAAAAAAATTGATACATCGAAGTATATTTTTAAGGATTTTGTTAGTCGAATCGATTATGTAAAAGAATCCACGGTCAATCAATCAAAATTAAGCCATACTTGCACGATGGTACCTTATGGTTGACTTTGTTTATTATAACGCATCAGAGGTTATCAAAAATCTTCGAAAATGTGCCGAAAATATATCAAAATTGTACGCAAATTCAATTGTCTGATCTTCCCAGGACCTCTACTACTGACTATTCACGTATGTATGCATATTACCCTTCGCGAGAGTCTCGACGTCCTTCTTGACTTATTCTGCAGAGGATTGGGACTGCCTGATGACATCTGTAGCCAACGTTAGGATTATGCATGTATTTTGCATCGCATATAGGATAATTCTAGGGATTTTATAGGGAGCCAGAAAAGATGGGATAGTTGCATAAATTTTGAAAAAAAAATTGATACATCGAAGTATATTTTTAAGGATTTTGTTAATCGAATCGATTATGTAAAAGAATCCACGGTCAATCAATCAAAATTAAGCCATACTTGCACGATCGTACCTCATGGTTGACTTTGTTTATTATAATGCATTAGAGGTTATCAAAGATTTTCGAAAATGTGCCGAAAATATATCAAAATTGTACGCAAATTCAATCAATCAATCAATCAATCAATTCTTAATCGATACTTTCGATAGATTTTTCGATAACTTTTAGACGTGGTTGATTTTTCATAATTTATCATTTATTTTGACTCGTATATATTCGACGAATTTGTGAATAAAAATTGTAAGTATTGAAAAAAATTGGGCGAAATTATTCGAAAAATTAATTAATTAATTCCATTTAATTTAGTCTTGAATAAAAATATTTAAAAAAATGTAAAAGACGGGGGCCATATTTTAAGAACCACATAATATAGCACATGATGATATAGAGGCTTTTGTAGCGAAGACGTTTACGAGCTTTGCCGAGTGTCGATATATGGGAACTACCTATCACCACGAAGGGTTCGCTAATTGCCTCGTTAAGAAAATCGTAATTAGAACACCCTTCGATAAGTCTCGATAATTATCTCGGAACTGGACAAGGAACTCTGTATGTCGAGCCTCGTCGAGAGTTTTATGGCTTGTGACTATTTTCAAATAATAATATATACATATAGCCTGCTCTGTGTATAGCGAAAATAAGGGGGCAAAGTTTAGTACCTGAAAAAAAATCGTTATTTTCGTCGATCGAGCTTAATTGTAAAAAAAATCGCTAAGGAAAGGGTAAACGTCCGATTAAATATATACTATAATATAATTCGAAAAAAGTAAAAAAATCGCGACACTTCTCATGAAATGTAATTGCACAGAATGCATGCAGAAAATTCGAGCAACAAGAAATTGTTAATTCGCGATCGACACTTTCTAATTGAACTCCATGATTCTCTCTTCCCCTCGCTCAATATTCAGACTTTGGCTGTAAACTATTGCTAAATGCGCGCTCTCTCGTTCTTCGTAAGTATAGCACTAATATATCATCACTGTATTAGCATCGATGCTGAAAGAAGAATCTTTCGTCATCATTTCGTAATTGTCGTGATGCGCGAGAGTCATCGGGCTCATGAGCTCACGAGATTTATACTTATACGTACCAGATTGACTATATATAAATGTGTATATTATATTGGTATATATATATATATATATATATATATATATATATATATATATATGTATACGTGTGTGTGTAGAAAAAATAAATTAAATAAATAAATATGTAGGACTAACAGATCATCGTAGCTTGAAGAAGCTAAGAAACTTTAAAATGCCGGATTTTCAAGTGGACATAAATTCGCTCCCGTTCCACCAATGTAAAACCGCATCACTGCAGTGTTCATAAAAAGCCGCAAGTTGACTTAAAAAAGATGCCGTTCGTTTCTTTATGATATCTTTATTTTTATGGCCATGAGAGCACTCAAAATCTTCGCAGCATCCATTCGAAAGGGGATGCAAGAATATGGAAAAATCGGTGGGTCTGGTTAAAAAATCTGTGAAACGTATTTTTGAATCGTGAAATCATGGCCCTGTGTACCAGAAAGTATTTCAAAGCTCGAAGCATTTTAGCAAACCTTACTTAGTTGTGGATAAAATTTTACTTTTTTTTTTTTATTCCACACTACGAAGATGCAACTAAAAAATCCAAAAATGTGTTTTATATTTTCTAAATCATATACACGATTATATGTACTATATATCGATGTTTATTTCGATAATCCATATGTCAACATGCATTATATTTATGCACACGTAAATAGTATGCTCGCCATTAGTAATTCTGCTTCTTCATCTGGACCGTTACGATCGTGTGTACTATATATAGGCGGTATATGTCTACGTACACATAATTGTATGCGGAATATTTCTACTTCTTCTTATTTTACTTATTTTTCTCGGGACAACGTTATATGTCAACGGTATTTACAACATACATATACATATATATATACCAATGAATGCATCAGTAGCGAGTGTTAACGCCACGAAACGTCATAGTCGTTTTCATCCAGTAGCTACAGTTAGTTATGTACGGACATCTATAATAGTATCTCCTCATTCAATTCTCGATAACGTCGAGATTTATCCGGAGGTTGACGAGTCTCTTCGGCGTCATTTTTTTTTTACTCGTCCCTCGTGTAATCCACGTCATCGTGAATGCTACATCAAATAGTTATCTCGAACGACGGGAGCTTTAAAAATATAATATGAGAAAAGTATTTCATTTATGACTTTTGAGTAGTTGTATATAGATGTAAATAGTAAAAAAAATATGATCGATAGCCATTCACTATTGTGTATTTGAAAAGATTGATTGACCACAATGTGACCTAAAAGAAATAATAAATAATTACACTTTTTTGACAGGTAAAATTACAAAATTAGCGTTTCTTTAATTCAATATCAAACTTTATCTGATTTGGACAAACTTTTTCTCCCCTGATGATGAATTATGTTCAATTCTCTTATATAAATTTGATGTTACATAAATGTTCATTGTATGATTTATACATCGATATGGGTAGAAAAAAACTTTATAATACTTTTCTTTTTTTTTTTTTACCAAAGTTAACATCTGATCGGTTTATATTGTAAAAGTACATGTGCGAATTAAAGGGTTTTTCCTACACTTAATTATATTAAATAACTGTTGTAATAAATACTCCCCAGATAGTCTCAGTTGCATCAGCTACGGTAATTACTGCCGGTAGAGTTGTAATTACACTCTGTAATGTCATGCATTGAAGTGTTGCCTCCGTCTCCATCATTTTGCAGTGTCGTTAAATAGTTTTCACAATCGTTCTATATATGCTTCGCAAAGTGGCAAAGTCCATCACCTCATTGTCAATTATTCTATTCATTCATCTCAGAAATAAAATTTCTATGCTTTACGTGGGAATACAAGCACACATAAATAATGACAATAATAATAATAATAATAATAATCGATAATAAAGATTATGATAAACGAGATGAAATGGTGGTTCCAAGAGTTACAGGCCTCACAAATTTTTTAACGTCATTTAAATAAATGGAATATCACGAATGATCAAGGAAAGACAAGAAATAAAAAATGAATTAACGAATCTGAATTAGAAAAGTATTTGTGGTGAAATAATAATATTTTATTATAACTTGTTATTCGATAAATTGTCCTTCAAAGGTTTTATCGTTTCCATCGTGTCCTGTAAGTTCTCCCTATCAGGTTTTTTATGCTCATGAGAACTAGTATGAATATATAAAAGATTAGCTATGACATTATCGCTCTTTCAAGTGTGAAAAACTATTTTTTGACGTCAAAAGGAATCGAGACTCTGAAAGATCGTGGGATGACGAGAGACCAAGACTATATAAAAATAACGCGTCATCGAGAGGAATTTCATATATTGAAACTGTACGGCTTAAAAGCCGAAGATACCTAAATGCAACACGAGTCAGGGACGCACGTGTATATGTTGACGACCCAGCCAAGATCGTCTCTCTGTCTCACATCTATATGGGCAAGGGGGAAAAAGGGCGAGGAAAAGAAGAAAATGTTAGCGGATCGTGCGGAATTTCATATTCACTCTCTCTCTCTCTCTCTCTTTTTCGCTCTCATGTTCTCGAGGAGATTCGTGAAACGCGTGGGTATTTTACACTTTGCTTACTCACGCTGACTCCAGCCTAAGCATAGGCTACTAGGCCTGCTGCTATAAAATAAAATTATGAGAAACAAATAAATATACATAAATATCTATTTATATGATTCTACAAACTTATATGTATATATATATATGTATATATATATATATATATATATATATATATATATATATATATATTTATTTACACATTTGGCCATCGTAGTTATATGTATCTGTCTACGTATATTGTATCTAACAAAAATACGAGTTTACATGTATGCTTTTTACACATATATATATATATGCTTCTCGTACTTTTGTCATAGTTCACAATTCGCGTATAATATTCTCTTTCTCGAATCTCCCGAAAGACACGTGTGCAGTATCCAGAGGCTGATAAGCAAGAGTCCGGGATTGCCAGAACGAGAAACGGACTCATATAGTCTGAGAATGTCTCGAGAGAGACCGTGACTAGTTATATATATATACCGTGCTGGGAAAACACTCGGCATTTCTACTTGGTGCGCGAAGCTTTGGCGGAAACTCGCCGGACGATAGCCAGATTGCTATATACATCGGCGTCACGAGCTATGCGTCATATAGTAGTTAGAGATGAACAGTAGAAAAATTCCTCATTGATCAGACGCGAATCGTCGAAAATTTCGACTCATCATCGAAGTTATTGTAACTGGCGGACTTGGCGATTTTATGGATTTGTTGAGAAATGAGAAATCCAATTTGAGGCCCAACCTCTTATAATATAAGTCCCATGAGTAACCAATGTAAGGCTCTTCGTTATAATAAATACATTCCCATGTACATTCACGTTAAACCATTCATGTCTGTTTCTATGGCTGATGCATAAAAGGCCCTTCACAAGTTAAGTCCCAGAATTTTCTAATATATATATATATATATATATTATATATATATATATATATATTATATATACATATATATATATATATATATATATATATATATATATATATATATGGCCTAATCTGGGTCTGAAACCCATTCGGGACATCATATTCCACCATCTGGGATTCGAATGATGTTACAAAATTCAAGTGTATTCTATTAAACTAAACAAAAAAGAACTTTTCAAAAAAAAAATATATATATATATATATATATATATGTATGAGATATGTTTCTGTATTGTTAAGTTCTAATTTAATGTCTACCGAAAGATCGATATTGTAGAATAATATAGCTAGAATAAACAGACGTTAGATTCTCGATGTATAGTTAATGATTCATCAATATGATATAGAGATATAGAGACAACCCCTTATAAGTTAAGTCCCATGAGTATCCAGTATAAGGCTCTTCTTTATAATAAATACATTCCTATGTACATTTCACGTTAAACCATTCATGTCTGTTTCTATTCCTGATGCATAAAAGGCCCTTCACAAATTAAGTCCCAGAATTTTCTAATATATATATGGCCTAATGTGGGCCTGAAACCCATTCGGGACATCATATTGCACCACCTGGGATTCGAATGATGTTACAAAATTCAAGTTTATTCTATTAAACAAAACAAAAAAGAACTTTTCAAAAAAAAAATATATATATATATATATATATATATATATATATATGTATGAGATATGTTTCTGTATTGTTAAGTTCTAATTTAATGTCTACCGAAAGATCGATATTATAGAATAACATAGCTAGAATAAACAGACGTTGGATTCTCGATGTATAGTTAATGATTCATCAATATGATATAGAGATATAGAGACAACCCCTTATAAGTTAAGTCCCATGAGTATCCAGTATAAGGCTCTTCTTTATAATAAATACATTCCCATGTACTTTTCACGTTAAACCACTCATGTCTGTTTCTATTCCTGATGCATAAAAGGCCCTTCACAAGTTAAGTCCCAGAATTTTCTAATATGGGCCTGAAACCCATTCGGGACATCATATTGCACCACCTGGGATTCGAATGATGTTACAAAATTCTAGTTTAATCTATTAAACAAAACAAAAAACAACTTTTCAATATATATATATATATATATATATATATATGTATATATATATGTTTCTGTATTGTTAAGTTCTAATTTAATGTCTACCGAAAAATCGATATTATAGAATAATATAGCTAGAATAAACAGACGTTAGATTCTCGATGTAGTTAATGATTCATCAATATGATATAGAGATATAGACATTTGCACGAAAAGGTTCTCGTAACTGTCGAGGTAGCCGGCATCGCGTCGCGTGCGCGGCGCTCCGTTATATCCGCAAGGAACTCGCACTCGCGCGCGCTCGCGCCCTCGAGGAGAGAGAACCATGGCCTATATATATCCTAGAGATAAATATATAATCTGGCAGCGATCCAATCGCGCACGCACGCTCGTTCTATCCTCCTACATACTCTTTTGCTTCGTCTTTCTCACTCCCTCATATGGTACTATATAGACCGGAGCTTTTTCACTTCTTCTCTCTCTCTGTCTCTCTCTGTCTCTCTCTCTGTCTCTCTCTGTCTCTCTCTCTCTCTACCTCTCTCTCTCTCTCTCTCTCTCTCTCTCTCTCTCTCTCTCTCTCTCTCTCTCTCTCTCTCTCTCTCTCTCTCTCTCTCTCTCTCTCTCTCTCTCTCTCTCTCTCTCTCTCTCTCTCTCTCTCTCTCTCTCTCTCTCTCTCTCTCTCTCTCTCTCTCTCTCTCTCTCTCTCTCTCTCTCTCTCTCTGTCTCTCTCTGGCTCTCTCTGTCTCTCTCTCTCTCTGTCTCTCTCTGTCTCTCTGTCTGTCTCTCTCTCTCTCTCTCTCTCTCTCTCTCTTTCACTTTCTCTCTCTGTATCAGTGAATATCGTTGTGCTTCTCGCATACACCCTGAAGACACATGAGAGAGTCGAGGCTCAGCGGTAATAGCAATAAGCCAACGATGTTAGAGCTGCAGTGCAGCTGTTGACGCCAAAGGGCGTTTGAGATTGTCGAAATAAATTGTGTTTAAAAGACAAAAAAAAACAGCTAAAAAGATTTTCATAACTGACATAAGACGTAATTGGGGGAGAAAATACGAGGGGGATGTTACGATCTGATGTAACTTGGGTTTAAGAGATTCCGGGCATTCGATGTTCGTATATTTTTACATATATGTATATGTATGAATACATAAGGGCAACTTTTTAATCGACTGTAAAAAAAGCAAACAAAAAAATGGCAATAATGGTAATTTCGAAGATTTCCGTGGTCAAGAATAGGCTTGAAGATCCTTGACATTCGATTGGCATTCCGTTCACAAAATTTTCACCTTCGATAAATTATTTCTTCAAATCTCGAATAGAATTCAAGGGACTGATATCGAAATTACCTTCAGTAGTAATTTTAATGTTGAAATCAATGATAGGGAATTTTTAATAAATTTTTTATACAAAGAAAATTGAGAGTTAATTCCATTACACAGAAAATTTTCAAGCTTATTCATGCTTCCAGCACTGTGTCCTGGAAGACACCAAAATTTATTCCCAAAATTACAATTATATCTGAGGGTACTGAATAAAATGTTATTTGAATTAAAATTTATATTGAGGTGAGAAAAAGCATTTTGTATAAATATGAAAGATACAAAAGGGTTTCTCATGCCACCCTAAATTATTAGCCATCCGCCAAGAATTAGAAATGAACGATATTTTTTAGGACATTTTTGAAGGATTTTCTAAGGATTAAATTGAATTAGCTAAACGGGTGTGTCGATGATTACTAAATTTTTTTTTTCCATATTTTTTTTCATTCAGCCTCCCGCCATTAGTAGAGAAACGGCAGTAGTTGCGGCTACAAACTGCTGAGGGCAGATACGAGAGCGCGGAAAGTTAGTGACCGAGACTCGAAGCTCCGAAGCTAAAACACGCGCTCACAATCCCGGGGATAAATTTAATCACGTCGAACGCTGCATTTGGGTTAGAGGAGTCGAGCGTTAGTCCGAGAACCGGCAATGCCACAGTTCGTCGTTGCCGTCGTGTCGTCGTCGTCGTCGTCGTCGTCGTCATTTTCGACGAGAACGACGAATTAGAATAGGGTGAGGATGCGCTAATTACGTAAGTGCAATTCTAATCTTCGATGTGAAAAAAAAAAAAAATTACGTTAACAAGGAAAATCGAAGTGAATTTTTAAAAGTGACAACCGGAAGTAAATGCTTGTGAAGTGATAGATAGAAGTGCACAGTTCGAAGTGATGTGTAATGTGAATAAATTTGTGTAAATATTATATAATCTTGTAGAGCTTTTTTTTTGTTTAATAAAATTTTAATTTATTCAGCGAGGATAAATAAATAAATTAACAATTAATCTTTAATAACATTAACGCGTATGATTAATTTGGTGCAACATCCGGATACGTTGAATTTACTATCGTCATCCACGCGCACTAAATCTCACTATGATTGATCTAAAGATAGATCTTTGAGCGAGCGTCCCAGCATCGAGAATATAACGTAAGCAAATGTACATCCTGAGAGTTCATTTACTATCCTCATGAAATATTTTGTATTTCTTGTCAAATTTTTCACGCAACTCGAATGTACAATAAAAAAATGGCTGTTGAACAAAAATATGTACAATGATAATTTTACTTCATTTTCTTTGTCATCCGCCATATTTTTTCATTTACAAATTTTCGAGAAAGATAAAAACATTATTTTTAATCTTTATGGTGACTGATCCCGATCAATAATATCGTTTAGGATGCACCACAAAACGTATGGTTCAGTCACAGGGGACACTTTGTGTCCCCTTGGCTTTCATCCTCAAGTAAGATGGCCAACACGATGTAAACGCTGTTTCAGGTACATGTGCAAACAATATAAGCAACAAAAAAAAATGTGAACGAGTTTTTTGAGAGTTTATTCGTTTTTGAATGGGTGTTAATTTTTTGCATTTTTATTAATCATATATAATCATAACTTGGAATATTAGAAGATAGATGATTTTTAGGACACTAATAGGATTAGAGTAATAATTAATTTTTCATATTTCTGACCGTACAATGACTCTTCTGTATAAATTAATATTTTATTTGGTTCAGAGTTTTCATCTTTCAAGTGTATTTCTATGCTTAACTGTCACAGTTATCATCTCACTTTATCTAAATTAACAGACACCTATTTTTCTTAAAAATTAAATTATGGCCAGTTAACATGATTTTTTTCTTAATCATTATTGATATTTTGTTCGTCTCAAATAGCTGCTGAAATTATCCTAATTCATAAATTACGAGATTATTTGAAAAATTGTATTCCTGACGTATATGGAGTAAAGTTTCCATCCATTTCACATCAGGACCAATTTGCAACGAGGCGTTGTAAGAGCAAAGTGTTTCTCACTATATATGTCTCTTCTGTATAAATTAATATTTTATTTGGTTCAGAGTTTTCATCTTTCAAGTGTATTTCTATGCTTAACTGTCACAGTTATCATCTCACTTTATCTAAATTAACAGACACCTATTTTTCTTAAAAATTAAATTATGGCCAGTTAACATGATTTTTTTCTTAATCATTATTGATATTTTGTTCGTCTCAAATAGCTGCTGAAATTATCCTAATTCATAAATTACGAGATTATTTGAAAAATTGTATTCCTGACGTATATGGAGTAAAGTTTCCATCCATTTCACATCAGGACCAATTTGCAACGAGGCGTTGTACGAGCAAAGTGTTTCTCACTATATATGTATTGACCGTCTGTCGTATACTATGAATTTATTTATCTTCCATTTAAAGCATCTTATGTACACAAAATATGCCATTGAGCTCGACCGATCGTTCGATAAACTGTACGTTTAAACGGTGAGCTTCGAAGTTCCCTACTTGTTAACAGCATGTACTATTATGTCGTAGTGAATATACGTACGTAGAGTTGAAACACCGCAGGGACGAAAAGACGAGCAAAAATATGCGGAAACATAGGATCGAGTCGTTGCTTCTCGTGCGCTTATATACATATATATATTGACTTTCAAATGGAATACAAATCGACCGTTTATTCCAGAAAGTGTTCCAGGATACGTTCGCCGCGAAAGGATATTTACGATGCAGCCGTAATGCACGTTGCAATTCAGGACACTCGCCGTTTATAAACGATTATCAGAAGCGAGCTTAGTGGGGAAAATTAATGACCTTGAATATATAATAAAATATATACTGATCGATTGAATTGAGTTTTTTCTACGAATATGCTACCGTTTTTTGTATAGGGTGCTGGTTTTATTCTGAATTTATTCTGGTTTTATTCTGAATTTTCATTATAAACAAATGTTTTTTGGTTAATTAAAAATTAAAGTAAGCCTTGTTATACCGACTATGAAATACTTAAAGATTTTTGAGTGAAGGGATCACGTAGTGTTTTTTTTTGTAGACGAAAAAAATGTTTTACTGACCCATCACTGTAATTCATTGCTTATGGGCAATGAGAGTCACCCAATTGAGAATTAATAGTATCGTAATAAAAGATCGCTAACATTATTAATGCGCATGGTTTTCACTGTACGAAGAAAAATATGCATTATGCATGGATTTATTTATGAAAAAAAAATAGAGAAATTATAATCAATAATATAGACGTTATGGTAATATCACCCATAATCCTTTAAACCGGATTTGTTCGGCAAAGGTGATAATGCTCGATCGCGTAAAATTAGGGATGCTGGGGGCAAGAGACAACAAACAATAATGAATTCGAATATTTTCATTATAAATAAATGTTTTTGGTTAATTAAAAATGAAAGTAAGCCTTGTTATACCGACTATGAAATACTTAAAGATTTTTGAGTGAAGGGATCACGTAGTGTTTTTTTTTGTAGACGAAAAAAATGTTTTACTGACCCATCACTGTAATTCATTGCTTATGGGCAATGAGAGTCACCCAATTGAGAATTAATAGTATCGTAATAAAAGATCGCTAACATTATTAATGCGCATGGTTTTCACTGTACGAAGAAAAATATGCATTATGCATGGATTTATTTATGAAAAAAAAATAGAGAAATTATAATCAATAATATAGACGTTATGGTAATATCACCCATAATCCTTTAAACCGGATTTGTTCGGCAAAGGTGATAATGCTCGATCGCGTAAAATTAGGGATGCTGGGGGCAAGAGACAACAAACAATAATGAATTCGAATATTTTCATTATAAATAAATGTTTTTGGTTAATTAAAAATGAAAGTAAGCCTTGTTATACCGACTATGAAATACTTAAAGATTTTTGAGTGAAGGGATCACGTAGTGTTTTTTTTTGTAGACGAAAAAAATGTTTTACTGACCCATCACTGTAATTCATTGCTTGTGGGCAATGAGAGTCACCCAATTGAGAATTAATAGTATCGTAATAAAAAATCGCTAACATTATAAATACGCATGGTTTTCACTGTACGAAGAAAAATATGCATTATGCATGGATTTATTTATGAAAAAAAAATAGAGAAATTATAATCAATAATATAGACGTTATGGTAATATCACCCATAATCATTTAAGCCGGATTTGTTTTTATAACGGCTCCCATAACTCCGGGGAGCCAATTAGCATTTAAAACGTTGCAAAAACGATCTTTGAATACTTTCGATTTCTACCGTCATGCAAATTATCATTAGGAGAACAAAAATATTATCGAATCGTGATTTTGCCATCATTTTAAATTAGTTAAAATCCTGGAATATCTGGCATAGCTTTTTTTAAATATACGATTCAAATTCAATAATTAATGATTATCAATGATCATTTACATTTCTTATTTTTAATTACTATCATTGGACTGGTGGTAAATTATAAGAAAATGTATGTGGCCTTATTTATTAATATAATCAACAAAATGTCTGTGTAATATATCGCATTATAAGTATAATTTGAATGAAAATTTATGCTGGGTACGTCAAGCTTCAAATTACCAATTCAGGGTCTTATAATATTAGACGGTAAATTCGATTTTTATTAGAGATTATAAGGACCACGTTGGAAAGAGAGGAAGTTTGAAAGATACGACAGCATCGTCACCGAGTCTCTCGGCAAAATCATGGGAACCATCGTCAGCCCGGTAAGATGAAAATTTAAATTAACAAAATTTTTGTCTCATTAGGAAAAAAAATTTTGGCAATGATTAATTTTTTGCTTCGTTCTGTTTGAATGGCAAATCAGATCGAGCCAGAGTCCCGAGTCGAGACGAACATGGGCATCGACCTCAAATTTGACGAAGGACGAGATAAAATCTTCGCAAAAATCGTCGACCTCGCTGACCTGGAGTTCCGCACTGGACGTCAGTCAGGACTCGCCGGAAACGATCGTAAAGCCGGAAGTGAACATTTTGACGATACCAAGATCGAGGAATTACGCGGGTTCGCAATCGGACAGTTATAATTATCGTCGTCACTCGATCGATGAGACAATGCTCGAGAGACCGCAAAAATTGCAAATTAAAAGCGTCATTGATAATAGTAACGGGACCAATTCGGACAACGATGTTGAATTTATCATACAGGTGAGAAAACCGAGGACAAACGATCCTGCGAATAAAATTAATAATGGGCCAAACAACGATGGACAGGATGGAATGTCGGAGAAAGGAGGAAAAACAGAAAAGGTATAACGCATTTTTTTAAAACTATTTTTAGTGTTTTTATTTAAGACCGAAAAAAATTATAGAAAAATAAATTATTTCGAAGTCATTTCGATTTTTTTGAGTATCCAGTATAAACCGAATAAAATTATTTGCCGGCTATTTTACGGATACATTAATGTGTTTTTGTCTACTAAAAGAATTATTCGTTGATTTTTTTTTCCTACGATTAATTCAACTAACAATGATTATAATTTACCCGTACTTATATTTAATTTAAGCTAAAAAAAGCAATTTATAATCTTCAATAAATCAAATTTATCGTATTCTTTATTTATTTAATTAAAGTTGGATTTTTAGTGACATTTAAGTACATGAATTGATAATTTAAAAAAAATGTCATTGAATGTGAGGTGGAAAGGGAAAAAAAGATCGCGTTTTGATGCTGGACTTTGTGAGAAAAAAAAATTTATGTAACATTGGCTGTTGGCTTTAATTGCAGAATGAAATTGAGAAACTTAGGGCACAATTGAATGACATGAAGACGAGATGCGAGAGAGTCGAGAGAGAGAAGAGTGACATTTTATTACGTCGTTTGGCGACCATTGACACCGTGTCCTCGAAGAGCTCCAGTAATGAAATGACGAAGCTTCAAAAAACTGTCAAAGAGCTTCAAGCCAAAAACGAATGTAAGAAAATGTTTTTTTTTTTTAATTTAGAAAAAGAAAAAAAAATCAAGCCTTTTAACAGTCAGTAAAAAGAGAAAAAAATTCTTTCGCTTTTGTTTATTAATAATTTTAGATGGAAAATAAATTTTCACTACCAATAAAACATACAAAAAAAGATCGATATAAAAATGCATTTATCTTAATTCCCAAAAATTTCAATCTATTAAAGGGTCAAATATAGTTTGTTCATCAATTAGTTTTGTATTTAATTTTTTCTTGCAGTATTGAGCGAAGAAAAAACTAGTTTTCTGTCAAAGATAAAAAATCTCGAGAGAGACACAAATTCGCGAGTCGGAAGAAACGAGCGTGAAAAAGCAAACGAGGAGCTTCGATCGAAGCTCAAAGCAGCCGAGACACTCTGCGAGAGTTTGATGGACGAGAACGAGGACATGAAGAAGGAGATAAGAGATTTGGAGGAGGAAATTTACGAGATGCAGGACAATTTTCGAGAGGAACAAGCTGACGAGTACACGAGCTTGCGGAAAAGCCTCGAACAGTCAAACAAGAATTGTCGAATATTATCGTTCAAGCTGAGAAAAATTGAACGAAAGACCGAACAATTGGAGACTGAAAAAACCGATCTTGAGAGAAGATACGATGAGGTCAAGAGGATAGAAGATGTCTTGAAGAAATTTGGCAGCGAGTACAAAAATCGTAGTCAGAAGAAAACAAGCTCGGATTACACGACGAAGGTTCAGCTGAAAAAAATGGTCGAAGACATGGAAAGAGAAATTGGTTGGTTCTCCCTAGAAAAAAAGTTCAAATTATCGTGGTCATAAAAAAATATGATGATTTTTCGTAAATTAAATTTTCAGGTGACGTTTTTGGTATTTTTGCGGGTATAATTGACGGGAAGGAGATCGATACATCAGGAGCAAAAAATGCAGAAAACAATGCAAAGTATGAAAAACTTTTGAAGGAGCACGAAATTTTAAAGGCAAAGCTAGAAAACACAATGAAGGAATTGGCGATTGAGAAGGAGAAGAAGAAACCGGAAACAAGCAAAATCGACAATAAAAATACCGATGTTCAAAGTCGTAAGATATTATTTTTTTCATTATCGAATGACCCGAGAATTTGGAAAAAAAAAAAATTAATCATTTTGTTTCTTTTTTTCTTTAGTGAAAAAAAAATTGGACGACTTTGCAGCTACGAGAGAATTGGAGAGAAAAACCTGGGACACGGACAGAATGAAGCTGCAGGAGGAAAAGGAGAAATTAAAGTCTAAATTGTTGTTACTTTCTGCGGAGAAGCTCAAAACACACAATGAAGTTGTACAGCTTAAAAAGGATTTGGGTAATTTTTTAAAAATTTTTCGTAATTTTATTGATCGAACATTTTATAAATTGTGCCAGGAACATTTTTTAGTATAAAAAAAAATTTACTCTTATTCATAAATTTATTATTATTATTGTTGTTGTTGCTATTAATATTATTATTATTATTTGACAGAAAAGGCAACGTCGACGGAGAAGAATGCAGCAAAAATGGAGACGATGGTGAGTGAGCTCAATAAAGAATTGTCTATGGAGAGGGACAAGTGTAGAAAGTTTATGAGCGATTTGTTCTCGTCCACGGACCGAGAGGGCCGAATGTCGCAGACACTCGCCTCTGTGAGCATTTTGCCAATCATATATTTGGTCGCTTGAGTCCCTTTTCAAAGCCCCACGCCCCGGTGAACTCAACAAAATATCTATTGTTGATCTTTCTATGTATTTTTATATTTTTTCTTTTTTTTTTGACCGTTTATTTTTGGGCTATACAGGTCGAGCAAACAAAAGCTCTGCTCGAAGCCGAGCTGAGTCGTGCGAAGCAGGATTTAGAGACTTCCAAGTCTTCGTCATCGTTCAAACTTGCCAAAATAACAGCTGAATTGGCTGAAGCAAAGAAAGAACGAGATAACATCAAGACACAGGCAGAGGAGGAAAAAATGGCGAAGGATACCGAAGTTGGAAATTTGAAGAGGAAAATGGTCGCTCTGGAAAAAGCTGGACTCAATGCCAAGAAAATGAATGAATTGAAGCAGAGTTACACCGAACGAATATCGAGTAAGTCATTTTTATTTTTAAGAAGAAATTTTGGATTTCATATTTAACTTTGTTTTAAGGGGCTTAATTATTTTATTACAATATACGAGCTGTTAAAAAATACTCAATGAAATAAAAATTCAGATGTTCCATATTGTGATTTCATTTGGATGTAAAAGTAATTCCACCTTGTGCTGTTCGACACGAGAATTCAGAAAATCTTTTTAAAGCTTGCAAATCCAACAATTTTAACATTAAGTTTTTATATAAAATTGAATTTCGAACAATTGTTAAAACATATACGATAATTCCAGTTGGTTTCGGAATGATAATCAAAGTGTGCAAATATAGGCTTTTCCAAATTCCAACGGTTCGATAATTTTTGTAAAAAAAATAATACGTTATGTCACCTCGAAAAATATCGACCAATAATTTTTGAAGGCTTGAGAATTAAAAAAAATAAAATAAATTGCTATATGGGAAAATATAAATTGTTATACATATGGGGAAAAAATCAGCTCGGTTTACTTGGAACATACGACAGGTGAAAAAAAAAATAATAATTTTCCAGAACTTGAAGACGAAGTCAAGAGAAATCTCGAGAGATACGACGAGTTGAACACAAAGCATGGAAAGATGCTCGAGTCTAGTGAACGTATCGAGAAACAGAATCAGACACTAAACAGGTGAAAAGTGAGATTTTGCTTTCGAGGTGCAGAAAAATAACAATTAGATAAAAAAATTAATTGCCCTTCAGATATAAATTAGCTCTTAATTGAAATTTATCTTTCTCAGCAAATTGTTGGAACAGAAAAAAGAATTGAGCAGTCTCGAAAGTGAACTGAAGATACTTCAAGACACTCATAAGTCCCAATCGAACAATTGGACCAAAGAAAAGTCTCGACTCGAGGTCAGGATTAATTAAACTCTTAATTATCCATACTCAAAAGTCCTAGAAAAAAAAATTTACCAAATATTCTTTACCGTAATTTTATTGCAGGAAAAATTACGGGAGCAGGAACGATCGCAAAGCAATTACCAACTGGACGAAGCAAAAGAAGAAATAAATCGTCTTGGGAAAGAAAATAATTCATTGAAGGAACAAGTAACGGACATAAGAAAACTCGTAAGGATATTATTCTAAATCGAATATTAATTTTTAAAGAATCTTTATTTATTTTATTTCTCTATTATTTGTTTATTTATTACAATAATTTTTTTTTTTCCAGAACGAAGATTTGACGAGCAAACTGAAAGACTATAACGCCGTTTCAAAGGTTCAGCGTAATTTTTCAGCTGATACAGATGCTCTTGAGGCTGAAATCAAAAGGGCCAAAAATGCTCTTGCCAATGCCGAGAAAACGAAAAAGGCCGATTTGGCACAATGTAAATTACGTTACGAGCACAGGATAAAGGCGATAAATGACGAGATACAATCAATACAAAATCAGCTCTCACGTTACAAGAGAGAACGCGACACTTACAAGCACATGCTTGAGGGAGCTCAGAGAACAATCGCTGATCTTAAAATCGTTAGGCAGCGTCGACAATCGACGACATCGACAGGAAAATCGGACGAGGTAAGATTTAAAAACAAATTTAAATTTATTCCTTTCACGAATACAACCCAAAAATCTTTCAATCGCTATTCAAATCTGTGATCCATTTTTTTTTTTCAAAGATCACTTAACATTTTGGGGAAAAAAATCAAATGTTACAATTTTTTTTAACAAAAATGAAATATTTGTAAAATTTTCAACCCATAATTGGAAAAAAAATTACGTGTCAAATTATTTTTTGGGGGATTGGTAATGTCTGCATAATAATTTTTTATTGTCTTAACGTTTTGATGATGAATTTGTTAATTCCATTACGATATTTGTATTTTTTTTAATTTTACGACAGGACGATGAGAATTCATCAACGACGAATGTCTCCGTTCTCGAGAGACAAATCAGTTGTATGGAGGACGAGCTATCCGAGAGCAGACTCGAGGCATCCAAGCTCAAGACCGAGCTCGTTTCCGAGAAGTCAGGTTGGCAGATCAAACTCGCCGAGATGCAGTCGAGAATCAACGAGGTATGCGACAGTATAACTTATACGAGAGGGAGATACATAAATGTATCGTATTTGGCAGAACGTATTTTACCATTCGCTTTATTTCATTGTGATACAAAATGTCTGAGTTAAATGGAGAAAGATCATGGAGAAAAGTTAACAGATGATGAGAAAAAAGACTTTTTTTTCAAGACTGATAATGACGTTGGAATAAATTAAATTCTCTCAATTCTTTGAGCCATTATTCATAAGCAAATAATGTGAATTTTTTTGGAATCAATTTTTAGGATTATATATACTTAAAAAAAAAAAAACAAAGGCCAGTAATTAATATTAAAAAGCTATCAAATTAGAAGTGCTAAAAAAATGTAATGTTGTAAAATGATAAATTATTTATTATCCAGAAACTTTAACGGTTCATAAATTCTACTGACGATTTATATTGTCAGAGGAAAATATATTATAAATCATCAAACTTTGAGGTTGCTTTAATTACTGATCAAAATAATCTCCGCGAGTATCTGTAACCTCATTAATAGACTGTGAAAACTTTCTCGAATTGGTGGAGGATCTTGATAAATTGGTCTATCTCGAATTCATGCGTTAAATATTAATTGTCCGTGGATCATCGTTTGCAGTTGGAGGAGGAACGTTTGCTAGCCAGTGGAAGAACAAAGATTCCAGGTCTCAAAGTTCGCATGGAGCTAGCCTGGCAGAAAGAGCGAGAGGAACAACACAGATTGTTACAAGAGACCGCGACTCTCGCTCGAGATCTCAGGCAAACTTTGTTCGAGGTACTGCATTTTATATATATATATATATATATATATATATATATATATATATATATATATCTAATACCACCAGTAAACTCGATAAAACCACCGTTAATCCATTTGTTTTGCGCTATAAGAGAGAAAAAGAGAGAGAGAGAGGGAGAGCACAGTATATATTGCACACTATTCATAATAATGTTAACATTACATTGCAATTTATTCACTCGCACCTCGCGATTTTCAAAGGTCGAGAGGGAGCGTGACAAGGAGCGTCTTGAGAACAAGAGACGCCAGGATCAACTGAAGAAAGTCTTCGATGAGGAGAAAGACGAGAATAAGAAGAAGCTCATAGAAGTGAGTATATATTTTTCGTCATTAAAATTTGAGTTTGTTAAATTTTTCGACTGCTTCATACTGGATTAAAATTGTGGAAGTGTAAAAATTTTGATAATCTCTTTCGGATGTCTTGGAATCTTAAGGATTTGACGATAATAATAATTATTCATTTATACAAAATAAAAAATATTCTTTTTATACTAAAATAAAAAAATAACAAAAATTTATCATTTTAATCAATTAAATTTTATAGCTTCGTCCGAATTCTTAGAATTTACTTAAAATAGTCTCTGTAACTAGTTCTACACGATTATTGACTCATTTTATTAACTAATGATGTCAAAATACTTGTTTTTGTTGTTTTTCTCTACCAGTTGCAATGTGATCTTCTCGAGCTGAGAAAAAAATAACAAATATTTATCATTTTAATCAATTAAATTTTATAGCTTCGTCCGAATTCTTAGAATTTACTTAAAATAGTCTCTGTAACTAGTTCTACACGATTATTGACTCATTTTATTAACTAATGATGTCAAAATACTTGTTTTTGTTGTTTTTCTCTATCAGTTGCAATGTGATCTTCTCGAGCTGAGAAAAAAACAACAAAAATTTAACATTTTAATCAATTAAATTTTATAGCTTCGTCCGAATTCTTAGAATTTACTTAAAATAGTCTCTGTAACTAGTTCTACACGATTATTGACTCATTTTATTAACTAATGATGTCAAAATACTTGTTTTTGTTGTTTTTCTCTATCAGTTGCAATGTGATCTTCTCGAGCTGAGAAAAAAATAACAAATATTTATCATTTTAATCAATTAAATTTTATAGCTTCGTCCGAATTCTTAGCATTTACTTAAAATAGTCTCTGTAACTAGTTCTACACGATTATTGACTCATTTTATTATCTAATGATGACAAAATACTTGTTTTTGTTGTTTTTCTCTATCAGTGGCAATGTGATCTTCTCGAGCTGAGAAAAAAATAACAAATATTTATCATTTTAATCAATTAAATTTTATAGCTTCGTCCGAATTTTTAGCATTTACTTAAAATAGTCTCTGTAACTAGTTCTACACGATTATTGACTCATTTTATTAACTAATGATGTCAAAATACTTGTTTTTGTTGTTTTTCTCTATCAGTTGCAATGTGATCTTCTCGAGCTGAGGGACGCTCATGCCAAGCTGCGAACGAGCAACGAGAAGATGAGAAGGGAAAAGGAGCGCCACGAGAGAGATCGCGAGGAGCTTCGCGACGTTATCGCTAATAAGAGACGTCTCGAGCAAGCAGAGGCGAGGAACATAAATGTTTTACTTCAACAGGTCGATGACTTGATGCGTCTCTTTCCGGAATTGAGCACTAATAGAAGTGATGGAAAATTGCCCGAAACTTATACCCCAACTCCACCGCGAAGGACTAAGGTATAATAATGATAATAATAATAATAATAATAATAATAATAATAATAATAATAATAATAATGATAATAATAATGATAATGATAATAATGATAATAATGATAATAATGATAATAATGATAATAATGATAATAATGATAATAATGATAATAATGATAATAATGATAATAATGATAATAATGATAATAATAATAATAATAATAATAATCCGGAAATTTGATTTATTTCAGGGACCAAAATCTAGAGAATCTTCGCCGATGTTGGAGAGCAAAGATGACGGGAAAGGTATATTTTTTACATACGAGCGTAAAAAATAGACTGTCATTGATGGGGTGATTTTTCAATTTTTCGGGCTTGTATTATTACAGGATCAACGACAAATTTAGCGGGAAGAACAGAAAAGCTCGAATACACGATTGGTAAACTGATGGAAGTGGCGAAAGAGCTTCAAGAATCGAAAAAAGCGGTAGACGAGAGTAATTTCTCGAAATCGAAGAAATTTGGCAAACGGTATGAAAATTATTGTTTTTTTGTTTTATCTGAATTTTTAAATTTGAAAAATTTTCGTCCGTGTGGAAGATTTATTGAAAAAATAATATTTCAGATCGACCTCTATCGATAATGATAGTGGAAGAGGATCAACGCCGAGTCGAAGCAAGCCAAGCTTGAAGCGGAAGAGTCTGTCACTGGAACAAACTTCTGGAAAAAACGATCAGGTCACTTTCATTGCTTTCCTTCATATTTTATGGATTTTAGAAAAATATATTTTTAATAAAAATATGAACAAAATTGTTGTAAATTTTGAAAAAAGGGAAATTATTATGTTTTCTCGAACAATTAATAATTTTAGTACGTGTGATAATTTAGATATTTGAATTTATTCAATTTTTGTGTATTTAAAGAGATTAGAAATTCCTTATATTTTTTTTTCCTTTTTACAGACAATTTGGGGCACCGATAGCAACGTCTCGAGCATACAGTCTCTCGATTCCGAGGCTGATTCTCGTCACTTTAGTATGCAGAGAGACTCGAGCGTTGACAGGTAATGACAAATTAGTTTCAAAATTGACTTTATTAAATATATATATATATATATATATGATAAATGATATTCATTTATCAAATAATCAATCCAATTTTGCAGTCGATTATCCGGAGGATCGACAAAAAGCGAAATGCTGCAGAGAGACAAAAAATATAATAAAAACATAATTCGTAAAATAACGACTAAATTGACAAAATCAGCGAGTGTTGATGATCCAAATGCCTCCTTCGATTATTCCATGCAGGTATTGAAATTGTTGTCTTTTTTTTTTTCATAATTTTTTTTACTCCAGTTGGAAAAATTACCGATACATTTTCAATCTTTTTAAACATTTTTTTTTTCCAATTTACTAGACTTCCGGTTCGGAGGCGAGTATCACAGCTGACGAGGCGAAACACGAGAAGAGAAATTTGAAGAAAAAATTAACGGACATGTTCAAGCGAAGTTCTCGAAGCAACGGGTGAGTTGAAACAAAATTAACGAATAAATAAATTAGTATAAATAAAAATAAAAAAATTCATATATATATATTGCAAATGGAATAAAATTATTATTTTTTAGATTGGATAAAAAAAATGATGACTCGAGTAGACCGTCCTCGAGGGCTTCGAATCGATCAAAACCATAAAATCACATATCGAGATTGAATGAAAAAAAAAAAAAAAACAAAAAAAACTGAATCGTAATATTGATCCAAAGTCGGATCGAGCGAAGACGAGCAGAATCGAACAATTTGCTTCGACAAATGGGAGAGACTCTCTGGTATCCACATAGCCGCATTTACCTTTCACCAAAGCCTTTTTTCCTCCTCCACCCCTCTTTACCCTCCTCTCCTCCACTCCGTGCTAAGAAATACCGCGTATCTATAAAGATATAATATTACTTGCATATATGCAATTCTCGGATCTTTGGTGTGCGAAATATTTCACCTTTTTGCGATCGACTCTTGTGAGAGATGCCGGGATATATTATTTTTTTTGTACCCTTTGACCTCAGCCTACCTCTCGTTATCTCAAAATAGGCCTTTATTTATTGAACCTTATAATTTATTTGTTATTAATTATTTTACAGTATCGACCCACGACCCATATATGATGATTTGGCAAGGTCAAATTCGATAAAACTTTTGAAAAAAAGAAACTATCCGAGAAATTTTTCACTTTACATATTTGTCATATTAACCCGCAGGGGAAAGGTGGGCAGCTCCGTCCGGTGGTGACCACCGGCCGCCTTGAGTTTTGGACACTTACGCATAAATAAATTAAAAAAAAAACACGAGAAAATGTGACCAAGATCGTCGCCCAAATTTTCACGTTTTCTTTTTTAAATTTATTTGTGCGTAAGTGTCCAAACCTTAAGGTCTGCCCACCTTTCCCGAAGCTGCCCACCTTTCCCCTGTAGTAACCACACCAGTGTACATTTACACTACGTAAAATTTATTATTTATGGCTCTTTCTAATGCAGTTCTGTAACGGTCTATCTTCCACTACAACAAATGTGACATCACCGCAGGGTACTACTAGGGTAATGGTTAGGGTTGACATATGACATGACCCTATAGGGTATTCACTTTACATATTTCTCATCGAATAGTGAATTAATCGTAGAATTAACACCAGTGTAAATTTGCACCATCTAAAATTTCTTGTTTCTGGCTCTTTCTAACGGTGTTCCGTAAGGGTCTTCCCCCACTACGACAAATATGACATCAGCCTAGAGTATTATTAGGGTGATGGTTAGGGTTTACATATGACATGACCCTATATGGTATTCACTTCACATATTTCTCATCGAATAGTGAATTAATCGTAGAATTAACACCAGTGTAAATTTGCACCACCTAAAATTTCTTGTTTCTGGCTCTTTCTAACGGTGTTCCGTAAGGGTCTTCCCCCACTACGACAAATATGACACCACCCTAGAGTACTACCTGCGCCGAATACTTTTCGATTATTTATACGAGAGTTATAGAACTTTAAAAATGCAAAATCTCAAATCGCCCTAGTACACGTGGTTTAAATTTATAAACAATGGAGGTTTGGTTACTACGGGTTAAGGGTACGTTATTCGAGCATTAAAATCCTTGACTGGGCTTTGAAAACGTGAAATATTATTTTCTTCTCAGACTCGACATTGATTCGACTTTAAAATCGAGTCGTACCTCACGCAAAAAATTTTTGTTTCAATTTTTTTATTGTATAGATCCCAATTATTATGATATCGTTAATTTGCTCGATGCAATCGGTGCGAAAAAAAAAAATCATATCAAATCCCCGATCTGATTGAATATCGGAGCCGTTAAAACAAGTCTAAACTGAAGTATAAAAAATAAATAAGAAGAAATAAATTAATAAATTAAGTAACGCAAAAATAAAAGAGAAAAAATCTCTCGTGAAAATTGATATCCTGCTTGACAGGTCTGTATATATGAAGAGAGGACATGTGCGTGTGTGTGTGTGTGTACCTGTGTATATATAAATAAATATATGAATAAATAAATAAATGAGAAAAAAATAAATTCTTAAACAAATTCGTACCAGCTCATCTATCTATGTAAATCATTTAATATCTCTCTCTCTCTCCCTCTCCCTGCCTCTATATACATATATAATATCTATTATATATAATCGATAATATCTGTTATATATAATCGATAATATAGCGTCACTCAACCGATGAGCAATGTTTCATCATCGACGAAATGGTACTCGGGTATATCGAGATTCCTTGGGGCAGGTCCTTTTCGGATTCGTCCCGCCCCGTCGTAGTGAGATCCGTGACAGGGACAGTAAAATCCTCCTTGTATCATACCAGCACCGGGTATGGGTACACAGCCAAGATGCGTGCATATACCGATAACGACGAGCCACTCGGGTCGCTGAACTCTCGCCTCGTCCGCTTCGGGATCTCTCAGCTCCGTCACGTCAGTGGTCCTTTCCTGTTCTATTGTCTCTTGTGATCTGTAACGACCCGACATTTCATACACCATAAGCTATTTAATAGTAATAATAATAACAACAACAACAACAACAACAACAACAACAACAATAATAATAATAATAATAATAACAATAACAATAACAATAACAATAATAATAATAACAATAATAACAATAATAATAATAATAATAATAATAATAATAATAATAATAATAATAACAATAACAATAACAATAACAATAACAATAACAATAACAATAACAATAATAATAACCATAACAATAACAATAATAATAACCATAACAATAACAATAACAATGACAATGACAATAATAATGATAAATATTTATCCATTAATATGAATAGTCCGTGAGTGCTATGGGGGTCTATGAGTGCCTGCGAATACCTCTAAGTGTTCATGAGTACCTACAATGGCCTATGATATGAGTGGCAATTGGGCGTATCAGTGCAAGCAAGTGCTTTGCAATTTTTCAATGTTTATGAGTGCTGGCGAATGTGCGTGAGTGTCTCTGTACCCACATGTACTCACGTACATGTACTCACGTACATGTGAGTGCCCATGAGTGTCTGATGGTAATGGACATTTTTTTTTGCCATGCGTTATTATCATTGAAATAAAAAGGATCGAGATATTAAAAGAGGTCGAATGGAATGTAAATGGTTTTTTTTCCTCGTCTTATTCGTATATATATGTATATGGGTATACCTGTGATAAACAAAAACCGGCTTGCCTCGCCATTTAGCAACGACAACCTTGCCCTCGGGCACATTTGTGAGCTTGAATTCGGTCTGGGAAATGGCCATAACGTCACGGGACGCTGCCATGAACATAATGTAGTGAACCAGGTGAGATTTGTAGGCGTAAAGACCAACGATACCGGAAGCTGCGTCAATTTATTTATCAGAGACAATAAAATTATTATTGAGAAATTATATTCAATAATATATTTACTGTTAGGACATTTAATTTATAAAGAAATTAATTATTAATTGAACACACGTAATTAATTCCAAAGAATGTGGAAAAAAAATAATTAAAAATTGATTAAATTTATTAGTACGTTAATTTAGCGGGTTAATTATTGCATGAAATTCTTACGAGATAAAATGTATTTTTATTGTGTATTAATGCTGGAGATAATAAAATTTAATGAATTCATAAATTTGAATGATTCTTTTTTTGTTTACGGATTATTTGAGACATACGTTTTTTTTTTTTTTTTTTTTTCACGGACTCACCGAATGGCGCTGCGTACAAAAAAAGTTTTCGCTCTGCCGAACTACGATTGGCAGGTACATTGGGATCTCTCATAGTTTTCTTTCGATACTCGTCGAAATCTGGAGGAGGCAAATCAGTGTGAGCTGATCTCCTCGAATTTATGAGATCTGAGGTGGCAAAAAAAACAATAAAAAAAAATTATGAGATAAAATTTCATAAATATTATTTTATATTTATACGTCAATTTTCATTGATATTTTGTATTTATAAAATTCACCGAGTTCCAGGTCAATATTAGCGAGCGGTGAAAATTTCTCGAGCCGCTGACTCGCGCGACCGGCTCGCGAGAGCTTTTCCAGTATCCTGAAGCGAAACATCGCCCAGATTTTGTGACAAACGGGAAATGGGAGTCAGGGTCGTACGATGCTTGAATACTTCAAACTAACAGACTGTAAATATCTGTCAAATTATTTATTTTTTCCTATCTGACAGATGATCGAATTTATCGTTAAAATAAAAGAATGTCGATTTTCAGAAAATTTCATATTGTTTTCATTCCAAACTCTCTACATCATAATTACTCTCGTAAATTAATTACTAATTTGTCTTTTTTTTTTCTTTAGAAATTGCAAATTCTAAAAAATTTCAATGGGCTTTTTGAGATCTTATTTTGTGAAATGAAATCATTCTGTTAAATTGTACATATATTTGATTATTGCTGTAGAATAATTTGTAATTATGAATGATTGTTAATGGCAATTATTTTATTGGTTTTAATTAATCAACGTACAATCATGCTGGTGCTTGATAAAGGATTTTTTTTTGTATGGGTTTTTAGTTAATTTCAGTTTCAGGTATTTTTAAATACTAGAACTCGAATATATATGCGTCTATTTTTGTCCTCTTCGTGATCGTTTATCCAAAATTTGAAATTTCTCTCGTCAGACCCTCCCGGACATATTCCCGAGTAGCAATTATTTTATTGGTTTAATTAATCAACGTACAATTATTTTAGTGTTTAATAAAGGATTCATTTTTTGTTGTAAGAGTTTTTAGTTAATTTCAGTTTCAGGTATTTTTAAATACTACAACTCGAATATATGCGTCTATTTTTGTCCTCTTCGTGATCGTTTATCCAAAATTTGAAATTTCTCTCCTAAGACTCTCCCGGACATATTCCCGAGTAGCAATTATTTTATTGGTTTAATTAATTAACCTACAATTATTTTAGTGTTTAATAAAGGATTCATTTTTTTTTTGTAAGAGTTTTTAGTTAATTTCAGTTTCAGGTATTTTTAAATACTACAACTCGAATACATATGCAGCAATTTTTATCCTCTTCGTAATCGTTTATCCAAAATTTGAAATTTCTCTCGTAAGACCCGCCCGGACATATTCCCGAGTAGCAATTATTTTATTGGTTTAATTAATGAACGTACAATTATTTTAGTGTTTAATAAAGGATTCATTTTTTTTTTGTAAGAGTTTTTAGTTAATTTCAGTTTCAGGTATTTTTAAATACTGCAACTCGAATATATGCGTCTATTTTTGTCCTCTTCGTGATCGTTTATCCAAAATTCGAAATTTCTCTCGTAAGACCCTCCCGGACATATTTCCGAGTCATCATCGTTGCGTTTTGAGCACCATCGTTTCGTAATACCGTGAACGCAACATTCGATCGAGAGTACAAAAAAACCAATGAGTGTACCAGCTCCCAGAATTAAAAACATTCCGGCTGTATCGTCAAGAGCTAATTGACGCTCTTCGACTGAGGCTCGCTGAAGCTTAAGCCCTCCAACAACCTGAAAGAAGGAAATTTAAAAAGACGAAAAAATAAAAAATTGAATAAATATCGACAATTACCAAGTACACGATAAATCGCGAGATAACGTCTCGATCAAAAGTATAAATAACAAAAAAATTACGTAAATAATATATGATAAATTTACCGATAACAATTTGCCCGACGATGACCTCTGCACGTCCCAGCCGACATCGCGAATAATTTTTTGCGTAAGTCCCGATTGACGAGCACGAATGATCACTTTTTCAAAGGCCTCGGTAAAAATCGACTCGATCGGCAAAACTATCGTAACCCCATATTTGACAAAGCACTCGTTGCTTATGTGCATCAGCGATCTTTTCGTTGACCAACTAAATTTTTTTTACGATAAATATTTTCAAAGTAAATCCACCACAATACGATAATATATAAAATGGTAAAAAAAACATAAAAAATTGATTAATTTTATAGTTAATATAAAATAAATATTTTTCAAATTTTATTCATTTTAATTGATAAATATTTTTCAAATTCCATTCATTTTAATTGATAAAAGATATGATTATTAAAAATGATTACTTGCAGTGGAAATTTCAATGAAGCACTTAAAAATTTGTCAACTAAAAAGTCAACTAAAACTCAATTGGTAAAAATTATTTGAAATTATTATTATTATTTTTTGTTCACTAATTGTACTTGGATAAATTGTTAATTACTTGGGTGCAAAATCAGCCTGAACGATGTATTCGAGAAGAGTTCGAGAGCCAAGAAAAGCGTAAGGCCAGAAGAAAGCTTTACTCGCATTTTTCACGCCCTCCTTGACGGTTGGCACGTATTCGAGCTTTTCCAATAACTTTATCGCCAATGGATCGACGATCGTCGTGTAATTGAAAAATGTTTCCCAGCCGTCGTGATCTGCGTTTAAATTCATTCGCAAGGTCATAAAGAAAATCATCAACTTTTTTTTTTCACTCCCCCCCCTCTCTCTCTCTCTCTCTCTCTCTGTTTGTAATCTATCGATTTAACAAAATCGCGTTACCCAGTGTTGCAATTTGATAGCGATTTCTGAGTAGCTGATCGGCGGTCTCCATCGCAGTTGGATAAACGGGCACCGTAATAAAGGCCATGATCGATCCGGTGTAACAAGACGTTATTATAATCGTAAAGACCCAATAGATTCCTGCATTATTATTATTATTGGATATATATATATATATATATATATATATATATATATATATAAAGTAGAATTTAAAGTTTTTCAATTTGAGTAAACTTTTTGTTTTTCTCGAAAATTTGATTTGAAAAAAATAATTGCGTAATACTTGGCGACAAAAGATCTAAAAAAAAGGGTCAAATAATGATGGAAAATATTATCGCCGATGGTCAAACGTAAATCAAAGTGGTGTGGAATACCCCATATATATATATATATATATTGGTGGATATTATAGTGGTGTGGAATACTATATATATTTATATATATATACGGGGTATTCCACACCACTTTGATTTACGTTTGACCATCGGCGATAATATTTTCTATCATTATTTTACCCTTTTTTTTAGATCTTTTGTCGCCAAGTATTATTCAATTATTTTTTTCAAATCAAATTCTCGAGAAAAACAAAAAGTTTACTCAAATTAAAAAACTTTAAATTCTACTTTTTTTTTAAGCAAAGTAGAAATTGATGGGAACGATAAAATGAAATATAATCGTTCAATTCAGATGTGGCCATGCTGGAGTGGAATGGCTTATATATTATATTATATATGCTATATATATATATATATATATATATATATATATAATAATAGTATTATCGTGCATAACACGTGGTACATAGCAGCCTTGACGAGCGTTATTCCCGAGGATTGTAACAACACACGAGTTACGATGCATTTCATTAACTTTGCAATAACGAGCTGAGTTTTTTCACGTGGCGTTTCACTATAATCTACAATCGTATTACTACAATATATATATATATATATATATATATATATATATATATATATATATATATATATATATAATATAAGATTAAGCAATAATAATACCGATGAGGATCGAAGTTGAATTTTTTCCAAGGCCAGAATTCAACATTGGATTTTTCACGGAGAAACTGTTGGTGAACGTGCTGAAGACGTACCAGAACATTGAGTTAAAATTGCTTGGTTTAGTTAAGACAGACTTTATACCGTAATGGCTGTTCAACGATAATGGTATCATCGCTGTCATGTAAACGGCGCACAGAAGCAACCACACCGATAACTTAAATGGACCCATTACTGCTCGATACCTAAACGAGACAAATTATTGAAATCAATTTCTTTTCATCTTTTTTTCTTCTTAGATCGATCAGAATCGTGATTCGCCAATTTTTAAAACAGCATTTCTGTGAATTATCTTATAAAGATTTTTTTCTTTCTGCTAATGTAAATTTAAAGTTTCGTATTGTGAATATTTTTTTCATTTTATTATTTGTAAAATTTTGATAAGTGAAAGTTGATAAATTAACTATCGCAACGAATATATTCAACAAATTTATTATTTTTGTAGAAGAATTTTAAGTTATTGATAATTTTTTTTTTTTGAATATAATCAATTTTACGGTATTATTATTTTACTCTGAATATTTTTGCAAGTTGTGAAAAATTAAGTTTATCGGTGAAAAATATATTTGTCAATCGCAATGTTTTTGTCAAAATTTTAATCTGCGGTATAAAAAAAAATTTAAAAATTCATATATATTTATTTATATTACTTTGGCAGTGCGGTGGAAGCCAACGAGATGAAAGATGCGCAATCCTCCATATGAGCTATCGTAGTATCGAATTTTGTAACAATTTCAGAAGTCTCGTATATACCACCAATCGCAGCAGCTGTTATACCAAGTGTGACGTCATTGATTGCTGCAGCGTTTGGGCTATGAAACCGGAATATTTTATCATCGCAACAAATTTATCGTTATAATATTCGATTTATTATTATGATTATTTAATCGTTAAATGACGATTAGGATTTACCTCAATGTCGACGATGTTGCATCGCGAAATTCAGCAGTGAAATTCAATATCTCTCCCAAAAGTCTGACAATACGAATGTCTATACCGTCCCATATTACCGAATCGCTTTTTGGGCTGGTCCTGCAGGCAGACATTTTTATTTTTTAAACGAAACTGATACATTTTTATCGTTATATATTAAGGTAGCTTTAGCGATGTAATCATCAGGTCAGTTACCATATCAGTCTTAAAATAATGTTTGTTCAAATTTTTTTTCGGACAACCAAATGTAAAAAAATTGGGTCTGTATGAAAAATTAAATTATTCAATACAGAATGAAATTTCGTAATGATTAATTTACCAATAAATAATATGGTGCTTAGGCCAATAAACAGTATTCATAGAAATGAAAATTATGAGAACTTGTCCAGATGATGTTTTAAGCTTGAACGACCATCAGACTCGATCTCTAAAATCTCCTTAATTTTCATTAATTTATTATTTTTGCATCGACCTTAATTACTAATTTGTCTTTTTTTTTTCTTTATAAATTGCAAATTCGAAACAATTTCAATGGGCTTTTTGAGATCTTATTTTGTGAAATGAAATCATTCTGTTAAATTGTACATATATTTGATTATTGCTGTGGAATAATTAGTAATTATGAATGATTGTTAATAGCAATTATTTTATTGGTTTTAATTAATCAACGTACAATCATGTTAGTGCTGGATAAAGGATTTTTTTTTTGTATGGGTTTTTAGTTAATTTCGGTTTCAGGTATTTTTAAATGCTAGAACTCGAATATATATGCGTCTATTTTTGTCCTCTTCGTGATCGTTTATCCAAAATTCGAAATTTCTCTCGTAAGACCCTCCCGGACATATTCCCGAGTAGCAATTATTTTATTGGTTTAATTAATCAACGTACAATTATTATAGTGTTTAATAAAGGATTCATTGTTTTTTTGTAAGAGTTTTTAGATAATTTCAGTTTCAGCTATTTTTGAATACTACAACTCGAATGTATATGCGTCTATTTTTGTCCTCTTTGTGATCGTTTATCCAAAATTTGAAATTTCTCTCGTAAGACCCTCTCGGACATATTCCCGAGTAGCAATTATTCTATTGGTTTAATTAATCAACGTACAATTATTTTAGTGTTTAATAAAGGATTCATTTTTTTTTTGTAAGAGTTTTTAGTTAATTTCAGTTGCAGGTATTTTTAAATACTACAACTCGAATATATATGCGTCTATTTTTGTCCTCTTTGTTTTTTTGTAAGAGTTTTGTCCTTTTTATCGTTATATATTAAGGTAGCTTTAGCGATGTAATCATCAGGTCAGTTACCATATCAGTCTTAAAATAAAGTTTGTGCAAATTTTTTTTCGGACAACCAAATGTAAAACAATTGGGTCTGTATGAAAAATTCAATTATTCAAAACAGAATAAAATTTCGTAATGATTAATTTACCAATAAATAATATGGTGCTTGGGCCAATAAACAGTATCCATAGAAATTAAAATTGTGAGAACTTGTCCAGATGATGTTTTAAGCTTGAACGACCATCAGACTCGATCTCTAAAATCTCCTTAATTTTCATTAATTTATTATTTTTGCATCGACCTCACTTTCGTATGGCGAATGGAGGTTTGTGTACTGTCGATATTAAAATACGATGACTTTTAAATCCTTCGCCGAGTTTTTTTGGAAACAGTTTTGTTTTGGGCCTGGTTAGAGAATCGTTGATCCAAGATGTTAACAAAAATGGTGCACTAACACCGCTACCGTCGATGTAAAGCTTGTGAGTGTACAACAGGTAAGAGCCTGCCTGTAAAAATTATTATTATTATTATTATTATTATTATTATTATTATTATTATTATCATTATCATTATCATTATCATTATTATTATTATCATTATCATTATCATTATCATTATCATTATCATTATCATTATCATTATCGTTATCATTATCATTATCATTATCATTATCATTATCATTATCATTATCATTATCATTATCATTATCATTATCATTATCATTATCATTATCATTATCATTATCATTATCATTATTATTATTATTATCATTATTATTATCATCATTATTATTATTATTATTATTGACAAAATGGACGTGCCTTGGTTCTTCGGTTCATCGAATGCGTGATAACGATCAAATTAACATAAAATTTTGAGTCATAACTCTTTAAAAAATCCTTCACCGTCCAAGGTGTTGATTCCGAAATAATCAATATTTTATTTTTTGTTTCTCGCTTCAGTATCTTATCAATCGTAAATATATTATCCAAGAAAATAAGGTGATTGTAACATTTGTCTCTGTACTGATATCGTGAATTTTCAAAGTTACTGATATTCGTGCTTCTTTTAATGAAAGTGACCAGTGGCAAATTTTTATAAAGATCATGAAAATTAATGGTCTGGCTAGATTCAAATTTCTTATCGTGATATGTCACTATATCGCAATCGCCAAAATATTTATCAATTATAAAATAAATGAGCCTCGTGAGACTCTGAGTTCTTGAATTAAAATCTTTCAATTCCGCCACATTGTTATCATTATCATAGTTTGACGAATTTTTTTTATTAAAAATTTCATAACTCGATAAACCATTGATTAAAATCACGAAAATCAATAGCAGGTGCACTATCATTTTTTTTTTTTTAATTAGGAAACTATAAATTTTTGAAACGATAAAATTAAAAAAATTTAAACCACAAATTATGTAACAAAAAATTTAATTAGAAAAACGATGAATTATTGAAATTATAAAATTATTGAATTTTAAGCTATAAAACTGGTCAATTTTTAAGTATAAGATTTTGAATTTCTTCAAGTATGAAACTTTGATTTCTTTTTTTTTTTTTTTAATCAAGACGTTTCGTGTCAAATGTCGCCCGAGCGTATGATTGATACTGGTGATAGTTCGATTGGGGATTCGGCCTTTATACAGTCCTTCGAGGAAGGTCAGTGATGATTTCATATTTATTGGTCATTAGTGTGGGACAATGTCAATATCAGTCGTAAATATAACGAGGGTAAAAGTCAATTGCATTTCATGCATTTTGGTACAAGTGGCTCCATCTCTATGAATCATTCGAGTTATATCGATGTTTCAATTTTTCACCGTTCTTTGCTGGTGGCGCGGTGGCGCTGCAGTACGGAATTCATAATAAACTCGACTCTTAACATTTCGTTGAGTGTTGACAATAAACAGTGTAATGTAAAAATGGCTTCGGCATTGGAATCGATGGTCGTGGACGAGAAACAACTTCCAGAAAAGCCGGTCGATAGAGAAAAGGTAAAGTGTCTTATACAAGTTGATCTTTTACTTCAAGCAAACCTTTGCGACTTGCAGGTTATGAAAATTCTTGCATCTCCAATTTTTTTCGCGTATGTAAACGTGAAAGACGCCGCGTTGACATAACCTAGAAAGCGGCAAAGTTTCGGAGGAAATATGCACGAAGGTTCATTTGAAATCACGAATGGGTATCAAAAATAAGAAATAATTTGTTATGGAAAAATTATCCAATTCCCAAATTTACCCAAATAATTTATTTGCTATTTAATGTAAAGATCCATTTTATTTTGGGCTTGGCGCAAAAAATTTCGTCTTCCCGAGTATTTTAGTGACTCAAAAACGTTACGATAGAGAGAGAGTGCATGCTTCAAATTTAATTTTTAGGATAATAAAAATTTGATTACAATAATTTACTAATTTTTGGCTTCTGCAATTATGTCGATATTGCAGATTTATTTCAAGTGTAAAAATTTGCTGAGTTACAAGCGAGTATAATCTTTACGATATTCCCTGACAATTTTTTTTACAGTATTGATTATTAATAAACGAGGTTTGTAAGAGTTTGTTTTTTCGCGGAATTTTAAATCATCTATGGAAAATTTACAATTTTTTTACCGACCGTCGGTGTTTCAGATTATTCTAAATTCCCATCCCGATATGTTCTCTAATTGAAAATATTTCCCACCAAATTTTTAAGAGGTTCTTTGGGATTTCGGAAAAAGGAAATTCTGACGATATTGTCGATTTTTAGCTACAGCTATTTAACTGATTGTTTCTCGTGATATTCACCCGCTCAAATCATTTTTCTAAATCCCTAATTAGATTTTTTTTTTTTATTTCTCAGACATGTCCCCTTTTGCTTCGTGTCTTTTGCAATACTGGTCGCCATCACAATATCATGGACTACAGTAGAGGAAACGTTCCTTCCAACGAACTACAAATTTACACATGGTAAAAAAAAAACTTTTAAAGACAAAATCTTTGATATTTGAGTTTATGAAGATTTTCAGGTCTTATATCGAGAATTGTGGATAATTTTTAGGATGGATGCGACACTCAGAGAAATCACTGGTCTCGTCAAAGAAGTTAATCCAGATGCTCGAAACAAAGGAACGTACTTTGATTTTTCTCTGGTAACACCGGAAATGAGAAACGCCGGTTTTAGAATGCGTGAAATAGGCGTCACTTGTTCCGGTCAAAAAGGGGCAGATGACAATAAAACGCTGTCACAAGCCAGGTACGCTTGTTATTTGATTGATTATTGGATTGTCATTGGATTGATTTATTGGTTTGAATTAATTGTAATTGATAATCGCAGATTTACGATTGGAGACTACTTAGACATTTCCATAACGCCACCAAATCGAATGATGCAACCGGCGATACGACGTGGTGGTCTGAGACAATATTGAGCATCGTATTATCGAGATAATTGAGGTACAATTTGTTTCTACGTAACTTGTAATTATATATGTGAATGAGAGTTTAATAAATGATGCCAACCCTGCTAAAGAAATATCCATATCAACATATTTGATGAAACTTTTTTTTTTTAACACGAATCAACGAGACAACATTAAGGTATTGCGAAAGTCTCGGTCGAGAACAGAAATTGATGTCCATTCATATATTTATTTTTTTCTAAGGTGCATTAAGATTTCGAGAAAACGTACAAGCATACCGAATGGAGTGTTAGATTCTGTATAAAGTCAAATTTTACGTTTACGCGAAATTTTGCGGCACTCGAGAAAAGTCGGTTAGAAGATGGGTGGGAGAGGGTTTCACATAGGAGAGTGTCACAATGCCCTACTACTCAGTCGGGAAAACAGATTTAGCGTAAGCCATTGTGAGTGCGAGAAAGCTGCTTTTACTAATGTAACAAAATTCTCCGAAAGATAATGAGGAAATCCCGAACGATTATTGCTACCGTTTCATTTTGAAATAGTGTAGCGGCTAATAATTTATTGTACAGTGACCGTTATTGTCGACAGATGGTATGTCAGGAGCGAGATAAGTCAGGGCATGAAGAGTGAGCGTGCAGTTTTCTCTCAAAACGGCAAAATATGAGAGAAGAAAATGCACTAGAATTTTCTATCATTGGATGGAATTCGTATGATGACCCAGTCGGTAAAACAGTTTCCGGGCACGCCATTATGAGGGCAAGTAAGCTGCATTTACTCCAGTACGATAATTCTTATAAATATAAAGAGTTGATCTTTCGGACAAACCCTTTAGGAGAATTGTAGTACGCTGTTTTTGTTACCGACTGAGTAGTAGCACATCCTCTTAAGACGACATGAAACAGGCCTCGGTGTGTCTCTCTCGGTCTGCTGCAGGCGTCACTTAGACCACTCTTGTACTTACCTCTATTTCACATCACCCTAACGTTTGGGTTAAGCAAAATGAGTCGTGAATTGAAAAAAAAAACTATCTTATAACATTTTCTCAGAGACGATATTGCTCGATTATTTGTACTACAGAATGTGTTCTTAGGACAGAAAAACATTCGTAATGATTCATCATGGAACAGGAACTTTAAACGTGTGCTAAAATTCACGAATAGATGCTATTGCGTCCTGTTTATTGAACGAAAAATTTACGATGAACGTCTAATTTTAATTTGTGATTATTTATACAGTTTATTTTTTTTTTATTTTTTAAATACGTTACTAATTCGCATGACTACATTTCATGCCGAATGAGAATCTCGTATTGTGAAACTTTTGGTAGGTGGCAGCACCGAGACAACAGCCTAATTTTTCACATAGATGGGGCATCTATGTGGAAATAATATATATATATATATAACAGTTATAGAACTTTTTGCCACATAATATACGGGGCATTCCATGCCCCGTATAAAGCCTTGACATTTACCCTCTGAGATTTGGTCTTAATTCTTTTCATATGGTTTTTACAACTCTAGGAAACGTGCAGGTTTTTGTTTGTAAATTTTTTGACCAGCCCTTATTTGATAATGTTTAAAAAAAAAAGAAGATAATGATACCAAACGAAAGGTTAGACACGATTTGAAAATATACATTTTCATACCGTACCCAGAGTAGGTTGGCCTTCCTTTCCAATTTTTTTTTGTTTTAATGGCAAAATTAAAAAAAGGCGCGAAAATAATGGCACGATACTGAACGGAAATGTAACCCTTCCGAAAATCGCAAAAATCAATTAACTCATTTGCGAATAATTTAGCATTAACAATTCCGAATCTTTTACTGCTGTCGAACGGACCTTTGTATTCGTCGATAATCATCATAATATCAAGATTTTGATCCCATAATCATCATAATATCAAGATTTGTATCCCATAATCATCATAATATCAAGATTTTGATCCCATAATCATCATAATATCAAGATTTTTATCCCATAATCATCATAATATCAAGATTTTTATCCCATAATCATCATAATATCAAGATTTTTATCCCATAATCATCATAATATCAAGATTTTGATCCCATAATCATCATAATATCAAGATTTTTATCCCATAATCATCATAATATCAAGATTTTTATCCCATAATCATCATAATATCAAGATTTTTATCCCATAGCCATCATAATATCAAGATTTTTATCCCATAATCATCATAATATCAAGATTTTTATCCCATAGCCATCATAATATCAAGATTTTTATCCCATAATCATCATACTATCAAGATTTTTATCCCATAATCATCATACTATCAAGATTTTTATCCCATAATTATCATTAAATAAGATCGTATGACAAATATATAAATTTTTCGCTTTTTGCCCACTGCGTCTTTGCAACTTTCATTTTATCGGAGTCAGCCCATTCGTATTTAAAGCATCGCGGAGTACAAAGTATCGTTAAATAATCTTGAAGGCAGTTTTGTTAGGGCGATAGGAGGTTATAACAAGTATCGCGAGCTCAAGGATATTGAGGGGTGTGAGAAGCTTTTCTAACCGCAATCACCTGGGGCTATTTTAAAGACACTTCTACTTTAATTATAGCGAAAGCGTTTTCCCTGTCCTTTCCTCCCTTCCCCCTTTGCCCTCCGTCTCCACATCCACCCTTCCCCCCTCAGTATTCACAACCCCCCACGACCCTCTGTTTCTCGGGCGGCGATGTTACGATATTATGATATTACGAAGCATGCTAGGGTGTCGGCCCATCAGGTTCGCCTCTGAGATTTCCAGAACTTTGAGAAACTTTCCAACGGTTTGTTCCAAATGTTTCTGCTCCACGAGCCTATCTAGGAAAAAAAAAAAACCATACCGATAGTCCTCGTCTATTTATATAACCAAGAGAAGAGACTCAACAACTTGTAAATATAATACGATTTGCGGATGTGCAAAAATGTTTACGTTTTGTAGTTAACGAAATGTTCTTTATGTAAATCAAGCTGAAAATCATAAAATTATAATTTCGCGATGGAATGAAAGGTTTACAGTAAAAAATCGTTTACGCATTTATTAAGACGCGATTTTTCAAAAGTAAATTGTTTCAATTTTTACCGTCGTTTAAAATTTAAGTTTGAATTAACGTTCAAACTTTTACGTTCTATAATAATATGGAAGACCTGTTAGAGGTCGTGTCGCACATCATGGCCTTTCCACATATGACCCTGTTCTACTTAATAAATTGTCCAATTTTTGCAAAATTTTTAAATCCACAGGACTTGAAATTAAATAAATCGATCACGTTCCTTTTTCTTAGCGAAGAACCCCTTTAAGTCTTGCCTATACCTGGACGTAAATTTATAAACAATAATTATTGCCATTAATTTTTAGTACAACAAACTGATCGAGCAGTCACTCATCAATACTGGATCAATACTGAAAATTTCATTTAAAAAAAACTACCCCATAATGTACGTCGTGTTTTATCAGTATAAAATTCTTCAACCCTCTAAATTTATAATCGTAAATTCATTTTCTACATCACATAGACAGTCTTCCACCCCAGCCCATTTTTATTTACACCCAAATTAGCACTTGAAAATGTGTTAAAATATAAACAATAATTATTATCATTAATTTTTAGTAGTGAATTTATAGACGAATTTTCAACAAAATGATCGAGCAGTGATTCATCAATACTGGATCAATACTGAAAATTTTATTAAAAAAAAACCACCCCATAATGTATTTCGTGTTTTATCGGTATAAAATTCTTCAACCCTCTAAATTTATAATCGTAAATTCATTTTCTACATCACATAGACAGTCTTCCACCCCAACCCATTTTTATTTACACCCAAATTAGCACTTGAAAATGTGTTAAAATATAAACAATGATTATTATCATTAATTTTTAGTAGTGAATTTATAGACGAATTTTCAACAAAATGATCGAGCAGTGATTCATCAATACTGGATCAATACTGAAAAATTCATTTAAAAAAAAACTACCCCATAATGTACGTCGTGTTTTATCAGTATAAAATTCTTCAACCCTCCAAATTTATAATTGTAAATTCATTTTCTACATCACATAGACAGTCTTCCACTCAAGCCCATTTTTATTTACACCCAAATTAGCACTTGAAAATGTGTTAAAATATAAACAATGATTATTATCATTAATTTTTAGTAGTGAATTTATAGACGAATTTTCAACAAAATGATCGAGCAGTGATTCATCAATACTGGATCAATACTGAAAAATTCATTTAAAAAAAAACTACCCCATAATGTACGTCGTGTTTTATCAGTATAAAATTCTTCAACCCTCCAAATTTATAATTGTAAATTCATTTTCTACATCACATAGACAGTCTTCCACTCAAGCCCATTTTTATTTACACCCAAATTAGCACTTGAAAATGTGTTAAAATATAAACAATGATTATTATCATTAATTTTTAGTAGTGAATTTATAGACGAATTTTCAACAAAATGATCGAGCAGTGATTCATCAATACTGGATCAATACTGAAAAATTCATTTAAAAAAAAACTACCCCATAATGTACGTCGTGTTTTATCAGTATAAAATTCTTCAACCCTCCAAATTTATAATTGTAAATTCATTTTCTACATCACATAGACAGTCTTCCACCCCAGCCCATTTTTATTTACACCCAAATTAGCACTTGAAAATGTGTTAAAATATAAACAATGATTATTATCATTAATTTTTAGTAGTGAATTTATAGACGAATTTTCAACAAAATGATCGAGCAGTGATTCATCAATACTGGATCAATACTGAAAAATTCATTTAAAAAAAAACCACCCCATAATGTATGTCGTGTTTTATCGGTATAAAATTCTTCAACCCTCCAAATTTATAATTGTAAATTCATTTTCTACATCACATAGACAGTTTTCCACCCCAGCCCATTTTTATTTACACCCAAATTAGCATTTAAAAATGTGTTAAAATATAAACAATGATTATTATCATTAATTTTTAGTAGTGAATTTTGTAGACGAATTTTCAACAAAATGATCGAGCAGTCATTCATCAAGACTGGGTCAATACTGAAAATTTCATTTAAAAAAAAACTACCCCATAATGTACGTCATGTTTTATCGGTATAAAATTCTTCAACCCTCCAAATTTATAATTGTAAATTCATTTTCTACATCACATAGACAGTCTTCTACCCCAGCCCATTTTTATTTACACCCAAATTAGCACTTGAAAATGTGTTAAAATATAAACAATGATTATTATCATTCATTTTTAGTAGTGAATTTATAGATGAATTTCAAACAAAATGATCGAGCAGTCACTCATCAATACTGGATCAATACTGAAAAATTCATTTAAAAAAAACCACCCCATAATGTATTTCGTGTTTTATCGGTATAAAATTCTTCAACCCTCCAAATTTGTAATTGTAAATTCATTTTCTACATCACATAGGCAGTCTTCCACTCAAGCCCATTTTTATTTACACCCAAATTAGCACTTGAAAATGTGTTAATATATAAACAATGATTATTATCATTAATTTTTAGTAGTGAATTTATAGACGAATTTTCAACAAAATGACTGCTGAAAATTTCATTAAAAAAAAACCACCCCATAATGTATTTCGTGTTTTATCGGTATAAAATTCTTCAACCCTCCAAATTTGTAATTGTAAATTCATTTTCTACATCACATAGGCAGTCTTCCACTCAAGCCCATTTTTATTTACACCCAAATTAGCACTTGAAAATGTGTTAATATATAAACAATGATTCTTATCATTAATTTTTAGTAGTGAATTTATAGACGAATTTTCAACAAAATGACTGCTGAAAATTTCATTAAAAAAAAACCACCCCATAATGTATTTCGTGTTTTATCGGTATAAAATTCTTCAACCCTCCAAATTTATAATTGTAAATTCATTTTCTACATCACATAGACAGTCTTCCACTCAAGCCCATTTTTATTTACACCCAAATTAGCATTTGAAAATGTGTTAAAACATTTTTTTTTGATGGCTCAATACTCGTTTGACTCGCTGCCTCCACCAAAACTAATGCTTTCTCAAGGCGAGAAATTTGATGAAATTTTTGGTCCTCGTCCAAGCATACACAGAGTCAGAGAGTGTGTGCGATACCGTTAAGTCGTTGCCCATGGCATATTATATCGTTTTAATGTTTTTTCACGAAGGCGAGAGAGTCTCGGGAAAGCCAGCGCTTCCTTTCCCCTCCACTTGGAAAGTTAGCGGCCACTAGTGGGTCCAGTAAATCTTGCCTCTGTATCTCCTCTCTCGCTCGCTCTCGCACTTGCCTCTCCGTTCAAGTGAACCAGCGAGCCCCAAAACGTGCAACGAGAAAACTCATCCCCCTATACGTATAGCCATTCTTATTCCCTCGTTACTCGCAGTTCCTCTCGACCGTCTTGGGGAGGGTGCTCTTACCTCTCTCTCTCTCTCTCTCTCTCCCTCTCTCGCTGCTTCTCATTCTTGCCCTCGATCTCCTTATTATATCGTCTTTCCACGCCATAAAATCGGAAAAGAATTTCCAGCAAGCCAGCTAGCATCGGAGGCTCTCAAGACAATAGAAACTAATAAATTTGATTACTGATTACGGAGCTGAATTTTTTGGGGCTCACTGCGTTCGGGGCTCGTTGCATGACCTCCCTCATACCTTGGCGATACTTCATCCACGGCTTTTTGGCTAAATGTGGAAAGAATTTTTTTCGTTAACTCTGCAATTAATCATTATGATTATTTTTATCAAAAGTATTATATTTTTCTAAACAAAAACGTTTTTTCTTTCTCAAGTTGATCGGTAACTATGAAATTAGAAGCTTGATGGAGATGTCTCGATTATTCTACAAATATTCTCATTGAAATTATAGAAAAAAAAATGTTGAAAGTCCATCCACTTTTATGTAATTTTCTTAAATATTTTGTTTAAATAAGGGATGCCTTTTCGAAGCCTGCCATCTGCGAGTTAGCTTGAAAACATGGAGAAATTCAAATAATTCCACAAAATATCATCTTTTCTCATTAAGACGATGAACAAACAATCGTTGTTTTCAAATAATTATACAATTTAATGACTTTTGCCATTGTTTATTATAATTTTTCAATCAAGTTGATAAAATATATTTATTTTATAAATAATGGATTTTCTTTTAAATCCTGCTGTGCGAATTATATTTTAAAATCCGATTCACATTATTTCATGTCATTCATAAATTTCCTCCTGCACCATCTGTGCTGTGTAGGGTCTTATATACACACATATATCTATATATATATATATATGTATACACACGTTTATATATATCTATATATATGTATATACAGGTACATGCGAGAAAAACGTATTAAAATATTGCACCAATAATTCTGTGTACGATCGACGTCACTGGGGCTCAGCTACTCTCGCGTTAAAATCGATTTCGGGTTATAGGTGACAAGAAATCTGTTGACTCAGGGAATATAGGGGAGGATCTGCAATAAAAATAAATATCGACGCACACACGTCGTTCTTCGTTCCTCTGTATGTGGAAAAGTTGTGCTACGTGGGCGATGGTAAAAAAAAAAAAAAAAAAAAGCGAACGAGCATATATGCTGTAGTAGGGATGAAAAAAAAAAAGTGGAGGCGCCGGAGGAAAGAAAAGAAAAGAAAAAAGCGAGATATACGTATGAGGGTACGAAGGGGTGAACAGCGAGGGCGTGCAACGTCCTATCGAAAACCTTCATGATATATACTATATCTTACCCGCCCATAACGATATATATAAAAGTGACATATTTTCGAATGAGGATTTTTTTTTGTTTCATCTCCATGCATCTGCGTACGACCACTAAACTCGCGCAAATGCGACGTTTCACCCTTCAAATCATTGCTGGGAAATTCGGCAATATTTCCCACGATACTTGTCACGCTTCTCAAACGACAATTATAATAACATTTTTCTTCATAAAAACAAAAAATCTTTTCCATTTTCAAATAACATTTATTTCGATCCATCAAAATATTTTTTCACATCACACAAAGTCTGACAATTTTTTTTTTCTCACGGTTTATCGACGAATATTTTTCTCCAATTTGCCAATAACTACCCCGTACAAGTCCATAAGAATAGCTTTGAATTTTCATTGGTATTTCGTGAAAAAAATAATAATAATGGTTCGTGTGAAAAGAAACAAAAATATATATATATATATATATACCTATAATATGCCTATATGGTGAGTTTGGAAGGTTCAAACTGTTTCGCAAGATGTCGTCTCAGCCATTACAGCCCCGCCAATTATAATAACATTTTTCTTCATAAAAACAAAAAATCTTTTTCATTTTCAAATAACATTTATTTCGATCCATCAAAATATTTTTTCACATCACACAAAGTCTGACATTTTTTTTTTCTCACGGTTTATCGACGAATATTTTTCTCCAATTTGCCAATAACTACCCCATACAAGCCCATAAGAATAGCTTTGAATTTTCATTGGTATTTCGTGAAAAAAATAATAATAATGGTTCGTGTGAAAAGAAACAGAAATATATATATATATATATATACCTATAATATGCCTATATGGTGAGTTTGGAAGGTTCAAACTGTTTCGCAAGATGTCGTGTCAGCCATTACAGCCCCGCCAATTATAATAACATTTTTCTTCATAAAAACAAAAAATCTTTTTCATTTTCAAATAACATTTATTTCGATCCATCAAAATATTTTTTCCCATCACACAAAGTCTGACAATTTTTTTTTCTCACGGTTTATCGACGAATATTTTTCTCCAATTTGCCAATAACTACCCCATACAAGCCCATAAGAATAGCTTTGAATTTTCATTGGTATTTCGTGAAAAAAATAATAATAATGGTTCGTGTGAAAAGAAACAAAAATATATATATATATATATATATACCTATAATATGCCTATATGGTGAGTTTGGAAGGTTCAAACTGTTTCGCAAGATGTCGTGTCAGCCATTACAGCCCCGCCAATTATAATAACATTTTTCTTCATAAAAACAAAAAATCTTTTTCATTTTCAAATAACATTTATTTCGATCCATCAAAATATTTTTTTCGCATCACACAAAGTCTGACAATTTTTTTTTCTCACGGTTTATCGACGAATATTTTTCTCCAATTTGCCAATAACTACCCCATACAAGCCCATAAGAATAGCTTTGAATTTTCATTGGTATTTCGTGAAAAAAATAATAATAATGGTTCGTGTGAAAAGAAACAAAAATATATATATATATATATATATACCTATAATATGCCTATATGGTGAGTTTGGAAGGTTCAAACTGTTTCGCAAGATGTCGTGTCAGCCATTACAGCCCCGCCAATTATAATAACATTTTTCTTCATAAAAACAAAAAATCTTTTTCATTTTCAAATAACATTTATTTCGATCCATCAAAATATTTTTTTCGCATCACACAAAGTCTGACAATTTTTTTTTCTCACGGTTTATCGACGAATATTTTTCTCCAATTTGCCAATAACTACCCCATACAAGCCCATAAGAATAGCTTTGAATTTTCATTGGTATTTCGTGAAAAAAATAATAATAATGGTTCGTGTGAAAAGAAACAAAAAAATATATATATATATATATATACCTATAATATGCCTATATGGTGAGTTTGGAAGGTTCAAACTGTTTCGCAAGATGTCGTGTCAGCCATTACAACCCCGCATGGACGATCCGAAACCATTTTTTCTCGCACCGCGATTTTCTATTCCTTCCCCCATTTTTTTTTCATTCTCTCTTTCTCTCTCGACTATACGATTGGTAAAACATCATCGACACTGTCACGGAATACCAAAACGATATACAACAGGATGGAATACATAATGTCACTTTTTCATATATTATATGTATAATAAAGTATCATATATATATATATATATATATATATATATACATGGAATAGGCAACGTCGTAAAGTAACGTGGAAAAGCGTCGCAGTTAAATCGACAAAGTTTTTCTCGAGGCTTTCGGTCCATTGGGAGAAAAAGGCGGAGGTGGGAGTGGGGAGGGGGGGGGGAGACAGATGAAATACGTACTATCCGAATGTTCTCGTTTTTCCGCTCGCGACGACTTTTCGCGATCTTTGCCACTGTGTAAAGGGACTGTATATACTATATATATATGTACTATATATATATATATATATATATATATAGAAAGAGAGAGAGATATATATATATCGTTTCTCTTTGGCGCTCTGGAGAACGAAAAGATAAAGAGTGTTGAACTCTATGCGGCTGCTTCTCAGAGGGTAAGAGGGTACAGTGGGGTGGGAGAGAAAAAGGAATAGGGGTGTATAGGGGGTGTATATCGTGTGAGGGTGAAATATGGTATATGCTCGTGGTGCCTTTCTCTCTCTCTCTCTCTCTCTCTCTCTCTCTCTCCTTCTCTCCTTCTCCCTCTCTTTCTCCGAGTGCCCCGGAAACACTCCCTTACCGACTACATCCGGGGATCCATTACCGAGTTCCGCTGTCCAGCCATCCATAGCACCGAATCAAAGATTTGTGTGTGTATCTCCTCTTCCGTAGACTTCCTCCTCTCTCTCTCTCTCTCTCCCTCTTTTAGCCTTCGAGTAAAAAGGAATTTTAGTACACTCGGATATATTGACACATATAAAGACGAATCGTATATATATGATTTATAATATTGAGACAAATTGATTTTAGAAACCGGAAGATGACTTTAGGTGGCTCATTATAGCGATGGAGATTTAGATTGAAATTGAAATTAGACAAGTCTTAATGTATAATTAATATATTTGTAGAAATTTCTCATTAATTTTCATTCCTATTCGAATTATCTTTCTAGCTCAGTTTGCTGTTTATTCCATTTTCATTCGATTGTGAATAATGTATAACGATCTCAAAGACTAATTTATTATTCTCAATATTTTTAATAAACGTTTTGCAGTAAAAAAAAATTAGCCAGTAAAAGTGAAAAGAATTAGATTTTTTAAATTCTTCGAGCTCCATTTCGTTTCTGGCAAATTTTCGTCACACTTTCTGTGCATGTTTCACAGGGAGGAAGATCAAAGACTAATTTTCTTGCATATTTTTCCAAGGGTGATAATATCATATGGCTCGATATTTTCTGTCGACCAGACCCGAAAAAACGTGATTCTATTTTTAAGCATAAAGTTCGCGTGAGTTTCGAGCCTGCTCGTCTTGGAATTGAAGAGGGTTGAGAGACTCATCCTGACGAGCCCTTGATTTCTCTCGCTTCTCATTTAACGTGACGAACAAATGAGCGAATGAGAGAAAAAGAAATAACGAAAAAGTAAGAGAGAGAGAAAAAGGGAGAGAGAAGTATCTTTATTCCGTCAAGGTTCGAGGAGAATAAAAGAAGATGGAAAGAATCGGAACGTCAGTTGTCTCGCTCGTCACTCGATTGCACAACCCCCAAAAATTTTCAACCACGTTGAATCCCCTGAAACTCGCTCTCTCTCTCTCTCTCTCTCTCTCTCTCTCTCTCTCTCGCTCTTTCTCTCCCGGCATAGCCATAATTCGATTTCACGCCCAAGAAAGTATATTCGTTACATTCAGTCGCGACACCGACAGCTGGTGAATATGAAGATTTTTTCATCCCTCTCTCTCCTTTTCTTTCCCCCCACTCTTACCCCTTCACCCCGCATGTCTAAAAAAATATAAAAATATTTGCAATTCTGTGAGAGTCACGTTCAATTTTATTTATTTAAATAATATATAAAGTCGAGTAGCGCAATAAACGAGACGAGAGTGAATATTTATTTTCACCAGAATATTTTTGTTTTCGTCTCGTCATGGAAAATGGATAGAAAAAAAAAACATTGTTGACCCGCAGCTTTTTCCTCCCTGACAATTAGGGAAATACATTATCACCCCTTTGTTTATCAAATTTTGCGGGCAACACCCTCGCATATTTTCACCCCCTATTACATTAAGAAGGGTGGATAAACGAGACCAAAAGGAGAAGCTCGAAACTCCTTCGCGATGCAACGTATTTTAATACCCGATGGTGGAATGGAATTAAGGTGATTTTACGAAAATAAATGATGACGTGGAAAACCTGGGGAAGAAACGAGAACAAGCTCGACATTTCTGTTTACCACCTTCGTGTGCGCTTGGTGCGTAGATAATTCATTCGCTTCGTTCGCTCTCACCCAAGACTTTTGTTATTAATAACCGATCGTCGGTGAGACTTTGCAAGGATTTTCTTACGACCCTCTATGGTTAATTTATTCGCCACCAGACAGCGTAACATTAGTTTTGCTATGCTCTGCTTCGTCATGCAATTCGTTGCAAATCGACGCCCTTAATTTTTTTTAATTATTACTATTCATATTCTCTAAATTTTATTTTGTATTTGTAATATTATTATTGTGAAGAGGAATAAGTGAATACTCTCTACTAATTTTTACATTTTTTAGAACCCTATTGTATAAAGGTGTCGAATTAATATTGGCATAAGTCACCAATTTTTTCCGGAATTAAAAAAATAAATATTGTCATAAGAAAACAATAATTTTAAAATCCTCCCAAAATAGTGGGTGTGCTTGATTTTCATAAGCTCCAACTCAATGAAGATAATTTTAAGAAAAATCTAAAATATCTTACCTCAATACCTTTTCAATTGAAAAGGTGAATAATAATCACTAGTAGTAGTCAATAGTAGAAGAGAAATAAAAAATTCACAGTAATCTTCTGACAAAATAATAGTTAATATTAATTATTGAAAAATATTCAAATTTTCCCTAATCAATGCATAATGATTGCAAATAGTTTTTCATTATAATTAATTACTTCGAGACGAGAATAAAAAAAAAAAAATTAAACCTGTGATACCTAGTTTGGTTGATTTGGCATGGAGTGCCCCATATATAGTGTGGAGATTATACAGCAATTGATGGTCAAAGCTCGAGGTAGCAGTGAAATAATATCCTGTTAATGATGTTTTGAGGGAAATGGTTGTTCGACTCTTTTGACTCTGAATAAGAGACATTATTCAGTATTAGAGCGACTATTCAGTATCAGAGGGACTATTTGGCGATTGTTAATGTTGCAGAAGAGACTCGTACGTCCATAATATTTTTCTTGATTCAATCGTCGATCTAGAAAACATGCTTGAATTAATTTTATAGAACTCTGGCTATTTTTTCAATTCTTGGATCGAGTGAAAAACACTCTCGCATATTTTTATTGTTTCCATGATAATTCTACGGGAATAATTTATAATGAAAAATATATGAGATATAAAGACGTTAAAAAATTATATATTTCACAATATATTTTTGCATTCATTTCTTTTCTGTGGGGGATGAAGGGCGTGAAGAATAATTGCATTTTCGAGTTTAACCATTGAAAGTGTTAGAACTGACGTCTAATAAAGGCACGTCTAATAAAGAATAGTGCAATATCGTTTTTCTCGAGTGCCCATTCTGTTTTGGGTCTAAATTTTTTTTTATTTTTATTTTTTATCCCACATCTTATCACATGTAAAATTACATAAAAGTGGTGGATAAACATTAGGATAACTAAATGCTAATTTATGGAACGAGCCTTTATTTTCAATTTTCACGATACAGTTATACAAAATGATCGTCAGCAGATTGCGAGAGGATAAAAAAAAAACGAATACAGAAAAGATAAAAAGTTGGACTAGAGAAAAGGAGAAAAGATATGCAGAAGCAGAAAATTATTATCATCATTGAGGGGGACACGACGTGAAGGGAAAGTGCCATTGAAGGTTGAAAAGTGGGTGTTGGTGGTGGGTTGGCGACTCTCTCTCTCTCTCTCTCTCTCTCTGTGTAGAGCGAGTGAAGAGTGAGAGAGTGAAAGCCTTTCTGGCATCGCGTTCTCTATATACTCTATACCGAGTTCGTGACTTTTCCAGGAGCGTATAATTAATTTCCCCTGTCACTCTCTCTCTCTCTCTCTCTGCATATCCCTTCTCCCGTCCTCTCCTTGTGCCTTGTCGTCCCCGTTGATCCTTCGACCAAAGCCTCAATCGCTCTCTTTCTGCCTTTTCCCCTTACTCTAGGATTGCCTCTTCCACCCCTTTTCATTCTCAACCCTTCGCTCTCTCTCTCTCTCTCTCTCTATCTTTCTCTGCACTTATTTTTCTATTTCTCTCCATCTCTCTTTCTCTTTATCTGACTCTGTCGGGAATCCCTCCAGCAGACCCAGCGACAATATTGCTGGCCATTTGGTTCGACAGTGGTGGGCGCCTCCTCGATCGTTCCGCGACCTCCTCCACCTCCTTTCGTGTCTCTCATCCCTTTTCTCCGGGAGTCACGAGCTATCCCGAACCCTCTCCGAGAAAGGGGTGACTTTGCGAACAAGCAACCAATCCTTCTCATCCCCTCTGAAATTTCCCCACCTTTATTTTACTCTCCTTCCACGACGTCGCATACCGAACCGTCAATATCAGCCCACTGTAATTAAACATAACAGATCAACATTTCTACATGTAAGGCTATCCACGAGACGGAATAACCACGAGAACGAAGGTCTGGGAAATTTATACGTACAAGGCCGTTCGTGAGACGTTTATTAGAATTTTTGACAATTTTAGTTCAAAATATATAATGATCATATGACATAATACATATTATAGAATTAAAATAATAATAATAATAAAATTGACAATCAGTAAAGTCCCCAATTTTTCGATAATTTCAAATTATTGTTTTAAAAACGAAATTCTTAAATATTTATGGCATGATAACTTCAGAAACTTCTTCTTCTGGTTGGTTCTATGAAATTTGTCAACATTTTCAAATGAACGAGGAAAATATATAACGTTATCGTGAACTTTGACTGCTTCCAATATTTTACACAGAACATGCAATATAAGATATACATATAGATATAGATAGCGAATCGGTTAATTGGATAAATGTCCGATGAAAGCAACCACGATGGACCACACATCCCATCCTCTTCTTTTGTCGTACCAGTCGCTATGTTATCGTATACTTTCTCCCTTGGTTCTCATATACCCCAAAACCCTCTTTGCTTCCGATTCTCCCTGGAATCGTTCACTCTCCTCGACCCCTCTCAATTTAACTCATTTTCTCGTCCGTGTCCTTACACGCGCACACTCATACATAAATACATACATGGACATATATATATATATATAGCTACGTGGATCAGAGAAAACAATCGCCATCGAGTTGAATTTATTGAAAGCTCATTACTCGATTTTAATCGAATACAAGAACGAGAGCCACAAAACTTCCTTTCACGTCTCGAACTTTTAAATTTTGTATAAGCAGAAGTTTATAAAAATTATATTTGTCCCGTTATAAATGTGAAACGAGAATCTCTTTCTCTACTCTCTCTGCCTTCCTTTTACTTTTCCTATGATTCCTTCTTTAGAAAAAAAAAAAAAAAAAAAAAAATCACCATGGTATGTAGATAGAGAGACTTTCCATGACGGGGCTTAGATCAACGGCGACCGAAGACAGTTATTGGCGTTTAATTGGTCGTACCTTATTATCAATTTGCACGAAATTATCGCGTCTCGGGTTATTTACCAAAACGGATTATACAATCTCGATGTCTCGTGATATTTAATTATTTCTAATATCTACTGTGTCTCCTTTCCTCAAATATTTCCGATAGATTATTATTGGTTTACTAAAACTAAACGAGATTAAATTTTTAAAATTTTATTCTCATAAATTATTTGACTCGAATCAGTGATAGATATTCAATTTCAATTAAAAAATTAATTGAATCAAAATATATTAATATACTGGGAATAATGGCAAATTGATAAAAAATTTACTCTCATTGTACAACGAGCCTTAAAAAATGGTCTGATCAATACTGCCAATATCTACTTGAATCAATATAAATATTCTTATATAGTAGCTATTCGCTATTTCTCCTTCTCTCTGGTTTCAGCGATATTTAGTCTCGAAGCAATTAAGTTGAATTAAGGTCTCGCACTAGATGTCTGGGGCATATATATAGCGCAGCTTGGAAGGCAAAGCAGTAGTTGAAGTCGAGTGGTTGCACTGGCAGTTGGGCTTTCAGACGTAGATTAGGATCCTTAATGCTCGCATGTTAGCGACACTCGAGGCTCTCCTGGAGAAGCAGTAACGTTCTGCCGTCTATTCTATCGCATGGGGTTGTTGGAAAGGCACTTCGTGCACAGGCAAATAAGGCGTCTAGATTCTAATTGCCCGTCATAAATCAGCGACAACACCTGCATTATTCGCTCTCTGTTTATCGGTGAGCTCCGCCACTTCTATCTTCACTCTTGTTCCTTCATTGTTGTTTTGTTACATCATGCACATAAGCAAATTATGTACAAAGAGTCGAGCCAATAATGGATATGCAAATACGAAATATTGGAGCAACTGCGAATATCGTCAATAAAATCTCATTAATATTAACATCCTCGTCGTATATATAGGGAATCGTTCACGTTATACAGTTTGGTATATGGGGGATGTTTTGTTTTTACTGGGGATTTAATGCTAATGTAAAATTTTATATTTTAAATCATCGGTAAATATTTAAGTCTAGTCCTTTAATTATAATATTTATGTTTGAAAGATTGATGGATGGAGATTTTTTAGACACAGAAAAAACTATCTTCTATCTTCACTCTCGTTTCCTCATTGTTGTTTTGTTACATCATGCACATAAGCAAATTATATGCAAAGAGTCGAGCCAATAATGAATATGCAAATACGAAATATTGGAGCAGCTGCGAATATCATCAATAAAATCTCATTAATCTTAACATCCTCGTCGTATATATAGGGAATCGTTCACTTATACAGTTTAGTATATGGGGGATGTTTTTTTTTTACTGGGGATTTAATGCTAATGTAAAATTTTATATTTTAAATCATCGGTAAATATTTAAGTCTAGTCCTTTAATTATAATATTTATGTTTGAAAGATTGATGGATGGAGATTTTTTAGACGCAGAAAAAACTATCTTCTATCTCCACTCTCGTTCCTTCATTGTTGTTTTGTTACATCATGCACATAAGCAAATTATGTACAAAGAGTCGAGCCAATAATGGATATGCAAATAGGAAATATTGGAGCAACTGCGAATATCATCAATAAAATCTCATTAATATTAACATCCTCGTCGTATATATAGGGAATCGTTCACGTTATACAGTTTGGTATATGGGGGATGTTTTGTTTTTACTGGGGATTTAATGCTAATGTAAAATTTTATATTTTAAATCATCGGTAAATATTTAAGTCTAGTCCTTTATTTATAATATTTATGTTTGAAAGATTGATGGATGGAGATTTTTTAGACACAGAAAAAACTATCTTCTATCTCCACTCTCGTTCCTTCATTGTTGTTTTGTTACATCATGCACATAAGCAAATTATGTACAAAGAGTCGAGCCAATAATGGATATGCAAATACGAAATATTGGAGCAACTGCGAATATCGTCAATAAAATCTCATTAATATTAACATCCTCGTCGTATATATAGGGAATCGTTCACGTTATACAGTTTAGTATATGGGGGATGTTTTATTTTTACTGGGGATTTAATGCTAATGTAAAATCTTATATTTTAAATCATCGGCAAATATTTAAGTCTAGTCCTTTAATTATAATATTTATGTTTGAAAGATTGATGGATGGAGATTTTTTAGACACAGAAAAAACTATCTTCTATCTCCACTCTCGTTTCCTCATTGTTGTTTTGTTACATCATGCACATAAGCAAATTATATGCAAAGAGTCGAGCCAATAATGAATATGCAAAAACGAAATATTGGAGCAGCTGCGAATATCATCAATAAAATCTCATTAATATTAACATCCTCGTCGTATATATAGGGAATCGTTAACGTTATACAGTTTGGTATATGGGGGATGTTTTGTTTTTACTGGGGATTTAATGCTAATGTAAAATTTTATATTTTAAATCATCGGTAAATATTTAAGTCTAGTTCTTTAATTATAATATTTATGTTTGAAAGATTGATAGATGGAGATTTTTTAGACACAGAAAAAACACATTTGTGTACTCTTTTTATGGGATTATAACCTCCACAAAGTTTTGATAAGCGACGGATATCCTCGAAAAATGACTATCGATATAATAAAAATATTCTATGCATCAAAATATTTCATTGCAATTTTTATGCATATGTTTAATGTCCGAATAAAATTGGCTGTGTCCTTTGACCTAATGAATTTTAATTACTCGATTGTGCATTCGGAAATTAATCGTCGAGAGAGTGACACTTGCTTTCGTTACGCCGTTGAACTCGTTGAATTCGGCAAATTCAATATCGTGGACAGATTTTATACAATCAGATTGGCGAAATCTAATTCTCAATGGGCCATAATTTCATTGCTGTTTTATTCAATAGTGCTATCGAATTTTCGAGCAACCATCAATTATCATGGGATTCAATGAAATATTGTGGTTATGTCATCGTATCAACGTTTGTGAATTGTTGATGACGATAATCAGTCGTTAGCTCGAATGAGCGTGGAATTAGTATCGTGGATGGTCACAGAGAGAGAGAGACAGACAGATAAGGGAAAGAGAGAGAGAGGGGGGGGGGTGGAGGATTATTGCCGAATATGTAAATCGTTTCACAGTCTGTTCGCTGCTACTGTTTGTCATTTTTGTCGTTTCTGTGTTTTTTGTGTTGTGACCCTCCCTCCAGGGTCTGGAACCCTCCGGGTTCTCGGGGTGATTTAATTCGGTCAAAAAGCGGTAAATTAAATAAGCTTTTATGTCGCCCATATTTTCAAGAGGGCGCTCGAGTAATACGGACAAATAATTGTCAAAAGTAGCTTGTAGAACGTGTATTTTTATATTTCCGCGAGAAAATAAAATTCAGTGCGTTTAAGTAGTGAGTGTTTAAAAGTACCTGCTGATCACTCATTTTTATGAAAAAAAAATCGATTTTTTAAAAAGATATTTCTCGTGTAGTCAAAACAAAAATTAAATAAATAAAAAGAAAATGTAAAAGAATTAATATCATATTGGAGATACTAAGAACATTGATTATAAAAGATACTAATATCGTGAGGATATTTATAAAAATGTTTCACAATATTTGATGTGCCAAATTTTCAGAGAATTTTTAATCTTGACGAAATATAATCGCTGATTTCTTTCAACATACATTTTTCTAAAATGTCTTTTTCTATCTGTCCTTTTCTAACTTTCAAAATACCCGCCATCTCTAGAAACTTTATAAGGCTGAAAAATCACTCACAAGTCACAATTCAGTTTCCAAGTAGATCAATCATTAATTATAAACAATTGGGATAAAAAAATTTATAAAACTTATGAATGGGCAATTATTTCAATTGTTTTGACGTCATGCGTGATAAAAAGTGTAAAATATTTTTTCAGGTGCGATAAAAACATTTGTGATAATTTTCCATACACGCATGACCCCTTGTCTCATTCAATTTCGAATCAACCCCTATACACTATAGAAACAAAAACATTCACTCACACACTCACACATATATATTTTACGAGAAAAATTATTTCAAGACACTGACGAAGTTTTAGGGTCGTAACTCCTTTTATGAAAAAGTGGCGTCTGGTTAGTTTTTATTTTTTTTTATTTTTTCATACTACAATGTCTCTGACCCAGGCTCGCATCAAAAGTCAAAAGTGGTGAGAAAAGCTACTCTCTTCTCGTGGCTTTCGTATATAAAAGCAAATAATCGTATACAAACGGTTTTACGAATGAGCCTCCGTCACTCTCTTATTACAAAGTGAAATACAGTCGTGGCTCGGGATGAAGTGTGCACGCTCAACGATCACGAAGAAGAAAAGTGCGGCAAAGATAAAGAGAGAAAAAAAAAAAGCCCAAGAGACGAAAGAATGAAAAAAGTGGGATGTATAGTACGAGAGGAGAGTCAAGCAGGATGAGAAAAAAGCCGCCTTCGGGCCAATAATACACCGACAACCTTTATTTTATTTAAGCGCCCTGGCTTCTCGTTCCATCCCCAGTTTTTCATTACGTTCATTTTCAACACTCCCTATCTCACCGTTGCGCTCTTTATATTCCAAGAGTTACATATCCGAGAGAGAGAGAGAGTGAGAGAGAGAGAGAGGCTACACGGCCAAAGCTCGAACAAAATCGCCCTTTCCCTCCGCCCCTATTACTCAAATGCTTTATTTACTATTCTTATTTTTTCTTCTCCTCCAACCCATCTAGCACACGAGCCCTCTTTCTCATTGGAATATTCTATCTCGCGGTGTGTCTCAAAGAGAATCGATATATATTCTTGCATGTTATATGAGCAAGCAAGAAAAAAACGCTAGGGGAAATAACGTAAAGGGTGCACAGAGAGAGAGAGAGAGAGAGAGAGAGAGAGAGAGAGAGAGCGAGGGGGTGGCGTTTTTTTTAACTTTCAAATGCCAAAACTCAAGAGAGAGCGTAAAAACCGAGGATAGTAAATTGACGACAAAGCATCTTAGATACAGTCGATTTCACCTAAACGGACGTTGCACGAACAAAAAAAATAAAAAAAGAAAAAAAAAAATGCAAATATATATATTTATCGGGGATTTAGTATCGTGCGATTTCTCTCGGTAACGGTGAACGGGGAAGAAAAAAAAAAGTTTTTCACTACGACGAAAAAGGGATTTCTTTGCTTGAATCCCCATAGCCGATCTAAACTGCGCCCTCTATCCCGCTCGTTGAGCTAACGTTCTCGTACATACAACATATATAGCATACAAAACTCATACGCGAACCTTGGATATTGGAATCGATCGTTCGTAAGAGGGATATAAGTTAAGTGTGTGTGTGTGTGTGTGTGTGTGTGTGTGTGTGTGTGTGTGTGTGTGTGTGTGTGTGTGTGTGTGTGTGTGTGTGTGTGTGTGTGTGCGTGCGTGCGTGCGTGCTTGCGTGCGCGCGTGCGTGTGCGTGTGCGCGTGCGCGTGTGCGTGTGCGTGTGCGTGTGCGTGTGCGTGTGCGTGTGTGTGTGTGTGTGTGTGTGTGTGTGTGTGTGTGTGTGTGTGTGTGTGTGTGTGTGTGTGTGTGTGTGTTTCGGGACAAAACGATTGACGTAAAGTTTCTGTGTACGTCAGAAATGTTCTTCTCCAATTTCTGATCTCAGAACAAAAACTTTTGCCTCGTCGTTGAAAAACTTAAGTCTTTGCCATGTAAATAGAAAATGAAACGAGAATCACGTTTCTTGTGATATATCCTTGAAAAAGCTCTGAGCAGGACTATTTTTTATGCTTCGTTCGATAACTTCATCGCGACGTCTCATCTTCTATTTTTAACTGCTGACCGTGCTCTGAATTTTTTAGGATCAAATGACGAAATGATCATTTTTAGGAACGAAAAAATACGTTCCGAATTATTTGTCTGAATTACAGTGCGACAAGACGTAGACGAAATTTTCGAAATTGTTAATTTTTTTATTATTTAAAATAATTGCAGGGGTGTCAGATCAATTTTACCTGTTAGTATATACGAGACATTCTCGTTCTCCAGCATCGGCGAATACAAGGTGTACGGCATGTAACTATATAGATATATATTCTAGCACGGTATAATATATATGCGAACAGGTTAAAGGGACTATTCTGTACGTGACTGCACCCAGGAGTGCCAGAGAACAACCGATCCGTGTACATCTACATATATACATATACACACACACAGGCATATATATATATATAAAGTTGAGCGACACACAGACGATGAGAACAACCTAAACCTTTCTCTACTTTCTCTCTTCTGGCACGGTCCGCACAGACTCTGCTCTTTCTCCTCCATTGTATACTTTATTGTGGGCATTATTTAAATGAGCACAACTTTGGCGTAATCTTGCTACTGGCCTGGCAGTTTAATCGGGTGTTTCCTTTCCTTCCCTTTCTCCGTCTATACGATGAGTAAATTTTCTCTCTCTCTCTCTCTCTCTCTCTTTCTCTCTCTCGTCTTTCAAGCACAATAGTCCAACAACAGTTTTCGAGGGTATATATAGTCGATAAGTCGATGATGCTTTTGGTGCATGTTTTTCCCGTGATTAAACGTCACCCAGCATGTTGTTCTTTTGGATATAGCCTGTAAAAGTATCTTTTAAAGTCTGAATAGAGGAGGGGAAAACGGTTTATAAAGACAGAAATTGTGACATTTTCATAATGAATAACTCGAACAGAGGAAATTGACGACTAACCGATATCGGAATGCAGAATATCCTTGTAGATGCTGAAGGAAAAGAACCAGCAAAAGATATGAGAGATTGTGGTAGTGACGATGTGCAGTCATCAAACGAAGAAGCTAAAGCAAAAGCATTTCTGGAGCTTGTCAAAATTTCCAGTACTGGAACTTGCCATTCGGAAGCTTTTTTTTGCCAACGGTTTATGCTGACGAGAAATCGCTTATGTGCATATGGCCAGTGCAGGATTTGCATGAAGTCCTTTTGGCTTCTAATCGTTGTCTCCTCCCACATAGCTCTCCTATTTGTGCACTCACGAAGCTTTTGTATAAGGCAACTGGAACTCCAACTAACGTGTTCGTTTCGAATGTAATTGGCGTGGAGACATTGGAGTATGAAGTTTGGGCTCTGTTGTAAAATTACCATTTGATAAATCGTAGGGAACATTTGCTCTTTGTCGTCTGTAACTTTGGGGGAATTTTGTGTTATTTGACAATTATGTTGATAATGTCGCAACTCGAACGAATTTGAAACAGTTTAATTGATGATGAGAGAGAGAGAGAAAGTCGTTAATGTTAAATATTGCTTTCACGTATTTCTCATTTTTTTACATTCTGCTGTATATGTGGAAACGAACATTTTCAAAACTACTTTCTGATACGAGACTTTATAAATAGGGAAAAATAACTATGAAACAATGAGAAAGTTCCAGTTTACCCCTTTTTTTAATTATTGATTAGCAAGATTCTGCCAGGGGCAGACTCCTGGGATGGAATCGCGGTCCAGTCTTATGTTATCTTACACTATCTTATGCTATGGTACGCCTACGCTCTGAATGACACATGCTGACGGTAGATAGCGTAGCATAAGATAGTATAAGATAATATAAAATAGTATAAAATAGCATAAAATAGTATAAAGTAGCATAAAATAGTATAAAATAGCATAAAATAGTATAAAGTAGTATAAAATAGTATAAAATAGCATAAGACTGAATTAGGATCCCACCCCTGAGGGGACAGTATAACGGTTTACGCAATTTACCCCTTTTTTAAATAATTGATCAGCAAGATACTGCCAGGGGCAGACTCCTGGGGTGGAATCGCGGTCCAGTCTTATATTATCTTACACTATCTTATGCTATGGTACGCCTACGCTGTGAATGACACATGCTGACGGTAGATAGCGTAGCATAAGATAGTATAAGATAATATAAAATAGTATAAAATAGCATAAGACTGAATTAGGATCCCACCCCTGAGGGGACAGTATAACGGTTTACGCAATTTAGCCCTTTTTTAAATAGTTGATTAGCAAGATACTGCCAGGGACAGACTCCTGGGGTGGAATCGCGGTCCAGTCTTATATTATCTTACACTATCTTATGCTATGGTACGCCTACGCTATGAATAACACATGCTGACGGTAGATAGCGTAGCATAAGATAGTATAAGATAATATAAAATAGTATAAAATAGAATAAAATAGTATAAAATAGTATAAAATAGTATAAAATAGTATAAAATAGTATAAAATAGTATAAAATAGTATAAAATAGTATAAAATAGTATAAAATAGTATAAAGTAGCATACAATAGTATACAATAGTATCAATATCATACAATAGTATAAAATAGTATAAAGTAGCATAAAATAGTATAAAGTAGCATAAAATAGTATAAAATAGTATAAAGTAGCATAAAATAGTATAAAATAGCATAAAATAGTATAAAATAGCATAAGACTGAATTAGGATCCCACCCCTGAGGGGACAGTATAACGGTTTACGCAATTTACCCCTTTTTTAAATAATTGATTAGCAAGATACTGCCAGGGGCAGACTCCTGGGGTGGAGTCGCGGTCCAGTCTTATGTTATCTTACACTATCTTATGCTATGGTACGTCTACGCTATGAATGACACATGCTGACGGTAGATAGCGTAGCATAAGATAGTATAAGATAATATAAAATAGTATAAGGATCAGGATCCCACCCCTGGGGTGACAGTACAACGGTTTACGTAATTTACCCTTTTTTTTTCATTTTTGAAATCAAAATCTACCACCATCACATTAGGATCTCGTCCCAGGTCCCTTCATATCAATATGATATAATGTGTTTGATTTTTTAGATCATAATCTTCCTAAATTATAAAATGATTCGATCTTTCAATGGCGCCAGTTATCCTATTACGATTGTCATCACAGCAGTTTTATTACGATATTATTATTTATATTATGCCGTAAACATTTCTGCAGTCAAATTTTCAGAATTCCACAATGAACACATTAAACGTAGAAAAGGGCCGAGAGTAATTTATCCATCTAGCAAGTGTTTTTTCCGGGTTGAAAACGTGCATATCCGCAGGCAATCACTTTGTGAAATTTCCTCGTGTAAATCAGCAGCCACAGATCCTTTTCCGCTAGATGCTTCGTTTACTGTACTATTTTACGTATATTTATGTATATTTTACTAGAACGTGGGTGTTCCTCATTGAGCGTGAGAATCAAGAGCCCAAGGGCTAGGCTTGACCCTTCACCCTCGCAGCCATTCAGTGTAAATGCAAAACGTACGGATTTAGTAAACGTACGGACGTTTTAAAACGTTTCTACTAATTTTCCTTCGAGTTCCCTTTGAACGTTGAGAAAATCTTAATAATAAATTACATTCTAACATTCCCGTTTTCATATTTACCTTCTCATTATGTTCATTTCAATTGCACACTGTGCGATATTTATATCAACATACAGCTGTGCAAAAATTTTCCAACCGGAATAAATATGATTTTCCACATTTATGCCCATGTGGAATTTAAATTTATCTGGATTAATCTTATAAGCAAAAATTATTATACCTCATAGCAGTAAATTTCGATATACCGTGACAGGAAATTAATGAAATCGTTCGAATTCAGCATAATAGGGAAAGGAAAATTGATGGAGTAACGACTAAGGGTTTTAGCTGTACAACTGTATATGCTCCATACGTGTATGTCGCATGGCACTTTTGGGATTGTCCTATAGTTTGTCGTAGAACCGAATGGTCGCTCAACGAGCGTCACTTTCGTACGTCCTTCTGTCTATGTGGGTCCTTGGCAATTAAGTCGAATTACGTGTAACAGCTGAACATTAACTGGCAATGCGAACCTTCATTTACTCGACCGTTTGCCACACACCAAAAGCTTCCTGGGTGTCTTCTGTGACTCTCTCGTCGTCCCTTCGGTCATTCGATCTTCTCTCATTATCTCCCAGACGAATTTTCGAACCAAAAGTTACAGTCATAATTGACTGGCACAAAAAGAGGAGAAAAATGTGAATTATACATAAATTATTTTTCTTCGCAGCCTCTAAACATTAAAAAAACAATAAAAATGCTATAAAAACGATAAAAATTACTTTAATAATTAGGATAACCAAGGCATTTTTTAAAATTATTATGTTAAACGAGTATGTGCATTTAACGATTTGAGCAATAAAAAAATAGAGTCACGTCAATCTGAAGGCTTAAATCGATCGGAGAGGTGAAATTTTCACATTTCCCGTTTGGGTTTATACGGGCTTTTTTTTTCTTCTTCAAATTACATTATTTTTTATCATTCAAAACAGAAGAGGATGAACAGGAATATATAGTTTGTGTGTTACGTGATCCAGAGAAGCCTCGATTTTCTCTGTTATCTTTGAGACGAAATTATCGCCAAAGCAACCCTCCTTTTCTCATCCTATATATTCTCGTCGTCGACGTACCTTTCACACGTTTCTTATCTATCCTGTGTGGGCTTCGGGCCACCTTAAGCTCCAGCGTGCTAGAAAGAGCGAGTGAGAGTAACTACCGAAGATATCGACTCTGCATATGTATCAACTCGGCTGTTTTAACCGTTTGGATATACTCGATAAAGAGGAGAGAAGAAAGGAGAGAAAGACCAAAATCTCCACCACAAACGGGGGATGAAAAAGAACCCGGAGACGATCTTTTCTTTCACGATCTCGTTCATCCCTTCATGGCTCGACCCACCCTCTTCAAAAAGAAAAAACCAGCAAAGAGCCAGAACAAACGTACAAAAAAAAAACAAAGTTGAAGTGGTTTCCCACGTAACGGTGTGCCTGAAACAGCTGGCTGGATGTGAGTGAGAGCATATATCTTTTTTTTTTTTCATCCATTCGCGATATATACATTTGTCAATATATCGGCTTTGTGTATTTTCCAAAGAGAAAACGAAAGCTGCCATGTCAGTGCGTGTGTATATGCTATGGATTTTTCGCAAAGAGCCTGACAAAAAATCATACATATATATATTTATATATCGTGAAATGGGTATAAAGCGAGTACATGAGATCTCGTGCACGCGCTACGGAGTCCAAGAGAGAGATATTGACGGAAAAAAGTGAGAGAGGGGGTGGCAGGCTCGTTTTGAAGAGTACATCAACAACGCGAGTCAAGGGTAGCTCTGCGATAAAAGCTTTTCATGCCCTCATTTTACCACTGGCTTTATATTTGTGGCTCTTCAATGTGTGCGATTTTCATATACATATATAATGCTCAGATTTTGTTAGTCCTTCGGACTTTGCGTATTTAGCGTGTACTATGTCCATACACACAGGATATTTTCCATGAGCAAAGACTCTTCAAAGAAATACCAGAAAATATCGTAGTTGCATCCCGGGCTTCTAGTCTCAAATCATTAATGTCCAGGTCAGGTCATAAGAGAGAAAGAGTTGGGAGGCCAGGATGCGGTTGTTTATTATTCTAAATTCAACGTTTAGGTTCTCACCATGACTTTTATGTGTCCTTATTTGAAGATTTATATAGTTTTTCTGTACTGTTCATGCCCATATTTTAGTCCCTTTATATATTTACCTAGGATCCTTGATCTTCACGAGGAAAAAAAGGTAAAATAAGGATAAAACGAGTATCTTTTTTTTAAATATAATTTAGGGATGATTATTAGATGGGTTGAACGATCAGCAAATTATGGCAGTAACAGAGTGTGGCTGACCATTGACTTGATATCCTCGGTCGTCAATCAATACATATGATTCATCTGGAACTTTTAAAAATAATTTCTAGAGCAGATTTGACCTCAATGATGAGTTTTTTTCAATATTATTCAGAGGATGGTATGAACAATATTTTAATATCTCTTGAGAACTTTTTATAGCAAATTCGGTGAACTCCATTCGGTTTTACTTTATTATCTGGCTTAGCTAAGACATTTCTACAAGTTCCTTGTTAAATTTACACCTGACCCATTCAAGGTTTATGAAATGGGACTCTCACAGTAATCAAGGATTATTTGACACCAATTTGATTTAAGTGGAAGGAACTGAAAAAAAAACTATCATCGCAGTTTATGATGTCAGGATGACATTTAGATGGTTTAGAGAACCAGAAAAGTAGACTTGTTGGGTATTATTACTATTTGGGAATTGTGAGGGAAAGTATTTGGGTAAGTGTACAGTGATTGGCCAATGACCTGTCATCCTGACCCCTGACCTTTTTACATTTAAGAAATGGAACCCTCACAGTAATCAAGGATTATTTGACAGCAATTTGATTTAAGTGGAAGGAACTGAAAAAAAATTATCATCGCAGTTTATCATGTGAGGGTGATATTTAGATGGTTTAGAGAACCAGAAATGTAGACTGACCATTGATTGACCATGTGATTGACCTGCCATCTTCGATCGTTAATCGGTATGTGATTACCCCTGTCTTCTTTCGAATGACTACAAAAGCAAATTCGAAGCTCAATGTTCGCTTCGAAACTGAGTGATCGGAGAAGAATTATTTCAATAGCAATGAAAACTTTTTGTAGTAACGACGAGGTCCTCCGTAACCCCAATGAATAGGTATTATCGTGCAATAAAGATGAAAACATGGACGGTAAAATCCCGCATCCTCGTTAAGAATTTAAAAATGGAGCCTTGCCAGTGGTCAACAATTATTCTGCAGAAATTTGAATGAACAAGAGCGAGCTGAAAAAGCCCTTATTCCTGTTTACAATTTCACGATGATAATTTGTTACCCAGCGATGCATGAAGAAATTTGCCACACAAGCGTGTAACGCCCATTAACGATCATAATGCGAGTAAATAAATTATCGATGTCTGAGAGTCCAAGGGGAGTTATGAGTCAGTTCTTCGTGGCGTGGACGAAACGTTTAAGGGTTGGTGGTCCCATAGGGTAAATCACTCGCGCTCTCCTTCACGCACCCTCTCCCTCTCTCCATCTCTTCCTTTGACCATCTTCGCATCTCCCATACCTTCAGCCTTTTTCGGTTCACCTCTCTCCGTCTCTCACCATCATCACCACGTGTTTCGGTATCCTTACTCGGCATAATGGCCACGTGCTGTTGATGCACGAGGGTGAAATTCTCGTGATCGGTAAACAAGTTTCGTGGGTCGTTAAAGCAAAACGGTTAAACCGATGACCGTAATTCGGTCTCGAGTTTCGTTATGGACAAACCCCTCCGGGAAACGAAAGTGTGGTGAGATGGGGTATTCGTATCAAACTTGTTTACAGCTCGTTTTCTCCTCATCGTGTCTTTTCACAGACTGTTTTATCAATAAGATCGGTCTGGCGTTGATGCTGCCCCATTATCTTATCATATCGCATGTAAACATTCTCATTAGCATTATTATTTGTCCATCATTAATAGGCATTGAATATGCAAAAATGCTTGAAATTATGCTCAATTATTCGACGTAAAGTAGAAATTTTTTGCATTTATGTCCAAGTATGAAAAAATTATTTTTTTTAAATGAAAACAAACTGAGCGAGAAATTTTTATCTTGGAAGATGGTTCGAATGTAAATAATTATGGACTCTCAATGGGATGTTTTATACGGAGAATAAACAGGAAGGGTTCATATCAATTATTATCAGTTCGATAAATATTAATTCATCAAGAAGACGTGATATTGGTTATGATTGGCTTATGATTGAAATTATTATTATTATATTTTTTTATTACTCTGTTCGAAAGTATACCCTTGCGGGCTTTCACGTGACCCTTCCAATTCCCCTCCTAACACTCCTTATCCTCACTTCGCTGAGCTAATCTAACTTCCGGTGCGTCCTCAGCCAACTTAGCTATACTGAATTGCATTCGCCATGGGCACAGGGAAACTGCGGAAAACACATGTACGACACAGTTGGCTCTTTCAGCAGAGTTTTGGTGTTCTTACAAGAAATCATCAGATTCTGAAAAGATTACTTCCCACTCGGCGATTTGATGCGCCAGCCAACGCACGCGTAAGCGGTCACCGCACCAAGTATTGTCCGCGTCCAACGCTTCTGCACTTTGGTGACCGCCAGAGCCACACGCCGACCGCGCAACTATCGCTGTCGGTCTTATAATTGAAATGATATTATTACTATTCGATTTTGGTACAAATTATTGATCGCTAATTGGATATGTCATAGTTCAGGACACGAACTTAATCTGAAATGAGGAGAAAAAGAAAGGAAAAAGACAAAGATTTTTAATAAATGATTGATATTAAAAATCGTCAAGCATTTGCCAATGCTGGGTGTTACTTGAATATATCTTTGAATCTTTATCACGTAGCCGATAATTGATTTCTTCCAACTTAGTAATATCGATTGGTAAATTGGAGATCGTTAGTAAAATTTCGTATTAAAATAAAAGAGAAACGTGTGTCTGCTTTGATGAGACACGACAGGCGATCCATGGTAGACAGCGAGGCGGCGAGCAAAACTCAGTTTAGTCGTATATTTTTCCAGTATGCGAGACGGTTGTACGATTCAAAAAGGGGTTCCCTCACATCCTCCAGTGTGTGCAATAAGCATATTATTTACCATTCCCTCACAGTGAAACTGACCGTTGCCCAAAAATTTCCCTCAGTTTCTTTGCAGCCGGCAAATTGCTTGTAAAATCCATCCATGACAGCATCACCATACGAATACGCTGCAGCATTTTCGTTCTGGGCTAGATATGACTGCGCTCGAGAAGAGAAGAGAGCATTTGCATGTGGCGATCGACGAGGCGGAAAGCGTAGTTTTGCCTTCCGGGAATTTCTGTGTCTCGTACAATTCCCCGCTTCCCCTATTTTTCCCATCCCCCATGCAACCCCTTGATACCAGGACGGAAATCATTCGGCGCGCCATTTCTGTGCGTATCCTTTGCATTTTCAATCTTCCCTCTCGTTCTCTTCCACTTGAATCATTTTTTTACAAATCTTTGCAATAATAAAAATCGATTTTTATTCCCCAACTGATTCAGGAGTTGTTAAACAATAATATATAAATGTAATAATTTTCACGAGAGAAATAAATAATATGAAATAAATCCTTCGTTATATATACATCATTCCCTTTTTTCATACGCTTGTCCTTCGGCTGCTTGCAGTTACCATTTCTCATTTCTTCTCTTTCCTTATTCTTCCACTCAAATCGCTATCGTGCACATTTTCGTAAGAAAATCTTTTTTTTATTAGTCAACTTTCAAGCTTTTCGCATATTACTTTTATTTTTCAATTGACCGGGTAATAGTGTCAAGCTTTTCATTCTCTTTCGTAAAGTTTTGGTTTGTTTTATTTTTGGTAAGAGGCATTGAAAGAGCGACAAAATTGGATTCTGACTTTGAGGATAACCCAAACATTAAATTTTCTCTATAACGGCTGTTTGGTGGGAGGGTGTGCGAGCTTGGTTTTCCATCGAAATATTATAAAATTAACGCAGACACCGAGGCAGAGTTACTTAGGGCGACTTAACGAATATAGATTAAAAGTTGGTCGAACTGACGGTGGACGGCAGTGAAGGTGGTGATGATGATGGTGCAACGAGAGCAACTATGGCGTGGTCTGATCTTGGGGTTGCGGAGAGGCTTGGCGAGCGAATCGCGTTGGTTAGTTGGTTGGTTTTGAGCTTTTGGTTCTCTCTACCGCTCTCTCTATTTCGTCCTTTCTCTCTCTCTCTCTCTTTCTCTCTCTGTCCCTCTCTCTCTCTCTCTCTCTCTCTCTCTCTCTCTCTCTCTCTGTCTCTCTCTGTCGCTCTCTCTCTCTCTCTCTCTCGCTTTAGGCTCTTTCTATCTCGAAGCGAAGGGCACAGTATGGTGTTTGTATTTTAATGAGGGGGAAGCTATGCTAATCCTCGTGGCACGTCGTCACTATATATATATATATAGTATGTATACATCGCCTGGGACCGTTTTTCCATTTTCGCGAACGGTACCTCGCAGCCGATTTCGCGGAGCAAAATGAGAAAACAGAGAACCCGCGCGAGAAAAGGGCAGTGGAGAAAAGCAGTTACGGCAACAACGGCAGAGGGAGATAGCGAGAGAGAGAGAGAGAGAGAGAGAGCGAGAGAGAGAGAGAGAGAGAGAGAGAGAGAGAGAGAGAGAGAGAGAGAGAGAGAGAGAGAGAGAGAGAGAGAGAGGGAGAGAAAGAGCGAGAGAGAGAGAGAGAGAGAGAGAGAGAGAGTATCAACGCAAGCGTGAAAAACCAGAAACCGTAATAAATTCACACTTCGCCTCGTGTAGGTATTTGCACATTTTTCGAAGGGGGTAACGGCAGGCTCTACAACACCGCATCGTTTTTTTAAAGGGGGTCTATACTACTATTCCGAAATCCAGATGGTTCTGCCCTGGTACTGATACACTTATTGTACCCCCTAAAAAAGTAAGATCTGGAACTTAATATAATTTCGAAAAATATGATTTGATCAATAATAAGCTCGAAGATTTTTTTAATTTCATGCTCATTATATCTTACGGCTGATCTCAGCTGATTTTTATACAGGACTTGAAGTTTCGGATTTAAAAAAATCTAAAACTCCATCGCTGAGTAAATAAAAATCATAAGTCGATAATTTGTAACGTTCGAGGAGCACAAGAAGCATCGATAGGTGAATTTATGATTTTTTTTGTTCAGATTTTTGTTGTCGGCATTTTTTAAAAATCCTTCAGTAATTTTCACGAAAATAAAGCTCAGTATTTTGCATTACTCATAAGGGGGTGGCGAGCGTGGTGAACGAGTGTTCTACAGCCATCGGGACTCTTCCCCCTCGCATTATATATTTCTCTCGTTGTTTTGCCCGACGAGCATATTACATATACAAGCGCCCTCTTGGAGCCGACAAATTCTCCCCTAAGGCTCCCCTGATACCTGACCTACTGCCATAATTTCGACAATCGATATGAAGCTCGAGAAACTACCCCTTGCATTATTGATGAAAAAATAAAAATTTCACGAATTTCTGTGAATGTTAACAAAAAAATGTTTATTACCTAATCCAAAAAGATTCACACTAATGGACTAGAGTAAGAAAAAAACTCAAATAATATAATATCAATATATATGTGAAATGGCGTTTAATTAATCCAAATGAATTTTTTTAGATTAATTAATTTAAACAAAAGCTTTTAAAAATAAACACATGAGATTTTTATACGGCTTATTGGATTTTCTTCTTGCACTTTGCTCAAATTGGATGTGCTCGATGTGGCTCATTTGGCGATTGGTCGATATCGATATATTTGTTTGTCTCAGTAATATTTATTTTCTCGTGAAAGCTTTCCTGCATACAGCGGGGCAAAAAAAAAAGAAGAGAGAAAGAAATACGATGTAAACGTTGCTCTATACGATTCTGGAAGAGAGATAAAAATAAGCACACTGAAAGAAACAGAGGAAATACAAGATCAGTTAACGTATCCTCGAAAAGAGAGAGAGAGCCTTTTTGCCTTTGAGTTTATCGAGTAGTGGTATGCGAGGAAAAAGTACACCCAAGAGTTTCTCTCTTTTTTCCACTTTCATTCTTGTTGTCCCTCACGATTTTCTTCGTCCTCCACTGGAAAAACTCAGGACAGACAGTTTGGAAAAGTAGGAGAGAGAAATCATCGCATATATGTATATATATATATTGTATAGGATTCAGACAGGAGTCTAGCTGGCATGGGGTTAAAGTTAGTGCGAGATAGGGGCCAATCCAATCGAGCTCGATATATTTACAGATCACTAGATACCTCGTGTACGAGCTGGTTGTTTGGTCATGTCGAAATCTAAATTGCTCGATTGCCAAGATGTCTTTCTTATATGTATATATCTATATATAAATGTATATATTGTTCTTGCTTAGATCAGCTACTTCGCCAAGACTTTTTCGAGCTTGAGAATATAAACAAGGATATAGAAACAAGTGAAGGAGGAAGGATAACGTTTACTTTTGCATTGGAGAACTTTGCGTACTTAGCAAACTTTTTTAATTTCCATACAATGTAAGAAAATAAAAATTAATATACTCTAATTTGTTAACAGGTGAAAAAAAATGAATTTATTCAATTTATATGTCTATGTAATAATAGAGTACAGTTGACACTCATGTGTCTCTTACACAGTCCAAATTTCGATAAGACGACTTTGCTTAAAAACGAGAATGAAAAAGGAAAATGCCCGAGCCATTTTATCCCTCATGGAAATAAATTATATACGGAAAGTATAAAAAATATATAAAATATAAAAACGATAATAAATAATGTATTTCATGTGTATTTTTTTATGTATATATATCAGAAAAATATGAACAAATTAGTATATTCAACAAAATTTTATACTTTTGGAAAACAATTTTTTTCATATTTTACTTTCTATGGGGGTGGATAACCTCCTTGCTCTGAATTTGCCCAAGATCGAACGTAATTTATTACAATGATTTAAAAGTAATTCGAGTTCAATAGCTTAATATGAAAAAACCAAGAAAGGTTTAGTTTATTTTTAATGATCGTTTAAAGTATCTACCCCACACTAATAATTACCTTAGAATCCCCATAGCGGATTTTTTTTGCCCTCTTGTATTGAAAAAAATATATTGATCCGATATTACGAAAAAAAAAACCCCACGAGAAGTATCAACAAGAAGAAAAGAAAAACACTTTATTTTCATCGACGACTCAATTTTTTGCGAATAAAAAATTAATCAACAAGAAAGGCACATCGAGCGTGTATGTATAATATATATATATATATATATATATATCTCTAGCTACGATAAAACTAAATCGATTATATTAATCGATACGAGCAAAAAATCCAATTGTATCCAAAGGGATTACAATCACTTAACGTCGTGGTATACCCAGCTCGGAGAGAGAGTTTCGCGCACCCCTTTTGCTTCGTATAATGTCAATACGAGAATTCTCATGTTTATTCGATTACACGGACCACGCGCGCGCGGTCTCTCCATGTGGCATTGCGCCGGCATGAAGAGCGGGATATCGTCGAGGAATTGGAGAGAAAACGACGAACGAGACGAGAGAGGGTCGTCGATGCCCGTTGGTCGTCCAACGAGAAAAGAAAAAAAAAATTACATTAAAAAGGAAAAAAGTGCTTCGGGGGATGAAGCCAGGGAGCGGGAGAGAGAGAGAGTAGAAGCAAAATAAACGGGGCGTGGAAAGGAGAAGCTTCTGCTACTCCTGCCCTTGTATACATATATATATATATATATATATATATATATATATATATATATATATATATATATATACATCGATGAAACGATAATCCTCGCTTTCGCACCCTTGGCACCTGAACTCCCTCTGTACCGTTCGCAGCCAGGCACCCAGAGGGTGCAAAAGTGGCGAGAGAGTGAGAGGGTTGAAAGATAGAAATGGAACGAGGTGATTCCGTTCATCGATGTTGACCGAAGTTTCGACAATTCATCGACGTGCACGAGAAAGAGAAACGTGCGGAAAACGATTATGCGAATCGAAGGGGTTTTTTTGGGCGGGGGGTCGGAGAGTTTGCACCACCATCAGCAGCAGCCTCGACACGATAAGTTTTACCTTTTCGTATCGTATGTATTTTCAATACTGCGAGAGAGAAAGAGAGAGGAAGGGAGAGAGAGAGAGAGAGAGAGAGAGAGAGAGAGAGAGAGAGAGAGAGAGAGAGAGAGAGAGAGAGAGAGAGAGAGAGAGAGAGAGAGAGAGAGAGAGAGAGAGAGAGAGAGAGAGAGAGAGAGAGAGAGAGAGAGAGAGAAAGAGAGAAAGAGAGAAAGAGAGACAGAGAGAAAGAGAGAAAGAGTGCAGGCCAAGAGATATAGGAAAAGCAAGAGACAAAACGACATAATCCGCGTTTAATTGGAAAACTTTCCGTGCTCGCTTTCCAAACGATATGGGCCCTGGGTATAGTTACTATGTGTATATACGATATACGAGGAATCGAGAGTCCCGACGATATAACTCACGAATCGCGTAATCCAACCAAGCGAATCGACGGAAGAGTCTATCTCGACGATGCGATCATACACTCGAATCTCTTATTTTAGTTCGTGCAGTAATTATTTTGGTATTATGATTATTATCATTGGAAGAGAATCAAGTTTGAATTGTTTCAATCGTGAGTGAAGCGAAGATTTTGTAAAAAAGTTGGAGACATATCGTCGTCGTGAAAAATATTATTGAATGCTTTTTACCATTTGGGCCAATTTACTGCAAGGCCTGTGTATTCATCGTCGTGTTTTACCATTTAAATTTAAATATCTAATAAGAAAGCTTTACCTGATACGTTAAGGGACCAGAGATGGAGTTTACAAAAAGGGTCACTCAAGTAGCAACTATCTGTACGTCCATAGGATGATTCGATAAAGGGTCTAATAGAAATTTTCCAAGGCATTTTAAGTAATGTAGAAAGACTAGCATCCAAATTTCCATAAATATGGGTCCACTGAATCTCAACTAAAAATGGACAGGTTGGCCAGAGGCTCTATGGAATGCTTCGGATAAATTGAATAAGATAACACGCCCTAGTTTAAAGGGATGAAAGTTGACTGATTAGAGAAGATGATCAAAATGTTTTTTACAACCATTTGCAATTTATCATCCCGTTCCGAATAACATAGAATTAAAATGGTAAAACACGACGATGAATACACAGGCCTTGCAATAAATTGGCCCACAATTTATTGCAAGGACTGTGTATTCATCGTCGTGTTTTACCATTTAAATTTAAATATCTAATAAGAAAGCTTTACCTGATACGTTAAGGGACCAGAGATGGAGTTTACAAAAAGGATCACTCAAGTAGCAACTATCTGTACGTCCATAGGATGATTCGATAAACCGTCTAACAGATATTTTCCAAGGCATTTTTAGTAATGTAGAAAGACTAGCATCCAAATTTCCATAAATATGGGCCCACTGAATCTCACCTAAAAATGGACAAGTTGGCCAGAGGCTCTATGGAATGCTTCGGATAAATTGAATAAGATAACACGCCCTAGTTTAAAGGGATGAAAGTTGACTGATTAGAGAAGATGATCAAAATGTTTTTTACAACCATTTGCAATTTATCATCCCGTTCCGAATAACATAGAATTAAAATGGTAAAACACGACGATGAATACACAGGCCTTGCAATAAATTGGCCCACAATTTATTGCAAGGACTGTGTATTCATCGTCGTGTTTTACCATTTAAATTTAAATATCTAATAAGAAAGCTTTACCTGATACGTTAAGGGACCAGAGATGGAGTTTACAAAAAGGATCACTCAAGTAGCAACTATCTGTACGTCCATAGGATGATTCGATAAACCGTCTAACAGATATTTTCCAAGGCATTTTTAGTAATGTAGAAAGACTAGCATCCAAATTTCCATAAATATGGGCCCACTGAATCTCACCTAAAAATGGACAAGTTGGCCAGAGGCTCTATGGAATGCTTCGGATAAATTGAATAAGATAACACGCCCTAGTTTAAAGGGATGAAAGTTGACTGATTAGAGAAGATGATCAAAATGTTTTTTACAACCATTTGCAATTTATCATCCCGTTCCGAATAACATAGAATTAAAATGGTAAAACACGACGATGAATACACAGGCCTTGCAATAAATTGGCCCACAATTTATTGCAAGGACTGTGTATTCATCGTCGTGTTTTACCATTTAAATTTAAATATCTAATAAGAAAGCTTTACCTGATACGTTAAGGGACCAGAGATGGAGTTTACAAAAAGGGTCACTCAAGTAGCAACTATCTGTACGTCCATAGGATGATTCGATAAAGGGTCTAATAGAAATTTTCCAAGGCATTTTAAGTAATGTAGAAAGACTAGCATCCAAATTTCCATAAATATGGGTCCACTGAATCTCAACTAAAAATGGACAGGTTGGCCAGAGGCTCTATGGAATGCTTCGGATAAATTGAATAAGATAACACGCCCTAGTTTAAAGGGATGAAAGTTAATTGATTAGAGAAGATGATCAAAATGTTTTTTACAACCATTTGCAATTTATCATCCTGTTCCGAATAACATAGAACAGATAAAAACGATTTCATCGCAGCTCTCCTGGATTTTTTTCCCCGTATGGGATGTCTGCATTTCAATATCTATGAAATTTTTTGCAGAGACAAAAAATATATATCATCGCAAGTGACCACTGCATGGTGAAGTTTTTCTTTCATATCCATATTCTTGGTACGCGACGATATTTTTTTGCTCTTTTCTACGTAGCCCAAAAGAGGAGAAGAAAGTTTTCAGTCAATTAACTTTACGACGTTTTACAAGCGAACAGGTTAGTTATGAGACACCAGAAAACGTAACTTCCGGAAAATTGCGGGTGGTCATTCACCACATCCATTAACATTATGACACATAATATTTGTAGGTTTTTTTTTTTTGAACTGTCTCGTTGGTATCCATGTGTGCCTTGATCGCATTGCCATGGTCAGAGTGTGAGTGGCACTCACTCGCAACATTTTCCATGTTGGACACGAAATTTGTAGTCTTTTTCTTACCTATCTAAAAGTTCAGCGAGCTCTGGTATCCATGTATAGGTGTGCGTGTGGCTCGAAGTATGGGAAGATCCTTCAGGTGTCTCGGAACAGGGATGGGGTTAAATTTGAAAAGTTTTTAAGTGCGCTTGTCTCACGTCTTACTTCACTTTCTTGGGTTAGGGTTTCCCAAAACTCGGTCCTGGTTGACGTACAAGATGAGAACTTTGCCGAAATGGCCAAGAAAGACATGGGTGAGAGACGGAGAGAGAAAGAGACAGGAACCCATGATGATGTACCCACGCACATTCACTGTAGTTCTTGTTTGCTCGTCAGTCATGTCATTTTCCCCTTGGTGAGAAAACGTTGCATATAACTATATCAGAGCCTACGGTCTCGATGATTAACCTTGCGCGACGCTGGAAAATAACGAACCCCCCACCCCTTCATACCTTGCTTGGCTGACGCGAGTGCCTCTCTGCAAGCTCCTTCGTACTCGGTTTCATCTCGATCGTAAGCTCTCCCTCGCCTATCTGTATCTCTCTTCATCCGTTTTCACATCCCTCCAAGCATCTTCCGTCTCTCTGGGTTTGTATCTTAGTCTTCTGAGACGCGGGGTGTATAACATCACAAAACAGAAGCTGACGAGATACAGGAGAAAGTGCGAGTGAGAACGACTAACAACTATGCTAGCTTGCTCGAGAGAGGCTGTAAATGCGTAATTTCTCTCCTCTGTGTTTCCGGCACAGCTCAGCTAACCAAGGGGTTGGGGTAGTTTAGTTTTCTCTGCGGTTCTCGCGAGTTATACAATAAACCAGTTTGGTCCTTGAGAGGGGGCAGGGCTGTAGGACACCGAGAGAGATGGAAATGAAGAACTATTTAAATTTTTTTTTTTTTTCTTTCAACTATCTCTCCCATGATTTTTGCACGGATAACCGATGAGGGATGCTAACCTTGACAAAAGAGAAAAATGTAATTTTGTATATAAATGTGCTTCAAATCATTCTTAAATGTTCGAATAAAATTATTTTATCATAAGGAGATTTTGGATCGAAGGCTTTCTGAGGATTTGATGTGACTTTTCTCAGTGTTAGAAGGGATCTATATTAAAATTCATTCCAGTTTTCTATTTTTAACTGCATGTGCGAGATCTGAAGGTTTTCAACCATCTTACTTTGATTGAATAACAATTTATTCATCCATTTATTATTTGGCTGACATTCGTTTTAATTCGAGAACGTGTACGATGTGAAATTCTCTTTTTATGAGATGATTTATTTGGTAGGACCGATTTGCAATGTTTGCAGACCCAAGGCGACTATCAAAACTTCTAGATGGTTTAAAACTGATATTATTATTATTATTTGAAATTTTCATAATGACACGGTCGTTTATTAATATCATGAGTAATGTTCATATGGGTTGACATTTCAAAAGGGATCTTTTCATTATTAATTAGGGTAAATGTATTTGCCAAGGGTAACGATTGTAACTATTTTTCCTGTTATATGTAAAAAATGACAAAGAGACTTTGCCTGAAATTCGTTTTAATTCGAAAACGTGTACGATGTGAAATTCTCTTTTTATGAGATGATTTATTTGGTATGACCGATTTGCAATGTTTGCAGACCCAAGGCGACTATCTAAACTTCTAGATGGTTTAAAACTGATATTATTATTATTATTTGAAATTTTCATAATGACACGGTCGTTTATTAATATCATGAGTAATGTTCATATGGGTTGATATTTCAAAAGGGATCTTATCATTATTAATTAGGGTAAATGTATTTGCCAAGGGTAACGATTGTAACTATTTTTACTGTTATATGTAAAAAATGACAAAGAGAATTGAAGCAAACTTATAATATCTTAGCGTTATCATCAATACTTTGAGACTCGATTTGTGCCACAAAATGTATTTTTTCGCAACGAAACTACCCTTAAAGGCCCATTTTACTAATTTCAGCAACACTTTATTCTCTTTATTTGTAAAAAATGATAAAGAGAATTGAAGCAAACTTATAATATCTTAGCGTTATCATCAATACTTTGAGACTCGATTTGTGTCACAAAATGTATTTTTTCGCCACGAAACTACCCTTAAAGGCCCATTTCACTAATTTCAGCAACATTTTATTCTCTTTATGTGGGTCACATCGTGTCTCGAAATAATTCCAGTTCATCCCTTAAGCGTGTATCGATAATTCGCCTTTTATATACTTTTATAGACTCGTATGAATAATCAGTTGTCGATATTGATTCGAGACAGACAATACAAGACGAAATCTCCTCCTCAATATAATACATGCAGCCGCCTAGAATCGTTTTATCGTTTATTAATTGTCATTTAATTTGGTACTTTGATATCTTGCATATCCCGGATAAAATTTATAAAAACCTGTCATACCAGATACGTTTAAATAATTATGTGCTTTGCATTTATCACTTATCGAATGACTTATCGTTTACTTCGGTAAACTTTATCGATCATTTCTCAATTCGCTCGTTTCTTATCTGAATTATAAATCTCGATGATTATCGGTTACGCGAAATTATTAATCACTTGTATGACAGTCAATATGCAGAATAATGAGGGTGGATTGGTTGGTAAACTCGGTGGAGAATCACAGGTAGGATCAGGGAAGTCAGAAATCCGTTATTTGTCGCCAAATTGTTAGAATCAGACAATACAATCTTCTATTTTATTTAAAGGATCTGGTGACGAAGAACGGATTGTTGGCATCTCTCGGTAGGATGTACGTATATGTAAATTCAAGCACCTTGAAATAATTCGAAAGAAATTTGTCCTTTTAATTTTTGTATGTATTTTTTTACTATCCAGTGTAAGCGTATATTGTCCAATATAAAGTAAAATTTAAGGATGCCGAGCTGTGTTCCCGTTTGTCGAGTTTTTAACGTCGAACACGAGTATTCTCCAACGACCAGAGAGAGACAGAGAGAGAGGTCGAAACGTCAACCCTTTTTTATTCGCTCTTTTAAACGTCTTTCAAGTTTTTCGCCTTGGAATTCTTGACGTCCCTCGGCGTGATCGGTAAAAGAGGGTCTCTTCTCCCCTATCAGTTTCTTCTTCTTCTTCTTCTTCTGAATCGTCACCTTTTTCCATTTGCTCTTTGTCACCGATAATTAAATCTAACGATTGCCATATTTTAATTGTATTTTCTCACCCGCCTCATCTGTTATGAAAGAAGGTGGGGGAGGGGAGGGGGGGGGGGGGTTGACAAGAATCGGTGATGTACGTATAATGAGCAGAGGGTCGCCGATTGTTTGGCAAGAAAATAGCACCGATCTGCGACCTTTATATTTTATCATCCCTTTATTTCATCCCTGACTGAAAAAAAAGGCTTTTTTTTACATTTGACTGGGGGATGAAGTGGGTCATATTGCTGATTTGGATTTCGTAGCCGTATGTACGATGTATATTGAATGAACGAAAAAGGGATAAAATTTTAAAAGGTACATTGACGAGTTATCCATAAAACTTTGTCTTTATAATTTTCATAATTTTTTTGTAATTTTTCAAAACAAAAAAAAGAACGTGAATGAGTAAGTCGAAAATAAACCACGCTTGGGTCGAGCTGGATAAACCATGTGAGTAGAAATCTGAATGTGATTTATGTGTTATGAGTACATTAAAAGCGAAAACAAAAAATTGATTATCCGAATAAAAAAATAAATAAGTAAAAAAATTGAAAATTATGTATAAAATGTATAAATTGTAATTTTTTAAATACCATCAAAATTCTACGCTTCTCTCAAACTCAAAACGCTCCAATGCCGTTATACCTGACAGTCGACAGATCCAGGTACTCCATTTATCCTTTCCCACGATTCCCAAGAGTGGAAAAAAAAATTAGGAAGCTTTTTTAAACGACGTTGGGGTTGGTTTAAAAAAGCTGGTAGGCAATAACAACTATTACGTGTGCTGTATATATGTATATTAGGTACGTTTTAGAGGGTGTTGGGAGAGGAAACCGGAAGATTCACCGGAAGATAATCGCAATTGGTTTTGGGGGGATTTCTCGCGGTAATGCCGAGAGAAAAAAAAAAAAAATCTCAATATTGCAGATTGCAATGGGACATGCGAGCCTCCCGAGTCTTCTTTTTACGATTCTCAGCCGTTATTTTTTTTCCTGTTTTATTTTTTGCTCTTTTCATCCTTTCTTTTTTTCTCCTCTCTTCTGCCTCAATCTTTTCTTTGGTTTTTTTTTTTTTTTTTTTTTTTTTTTCGGCTACGAGGGCGAGCAAAGAGCGTCTTTAGTCGTAGTAGTAATGGGTGCGCCCTCTCATACCCTGTTAATCGAACCAAAGCTGCAATCCTTCTTGGGTTTCTCAACCTCCCGCACGTCAACCTCCTTAATTTACCTTACTCGAGAATCTTTTTTATCGCTCGAGTCTCTGCTGGTCGATCATCCAGGTGTGCATTTTTCCTTGGGCGATTTCAGCCCCTCTCTCTCGCCTACTTTTCTCTATTTCTGCGCAATGACTTATTCGTTACTTTAGCGAAATTTTTCTGCCTCGGTGTGAAAAGTTTTTTTTGCATCTGTATAAAATTTATTTTCATTTACAAACCAATTTGTGTTTCAGCTAAAAATTTTCGATATTGCAAACTTTGATTAACTCTAATCAATTTATCATTTCGTCCATTTTTTTGTTTTTTTTTTTTATCAACATCATTCGAAAATTGCACGATAAAATTCGGAAAAGTCGAAAATTTGTTGTGAACTTTATTCATATAAAAAATTTTTTAGACAACTGTATATCGTTTTTAGAAAAAAAACTCACCCCCTTTCAAAATGGATGAATCGACAAGAGACTTTTTTACCCTCAAATTATATTTATTATAACACACTCGTTCACGTGACACTCAAAGGTAAAGTCTGTTGCGTCTATCATTAAAGAAATGCAGTAGAGTTTGCGTGTACGTTGAAAAAAAAATTCTCACCCTCTATTTATAAGCAGTTAAATTTCATGTGTTGGATATAGCCCATAACACGTGAAAGCCGCAATTATTGCTGTTACAAGTAAAAAAGAAAGATGGAGAAAGTCTTCCGATACACATTATACATGTATGTATGTGTGTGTGTATGTGTGTAGGTAAATCTAAAGACTTAGAGAGGACGATTACATTCGGGGGAAAGAGAAGGAAAAAATAACTCTCTTGTTGCGCGTGCTAGGGGTGGTTATTCGTCGATGTCAGGTGGAGTTGATTGTCACGTTTGGTTATAAAAAAAAATAAAATAAAATAAAAAAACACGTTTATAGAGTATACACGCGCAAAAACGTTCGCCATAATACCGAGGAGTCGACAAAACCTTTGTGCATACGAAAATAGGGTTTAGGTCACACTATACCGCACAAACTCGCACGGGGGAAACTCCATCTTGCACCCCCTAGCTCGATGTTCACATTACTTCATGTATATACTCGTTTTTCCCTCGTTCAACCCTCTGCGCGATTCGACTTTGCACATTTGTGCAAATATCAAGAATATACACATATATAGGGCATTCCACGCCAACTCGACCTGTCTGTAATTAGGGAAGAATTTGTTTTTTCCATATATATGTTCGATCGCCTCTTAAAGAAAATTCCACTATGCAGATTTTTTTCCAAAATGATTCAACAAGAAAAGTGTGTTGAGTCAAAGGGTTGAGTTAATCTATTTGAGACTTTTGTTCATCAAGAAACAATTTGTTTTGCTTGATAATTTTTCGAGGCTTTTTTTCCATTATGCCATGTGAATAAATTATAAAAGCACTCAAAAATGTCGAAGGTCAGAATCAGAGTTGGGACGAAATGCTCCATACATTCGTTTGCATGCACGTATCGCGTGTATTTCGCTCTTTCTTTTTTTATCGCAACATTATTTCCGTCAGTCTGAGACCATCAAAACTATAGTCGTACACCGATGACGTACTTCAAGTCCTATTATTCTTGGTATATAGAATAGAGAATGGTATTTTTGCTCTATACAATATTATATATATATATATATATATATATATATATATATATATATATGTCTGATAATTCATAAAGTATTTCCGGAACTTCCGTATTTACTTTTGAATAAAGGTAGAGAATTTTCTCTTCTCGATTAGCATGAATTTAATTAGAATTTTGTGGGGTCTGAGTGCGAGACGAAGATGCTAGAGTCATTGTATAAATATAATTATTTTTCATAAATATTCATTCGTGCATTTAATATATTGGGGCGAACGTACGTTCAGTCTCGACGAGGAGAATGAGACAATCTCGAGGATGCGAAGAGAGAGAAAGAGAGAGAGAGAGAGCAAGAGAAAGTTTTCCTTCAAGTTTATTGTAAAAAGTCAATTTTAGGAATTTATTTTATTATGTTGACAATTGTTTTGTTTTTTTTCATTTCTGATATCTCAACATTAATTTTATGTTTTTGCAACATGGCGACCAGGAATTGGACGTTTCACATAAAATGAAATGAAATTATTGGTAGTGAGAAATTTGCACTTTGCGGCCGGTGACTGAGAGACTTGCACTTCGCTTTTCTGTGCTGTAGAAAACTTGAAATATTCGCTCGCAGAAAGTTCTTCTCAATTGCAATTAACCTGATTTATATTAATTCGTACCAGACAATTTAATATACAGAGCGAGAAATGTATAAAACTTTCTTGTCTATTATCTCGGGATAAAGGAATTATATTAATTAATTCATTAAGATGTACATATTTGAAGAGACGTTATAGGCTCGTCTCATCCGCCTCATCTTCTTATCGTCTCAGATCGAGAGAGAAGCATCGAATCTTTGCGCAATCCACTGATTTTTTTTTTTCGTTTTTCCGGGAAAATTGACGCTGCAAAAAATGTTTCCAATGAGATTTCACCGGATCAAATGGGCAAAAAAAAAAATTAAATTAACGAGGACATTTTTGTTCCCCCTTTTAGAGCTATCCCATTCGGACTGAAATTGAACAAGCATATTTTCCTTCTTAAGCCAATTTTACACTTGTGTATTTTATACCATCTACGTAGCCATTTTTTTTTTTTACTGCCCACAACATTCTCCTTCCATTCCTTTGCGTATGTAAATTATAACATCACAACATTTTATATCCAAAATTATAAAATGCCTGTCTACCACACATCCTCAAGCATACGATTAAGGGTGTTGGTGAAAAAAAAAAGTCGCTTTCAAAACGTCGCGTCCACAAGATCGTTATTGGAAATACTTGACCGATAAATCCGTTACGAAGGGACGGAAGGAAGAAAGGGACGTGTTATATCTAACGCGTATGTGGCGTCAGAAATATTTAATTAAAGTAAAAACCGAAAATCCGCGGTTTTGACCGCAGCCACAGCTTCGTCGGCGAAAAGGTCACTCGTCTCGTTTCTGTTTTTTTTTTCTTCTTTTTTTTTTTTCGATATATACCTTTTCATCCCCTGTGGCGTGTCGCACACGGGGCGAGTTCATTGGCGATACTTGACGCCGGTGTAAACTCCGCAGAAACTTTCTCCTCGTCCTGCCATAGCAAATCCGTTTAATTAAAGCTCCGATCCACTAACAAAACCGCCTAGGATGCATTTCATCGATAACGAGAGACGAGAGAGAGTGAGTAAGAGAGAGAGAGAGAGAAAGAGAGAGAGAGAGGTTTATATTGATTTTGCTATACTCGCTCGTTTCTTGCCTCATTTCACATATTTCTCGATCATCAATATATTAAATTGTTAACTTAATAATTGCCGATTTCAGATACCAGCTTCAAAAAAAAATCGATACTGTAAAACGGAAAATATTATGTTAACAACCTAATATCACCTCACATACAAAAATTGACGAGAATTGGTGGGCTCTGAGCAATTGTCGGTTCTATCATTCCACTGACTCATAATAGAAAATTCACGACGACATAAATATAAATGAAGATTGTCATTCAATAATAAAGCTTGTGGGTTAAATTTCGGTGCACAAATCTTGACGAGAAGTTCAGAAGCAAGACGTGCCGGATATTTTTCCGCTCTTATCACGCACGCACATAAATTATTATTAGGCGTATTTTGATAATCTCTGTCGGTCTTGGGAAATAATTGTCATTTCTTCACCTTCTCAATTCGATTTATTTAATTATATTATCACGACAAGATGATAATTACTAACTGTGAGTGCTTCTGTGTGCAAAGCTTCGGAGCTTCGAAATATACCGAAAGTACGTATGGTCGATGAGTTGAACGTACTTGGAAATTCTCCTCTATATATGTATTTATATATATATATATATATATGTGTGTCTGTGTGTGCGCGCTAGGCATCGAATCGGAATTAGGATATATTAATTATATAGTCAGTGAAGACCTCGTTTTCTCCCTGACTTATCGTGGATGGACAACGCTGACGAAAATGTAGTCGAAATGAAAACGAATGGAAATAGCGGAATTGAAACGTCAATTACATGACCAACCCCGCAGCATCAGTGATGAGAGGTCTCGAAAATTAAGATCATACCGAGCCGTTTAATTAGCCAGAAGACAAAATTGACTATCATTTTATCATCGACTCCGCGTGAGTTCTTGCGATCATTTATTAATCTAAACCTTTATGATAAAATATTAAGTACGGCGAGTTTTTGCAAAAATCTTTTGTTCACATGCACGATCCGAAATTTCTCAATTAATTTTTATGGTGCAAATAAAAATAAAAAGATGGAAATATAAAAAATTGTTTCACAGACATTCTAATTTTTGTACATGTAAATATTTCACTTACGGTCTCGTATATATAAATCCGTTATTTCTGATCATTTCAATCGTTGTATCGAATTTTCTTATTTTTGGCACTGCTCACCCTGATAACGCTGGAATATATAGGTTGTCGTTGGCACGTTAGGGTGAAATGGAAGCAAATTTTTTTAAAGAAAGCCCTGAATCCACGAACAATTATACAATTCAATCCACGAAATAATAGATGACGATTATAAGCGGATCCAGTGTGATACATATATATATATATATATATATATATATATAATATGACTATAGATACGTATATCCAGAATCACACACATATTTATAAAAATAATGATAATAATAACTCTGCATTGGGAAATCGGGTATATATATATATATCGTACATAAAACTAGACGATGCAAATTCGATTGAGTTTCCCTCTCGCTTACGTCTCGCTATATATTGCGTCTGTCTTTCATTTCGTCGTTATAAAAGTTTCCCTGAGAAAGTTTTACCTCATACCTCTGGATTGCCCACTTCTGTGGTATCCCACAGTTATCGGTTCTGGCAATATTTCCACGAGAATTTTAATGCATGTTGGATCGAACTACCCTACACACACCCACATATATATATATATACGTTACTCTATGCGTGAATGTGTATTACACTCGAGAAAATGACGTAAAACAATTTATAGTTTAAACGAGCATTAAAATACCGAACTAACAGTTGTGAGTGAGTCTGCTTTAAATCGTTCGAGATTCGAATCTGTTCGTGTTGGTTTCGGGTAAACACATTTCTGCATGACGCTCGTTCGGCAATTTATTTACGCTTCTGACTCATTTTGGATTGAGCGTATCCCATCGATCGGTGAATTTTGTAGAATTGTGAAATTGAATAAAAAAAAATATATTACTGGCCAATAACATTTATATTATTAACAATTATCAACAATTAAATAATTAATCAGTTATTAAATTATTATTATTGAAGTCAAATGAATTTTATTGCAGTTTTTTTCGTATACTTTATTTCCGTCGTAATTATTTTTCGTACTCGGAAAGTAATGAAACAAAATCCAGAGGTTTGATTGTCATCATAAAAGGGCAAAGTAAAAATATTACTGATTTTGTTACACTCACAATAATACAAATTCGATTAAATGGTTTGTAAGGTACAAAAATAGTTTTTGAGCGGTGAAAAAAAACACGAAATTTTTTGGCAAAATCATTAAATCGAAACCCTCATGAATTACCTCATGAATTACTTACATGAATTAATAATTTTACAATTATTGATTCAGTCCAATGACAATGGCCAATGACAATACAACGGAAAATGAGAGAACAAGATTTTTTTTTAGAAATAAAAAAGATGATACCCTTTGAGCATCATGCTGCTGAGACATAATCGACGGTGATAAACAAAAATGTCGAAAAAGGACCCCGCACAGCCACAAGAGAGTCACAAGAGGCTTCGAGCTTGATACACTCTCGCACGTCGAGTTTTAAAAGAAAATAGAGATATTTTGGGGAAAGATTTGAGAGGCATATGATGCTCTTTTTTTTGCGGAAAACTCGCGAATGAGGGAGAAAAAAAGACGTAGGAGAGCTTCGGTAATCCCGCAATTTGTATTTATTTCCTTGCAAACGCGTCGTGGCTCAGCCATTTTTTCGCAGCTTCATATATATATATATATACTCACGCACACACACATATATACATATATACATATATATATATATATATACATGCATGTATACAGGGTATAGGGGAAAAAGCGCCCTCTACAACTGCGATCTTCTTATAACGATGAAAAATTCCTCTCGTCGTCGACGTCGTCTTTCCGTATTCCGTGCTTAAAGTTCCTCTGTACCACGAGATGGTGGGCCAATACGTGAATGGAGGGAGGAAAAAATTCTTAGGTTAAATTCCTCCTTGGCGAACCCTCGTAGCTCAAGAATTTCCACCCCCCTCCTATTCCTTCACACTTTCGCGCCCTTCTTGATTGATCATCTAGCAGCGATAATCTCGATACATTTTTTTTTCTCGCAACGCTTTTTCTCGAGATTTTTCCATATACCAAGGAATTTATTCTCAGTGACGTACATGCGTGACATAAATTTTTTTTCCGCGCGATATTCTCGAAATATCCGAGAAATTATTAAAAATGCCTATTTCTACGCTTACAAGCTTTAATGAATTTATTCTATTGATTATTTTTTAACGAGACGGTCGCATATAATAATGAAGTAACTCGCTGAAATTAACATGTAAAATAATTTGTTCAATAATGTAAAATAATTTTTTCAATAGTCACGGTACATGTGTAATTTTTTGATATTTTTATCAATAGTTTTGTGATTTGAATGAATAAAAATATATATTCGGAGATATGGCGAAGGTGAACTTTTTTTAATTTGTGGGCTCAATTTATCAATTAAAAATGTTATCAAATGATAATATTGTTATTACTTGATATCATTTTCCTCCCCATAATATATATGAAATGGAGAATTTTTACTTCAAGTGTTCGAAGGGACGCTGCATAATTATTGTTCGCCTCGCGAGGATCGAGAGAGACGGTGGGCAGAGAGAGAGAGAGAGAGAGAGAGAGAGAGAGAGTTTTTAAAAAAATATTTTTCGTGTCGTATATAAAAACTGCTCGGGTCACATTAAAAGCATTTCGAATAACGCGAGAATCTCTTGGATCGTTGAATTTTTCTGGAGGAGCAATTAATAACGCGTCTCGAGCGCTCTCGGCGCCCTTCATTCCCGATCACCATAACGTAGTCATCTTATTACAACGCTGCTATAGAGAACCCAGCCAGGATCCGCCTCATCAATTTATCGGAACGTTTTTCGTCCCTCTCTGTGGCATACTCGACCGGTTTCACGTACAGGAGAACGATTAAAAAAAAAAAATTGATAGATAATATTTCTCGACCCTATGAAACGCCCGGAAATTTCGTTCTCTCTGGCCCTCGTTGCAAGTGAAACGCGCACTATTTAAGTGGTTTCGATGACGAGAATGAAAAAACTCTCGAAAAGGTTGCGAGATATATATATATAGTTGAAAAATGGCATATATATATATATATGGGCATGAATCTCGAGGATGTTCACTCCAAAGTCAACTAAACCGCCTCTTCTTATATAATTTAGTAGAGAAATCTCATTTCACAAAATTATAGAATCTCTCATAATTCTATTTCAAGATTCTATATAGTATATAGTACATTATACAATATACATACAGTTATATAGTAGATTTTGTGGGCTGTGGTTTCGATTTCCGCTTCACTTTTCCACCCTCTGTATAATTCGTTCGTTAATTGTAATTTGCTATCTTGTGGCAAGGGTTTTAGTGAGTGTGGTGGATGGGGTATGATTTTGGCATTGCGTGGAAGAGAGACAGACAGAGAGAGAGAGAAAGAAAGAGTGAGACTCCTCGTTTCCTCGCTGGCACGCGAAACAGCAGCATAAACGATGTCAAGACGCTAGAAGTGCGCCTTGACTCAATTCACAAGCTCGAGAGTTTCTGCTCTGCCTAATTGCTATGACAAACAGACAAATAGACGGCAGGAGAAAGGTCTGTCTCGATCTCTGGTCTCGCGCCAAGGTGCAAGAACAACCCCCTCGAGCTAAACGATCCTCGCGATTATACCCTCTCTCTCTCTCTCTCGTTCTCCCTGATTCTCTATTTTCTTGCAACAAGAATTTTCACCATTTCTGTCTCTTAATATTTCTCCCTTAATCGACTATATTGTACTCATTCAGAAGCTTGTCATAAAAATAAAACAAAAATGCTAGCCGTACACTCGTTCATCCTTTTAATGTGACTGACTCGCATTCATAAAGCGTCGAATTTTAAAATATAAATTTAATCTCGAGTTCAATTGCACCATATAGCTTCAAACTTCAGTTCAAACGTCAATTCCAACTTTCTGAAATTAGAGCTTTCAGTAAAGTGACAAGAAATGATGAGTCTCTTGGGTTTCCGCCGCACCTTTTATAAATAATCATACTGTTACTTAGTCATCTGTCCACATATAAATTTATCTGCGTTTCTTCATTTTGAGCTAACCCCATGTGGCTTCAAACTTAACTTCAATTATTTACATTTGCTGACTTTTTGTTCGTTAATCCAACTCTTGGCTCTTGAGACTGCTTGGGCCAACTTTTTACTCTCGAAACCTTTACCTGATACATGTCCTTGCCGATGCATTTCCGGTGTTATATTTTTTTGTAAACCTCGGCCATTCCGAAAACCAAAATGCTGAGGCAGCGTGTCGCTGATTCCCACTTCCTCGTCCCCCATGGCCAGCATGGCCCCGAACGAGGGTCGTGTCGTTGTCTTCGTTGTCGTCGTTCTAAATTCTACCCCTCACAACTCTAGGCGCCTTCCATCCGCCCTTTTCCACCCCCCCGCCCCTTCCCATCCCTAACATGCGGGCATCCTATTATGCAATTAGCGAACGAAGAGCAGATTTGTGCTTGCCCAAACGAAATTCTAAGGGAAAGGGCTATAGAGAGACCGAAGAGAAAGCTATCGCCGAAAGAGGTATATCGCTATCGGGGGAGGAACATGACAGGACACGGCCATCCGACACACCCTTTCTTCGTTCGAACCTAGTACGACGTTTGGCTAGAGTTTGTCCATGGACTTGCCACGGGAACCGTCTATATATATTCTCCTATCTTCTCGGATGCTTTGCACAACGATTTTTGACCAGCACTACTTGCTTATCGCAAAAAACACTGACATCGACCAGCTCGTTCTCTCTCTCTCTCTCTATCTCTTTCTCTCTCCTTTTTAGTGCCTAAAACCACAAAATACCTAAGCAGAGCAATTTTATCTACATCTAACAATTTAATTTCATTCTCTATCCTCGGATAGGCAAAAAATATAATACAATATAATTTAATAGCATTTTGCACACTCAAATGTACATTGTTGATCGTACTTCAAATTTTTTATTGATGACACAACTCGGGATACAAAATTTTTCCCACTTTTTTTCACCCTTCCGTGTATTTTGGAAATTGGGGTATTTGTATTCCAATTTTAGATGGATGATGACTTTTCAGGGTTCTGGCAGTCGTGTGAGACAAAAGTTATAAATTCGTGCAAGGCTCTTCGACACAACTCCGAGAGTGTATCAGAGCTTTGTGGCACTCTTGGAGGCTACATGGGGGTAGCTTTTACAGCCCTTGAATCTGAATCGTATTCTCTCTCGCGAGTATCAGATATGCTGTCTTGCTCTCCATCGTTTCAACAAGATGTCACATGTGCGGGTTGATTCTTCACTGTGAAAGATCCCCACAAATTTCTCGTTACTCGTACGGGGATTTCAGCAAAACTTGCCTTCGAAATTTTCCCTATCACTTCAGTTCTTGATGTGCACCCTGCGATACGTAACGTTTCCTTTTAATGAGCGGTGAAGACGTTATAGATGAGAATCTCTAATGATAAACTAATTTTGTCGGCGGAGCAACACGCGCTGGAAGTTTAAATGGTTCTGCTGAGCAAAATACTTGAAAGAGAATGGCGGCCTTTAATGAGACTCGAATGTTTCAACATTTACGAATTGTAAAAAATTCCCTAAACTGTCTTATAATCCTATTTTGATGGCGTCATGGTCCTAGGCTGTCAATATGTCACAAAGAGTCAGGATGTCACGATAACGTTTGAACATTTTACCTTGAATATCTTCTGGCATCTAACATGGCACTTGAGTCACATATTTTGTCATCCACACTTAGCTCGTCATCAACATTCTACATACTATATCCTCAAATCCTTCCAGCCATTTCTAATCGGTGTCTTTAAAAAAAGTTACAATTCGTCTTCATCAACCGATGCTTTTATGTCGTAGGAAGTTTTACCTCTTCATTTTATCACGATGCTATATATAAGAAAATCGTAAAACCAGTAGCTTGATGTTAGCGATGATAGTGATGTTTCAACATTCCAGTTTAGAATCGTTCCCCCTCGCGTGATACTGTTAGACGTAGATGTGGGATTTGAACCCATTTGACCCAGTGTCTGGAACACGCCTAGCTGCTGGTTCTTCCAAGCCCTCGCACCCCCTTCGTCTCAAGCTCTAATTTAATAGAAGGGACGTTTGTGCTGCCCTAAACCATTTCTCTCGATGCTTCCATGTACCAGAGAACAGAGCTCGCACAGTTTAGAGGAGAGATACGTTTAAGGCTAACTTACAGGCGTGTGGGGGCTCTGGCTCGGTTATCAGACGTTTCATGGAATCCCCACAGCTCAGCGACAACCCTTTAAGATTCACCGCTGGTTTATCTATAGTTAGCCACCGAATCTATGCTAATATCCAGGAGAAAGCAGATTAGTCGCTTTTGGAATATCGGTGTTATTGAAAACCTTCTTGGGTACCTACGCGTGGTGAATCATGATCATCGAACATACTTCCCCTCATGATCTCATGCCATTTTATTCAGTTATCCAGAATTCCAAGACACCCCGATTTTGCCATCGAATTTATGCCAATATTGAAGTAGAATATGCAGAAGTAGGTAAGTCGCTACTGAAATGTCACCCTTATTGAAAAACCTTTTCAAATTATTGCGTGGTGAATTACGATGGTCAAACGTATCCCCATATATTTGCCCATATATTTCCCTGGATTTGCTGATGTCCGCAATTGTAAGACACCATGCAATTGACATATGAAACTTTTCGACTCGACACGTGATTTAATTGTTCTTGACGTGAATTTTGAAGATGGTGAAGACGTTGAAGAAACAGCATGGGTCGTGCGATGTTCAAAGATGGATGAGATATAAGGATACCTACCTAAGGGAAGTCTCCATACCTCGTTGAGGGTAATTTGAATTTCATAGCAGTTTAACGATCTTAATTAGAAAGCCCTCGGTCGTACAGGAGTGAAATCCTTCGGGTGTATGCTCGCTGGCCAAGGCAGAAATCGTCCGCATGGACCCTCGAATCATGAAACTTTCCGGGAGAACCTCAGAGGCCACTTCTCCTCGCCCTTTCAGACGTTTTGGCTCACTGGGCGAGCTTCTAACCGGCCGAGGCTCTCACGAGGGGCCAAGGCGTCTTCGAAACGTTCGTTCTTTGTGGTATGGGGCTAGTTTCTCGACCGGTAATTGTTTTCGTATTAACACGCTGCCTAAAATCAACCCTATGGTCTAAAATCCTGTCCGGAATGTGTCCTGATATACACCCGATCATATCTGATCTTTCAAAATTGAATAATTATCGATTCTAAAGTTCATTCACCAGTTTTTTCATACATTATTTATTTATATAGATTTTAGCAATAAATACACGAGGTGTTCTATGGAGTCACACGTGGGCTAATTAATCCGTCCCTTTTACAAAACAATTTTTGTTGATCTCTCAAAATTGGATCAATTTAGTGGCTCCAATAGACGTCAAGCAATATTGCACTTGTGTGGAAAGTTTCAGCGAGATTGGTCGAGCCGTTCCCGAGATTTCATTTTTTACAAGCTCATCATACACACACACACATACGGACATTTTTTTTTAAATATGATTTTTCGACTTTTTGGAACATTTTAACTAATCCGGGATCAAAATCTGGAAAAAAAATCACGAAAATAAAGCTTCATCCATGAGGAAGCAAAAATGTATCGTATACGAATAACATTGAGCAGCATAACAACATAAAATAATGTTGTTTAATTTCATTCTGTAATGTCGAATAAAAATTGAACGTTTCATATCAGATCTCTTACTAATCCCGAGCAAGAGTGCTGACGCTTTTCTGGGCAAAAACAATCGTTTGATAATGAATATACGGTAATCGCGGGTAAGAGAATACCGTCTACGCTTTAATGCCCGCGTTATAAAGCGAGTCACGCGGTCCGTGTTCGCTCTTTTGCTCCATGGTGCATATATATCCATATATATATATATGGATATATATATATGTATTCGCGAATATATCGTTTTAATATACTCGACGTGCCGGGGATGTTTGCATCGGTCTCAAAGCCCCCCAGGAAAATCTACCGTCCGGTCAGTGTATATATATATATATATATATATATATATATATATATAGTCATAAGGGAAGGGGTAGGGTGTTTGAGGGTGCTTATAGTTGGTATACGGTTGGCCAGTGGATTTTCCACGGTAGCTCGCCTTCGCGACCATCGCATGGACGAGTCCTCCCCAACGGCGTTTGTTCTGCTGGACAAGGCGCTCACTCTCCATCCCTTTCTCCAATCCTCCCTAAAAGAAACATAAATAAGACAAATAGGGCGATCGACAATAGAAAAATATCGAATGTACCGAATGTTCCATAAATCGGAGGGTGGACCGAGAAAAAGGGAGAGCGGTGCGCCGCACGAGAGCAAAGATAGAGGGAGAAGGATGAGAGAAAGAGAGAGAGAGAGGGAGAGGAAGAATAAAGCGAGCGATCTTTTTATGTTCCAACGCGCTCCCTTTTTTCCTCCTCTCTTTTTTTCTCTCTTTCTCTCTTTCTCTCTTTCTCTCTTTCTCTCTTTCTCTCTTTCTCTCTTTCTCTCTTTCTCTCTTTCTCTCTTTCTCTCTTTCTCTCTTTCTCTCTTTCTCTCTTTCTCTCTTTCTCTCTTTCTCTCTTCAGCTTTTCTACCAACCAAACTTTTGCGATTCCCGCGGTGATTTGGAGACGAAATATGATACATTCCTGTATGTTTATTTGGGGAAAAAAAGGAATTCTAAAGATTGGCCTTGAATATTGGGGAGGGGTGGAAAATGTTATAAAAAAAAAATCAGTTTCTAATCATTTCATCATTATGTCTTCGCTGGTGTTCAACGTGACATCCTATTTCAGCACTACGAACACGTGTGAGACTAATACACCTGGTATGGGAAGGGTTGAAAAGCTGAAAAGGGGTCGGTAAACTCTCGACGAAACGAAGGGTATGTATGTGTGTACATGACGGTACAAGACGATGAGGAGAAATTGGCGATGAAGGGGGGTAGGTGAATACGACGCTGTAACACCCGAGAATTCCCAGGTTTACGTTTACAGCCTTAACTACAAATTCGACAGAGTTACCGAGGCATAAGAGAGCGGAGGATTGTGTCTCGCAAGGGTGGTTAGCTGCTTGCAAAATCTCCAAATCCCATACTCCTTCTTACCAGTTGTTAAGAAGTCCCTCTGGGCTAATTTTCCTTCTCTCTCTCTTTCTTTCTCACATACACTGACACACATACACACTCTCTCACTGTCTATACTCATTCTCTATCTCTTCGTTTCTCTGTGTTATTCTGTTCATGTTGGGCTTGAACGTTCTCCCTACGATCGCTCGATTTTCCAAGCTTCTATTATACCCTCTATAAAGCCACACCTATGCTCTCTTCGGATTTTCTCTTTCAGCCTTGATAAGAATCCTTGCAACCCTTGCTCTCGTTGATTCAGACTCTTCTCATCTGTATCTTTGAATTTGCTTTAAATACCAAGGTGAAATTTTATTTTTCATCATCATAAAATACTATAAAATAATTCTCATTAAGTATTACTAAACAAATGTTAGTCACAAACGTACTATGCGATCTCAAAAATGATAAATCTTGGATATATCTTTAAATTTCATTTTTTTTCTTCAACGTCATTTAAGTTTGGTTGAACGATTAATGTCAAAGAGCTTTGTTATTTCCATTTATACGAACAATCATTGATAAAAATGTAAAGGAACTCTTTCGTCCTTGTGATGAAAGAAATGTTAGTGGGAGGATTTATTTTTCTATTTTGTTCCTTTCTGTATAGAATTATAGAAAAAAATCAAGTAACTGTCAGTATTGGAGAAATTTTTAACGATCTCCCCTACGTTGTTCTATGTAATTTCTTTACTCTCGCCGTCGACTGTCGATTCCTGGGTGGTTATCTCGCTTCTCTACGTACTGCAACGTTTCGTATAACGTGTAGATACAAAATTGACTGTGGCTCACCTCTCTTCGAGCATTATTAAGTCTGCTGGTGTTATTTATCGCCACGCTATTTACCACGAGCAGCTGCCAGAAGAGTACAATAAAATAAAGCACCGTGTACGTCATAGGGTCGTTTGCGAATTCTCTTCTCTCACTTACTCACTTCAAAATATGTTCCTCTTCCAGCTCTCGCTCCCGATACTCTCCCTGCTCGTGTATGACTCTCGATTTCGTTCCTGGCTCGTGCACACGCGGGGGTACTTTTCCCGAGAGTTGACTGTGGAAAATTTTATCCTATCGTTAGGGGATGATGCGTGAGAGGGAGAGAGAGAGAGAGATGCTTCGTCGCTTATTGCGGCGAGTCTCTTGATTTATTCGTGATAATTCTCAGGGCAAAAGCTACACCGGGGGAAAAAAATAACCACCCTCGAGCTTTCCACCACTGCCACCCTTAAATTAAGCCACGAACTCCGACGAACCGCATCAAAATTCGTAAGAAACTTTTTCTCAATAAAATAATTTTTTTTCCTGCATCGAATTTTTGTTGTTTAAAAATATCTCAGGCCTCTTTATTCCGATTTTTCTCGTCTCTTTGGAGGGATTTCTTCATCCCCAGAAAGGTCACATGGTGTTGCTCGTATATAGAGTGGGTAAACTTCGAGATAAATGTGACACCTTTTATCGTCCATATAATAAATACCGTCTCTTCATCTATAAAACAAACGACCCTCCGAAATCCCGAGCACCCTCTCGCGACCATCCCCCTACCCTCTGGCTGGTGAGACGTGGCGAGAACTCGCTGCTCGCCAATACCATGCACGCGAGAGAAACGAAGGCATTCCGAGAGGGCTTTTCATGGCTTCGTACAAAAGGGAGAGATCCGCGTTCACTTTTCCATTTTTTTGCCTCTTGAGATGAAAAAAATGCTTAATAGCGTCTCCAGTTTTTTTTTTGCCAACTTCTCCTCGTGCACAAAGAAACGTGTGTTTTGTGGACTTTGAAAACGATCCAGTATTGCTTTTGAAGATCGACAGTCACCTTTAGTTTTTCTTGGTGATGAATTGGGTTCAGGTTGATAATTAGGCAAAATTGTAATAATTAAATAAAAATAGTTTATTGGCTATTTATGGGATGTTAATAGCTGGTCAAAATTTGGTATTTCTGTAATATTCGCAGAACCTATGAAAAATATGATCAAATTTGTAATTCGGATTTACTATTTTTTATCAATTCCAATTCTCAAATTATGATAATATTATTGCTTACCAAGAATATTATTTTATCATGTAAAATTATTATCAAGTTTTTCGAATAGACAAAGGCAAGACTAAAAAACAAAAATATCATAGCCACCTTAACACTTTCCCTAAATTTCTCAACGTTTACCTTTTGCCCGAATCTCGCCCACGACATTAATTTTATTTTTTCACGACTATATCGTCAATCCCTCTCAAGAGTCTCGTCATAACTTTTGTCTCATATACATTATTAGTAACTACACGGAAAATTTTCAAAGTCTGACGCACTCGAGCGTGTAATTACATTTAGAAATCCTTATTTTCCATCTCATCTACGTTCAACCCTCTCAGAAAATGCCAAGAGAGAGGGAGAGAGAAGGGGAGAGAGAGAGAGAGAGAGAAAGAGTCTGAGAGGAGAACAGTCTCTACTATTTCCTCTTAACACTCTAATTATCATTAGTTGGAGCGGATACCCACGACGGATATGTCTCGTAACGCACTACGTATATATAAAGTCTCTTGCCATAAATATACATATATATGTATATATGAATGTATATACATGTAGAGAAATGGAAAAGCCACAGATCTCTCTCGTCTCCTCCATTTTCGTTGTTTCTCTTCCCCCTCTTCTCTCTACTCATTTAACTCTTCGCAACCCCTTAAGGCTGCTTCGCGATTTTCTTAACAGTTTCACGAGACGCAGTCGGGATATTAAGGGAGGAGTGTTGCTCTCGTCACGTGAGCCAAAAGATATTGCGAGCAAGGCGCCGAACTAATGATTCTACGACTCTCCTTGTGAGGAAATACCGTGGCAATTGCTTAAATATAGATTAAATACGAGAGTGAGTAGAAGGAAGCGAGTACAGTGGTAAAGCTTGCATGGAGGATACGAGTAATGTTGGGAGAGTTGAAACTCGCGGGGAAATGTCGAGAGACGAGAAGAGAGGGTTGGGGGATGAAAAAGAGGAGGGGAGGGTGTGATATGCCACAGAGAGAAGTCATCCCTTGTATACTCGACTATTCGTCGACTGCTGGCGTCGGGGTGGTTGACTCTAACCGACGAGGCTCAACAACCAAACTCACATCCCCCTGCAGCCCCTCATGCTGCTGTGCTCGTGTGGCGATGCGACGTCATAAATCCCGCAATAATTTAGCACTGCGCTAGACACCACGGATGTTTGAATAATTGGATATACGTATATGTAATGTCATATTTGCAATTACCCATAACGCTTTATGTTTGGAGGCTGGTGCCAATAGCCTTGCGGATGCTCAAGGGGTGCTTTTGGATCAATGATCAGATTTTTTTTTTTTAATCATTGCGTTTTAGAATCGCATCGATTAATCATAGAATCGAGGACTTTGCATTCGGTTGAGATTTAGTTAAAGTTTTTCAAGCTTTTTAGAGGAGAAAATTTTAAAAATACATCGACGTAATGTGCTTAAAGAAGTTACACTAAAAAAATCAGAAGTTGTTTTATATTTTTTGTAAAAATAAATTGGTTTATTCCAATGTCTAAGACTTTGCTTACCGATGGAATTGTGACTTCATTCTGTGCTCGAATTCTTCATAATCGGTCGAGCTTTTAATTGAAACTTCGTTCATTAAAATAAGATTTTTTTTTTCAATTTTTTGAAGAATATTTAAATTAGATCGTCGAGCTTTGGGAATCTTTGCAAGAAATTTTGATTGTATTTCGACGAGTTTTCAAGGGTTCTTGTGCCTACAAAAATAAAGCCATCGAGATAGATCAACGATACCATCAAAGTTTACCGTAGGGGGTATGAAATTTACTACCAATTTGCTTAAATTTGCAAAAAACGAGCAAAGATATGTCTACCTGAAATTTCTGTAAGGGAAAAATGAGATGCATTTTTCTTCATTTTTTTTCTACGTTCCAAAAGCGTATCCAATTTGAAATTTTGTGCTAATCAGGCCTCAGGCCGAGTTGTTTTCGAGAACTCAAAATTTTTCTGTAATAATGCAAAAAATTGTAAAATTTTCAGTTTTTTCATCGTCCGTTCGACAAGTTGCTTGCTGGGATGCATAATCGCTTTTTTCCTCAAAAACTTTCCGAATGTTTCGTACTGTTTCGCTCAACAGGTTATCCAAACGTGAGAGTAACAGTAGTCGACGTGTGGCGTGGAAAGTATTGTCAAAAAAAGCAAAAAAAAAAATTTGCAAGCCTGGGAATTTTTTACTCCTTTCATTCGTTCTTCTATTTATCAAACTGTGATGAATAACAAATAATAAATGCCTCAAAAAATCGTATACAAAAATTATTTCCTAAGTTTATGGAAATTAGCAAAAAAAAAAAAAAAACAAAAAATACCCTATCAGAAATTCCCACGGGAATGGGATGTGTCGTAAACGAGTCGTCGAAGTTTCCAGCGTGTATGAGGGAGATTTGTATGACTACTCGTGCGGCCGTGAGAGAGCCAAACTACTCGTGCGGCCGTGAGAGAGCCAAACTACTCATGCAGAGCAAGGCTCTCGAATGCCACTAGAGGGGGTTTCGCAAAAGCTTCTCATTCTACCTCTTGGCTTCTCTCACTCTAAGTAGATTTCAAGTAGAAGATTTATACGGGCTGACGATACAGCCCAGCAGCCGCCAGCACGCGTCACGACGTTAATCGAGGGTTCGTGCAATCGAGATGCCTTTGATATATATAGATATATCCGGACACGATTAGCCAATACTTAGCGACAATTTTCTTGCGAAAACCGCACTTTTTTACACCAACTTTAAAATGCGAGATCAACTAAAAATGACGTACAAAACTCATCATCATCATCATCATCATCAACAACAACAATAATAATAGTAATAATAGTAATAATAATCATATAAATATCTATGTAATTAAAAATAAGAAAACAGAACTGATAAATCGTAAAAAAAAATTTCATTCCCAGTAGTCGAATTTTGAATAAGTCAGACGGGCGAATGGCGGAAAAACTGAAATGAGCCAAGTCTGGACGCGACAGTGGCGCCTCAGAAAACGGTGGTAGGGAAATATTAAACAGTCTTGTTTTCCCGTAAATCAGTTAGAAATCCCCCACGTATATATATATATATATATATATATATTTATATATATATATACGTGGGGGATTTCTAATATACATGTATATGTGTGTATATAAGAATGAGAAAGAATGTGCGTGGTTGAGGGTTGAGGGCAAAAGGAGTCTCGCGGCAGCAACCCCTCTGGTTCCCTAATGACACCCTTCCATTCTCCTACCCCTTCGCAGTTTCAGTCGCTCCGACTCCGCGATCTCTTTCTCGCGTGTGCGGTCGCAATTCATGTCCGTGACGGTAAATTTCATTGGTATCTCCGGTTCTTGTTGTCTCGTCATGGATGCTTGTTTTTTTTTTGTCATTCTTCCTTAAATGCAAATGGTGAAATTTTTCAAAACTGTCGAGAATACCCGAGATATCGAGACATTTAAACAAAAATCATTTAAGCTCATTTAAGCTCAATCGGAAAAGTCTCTCGTAGACATATTTTTTTTCGTGCAATGTTCTTGTAATTTAATTCTGTTTATAGTATTTTTTACGATTGGTAGACTATCAGTAGACTATGAAACGTTTATCAATTGTTTCTTACACACTGGCTAATTTTTGTTACCATTTAATTTTCATTTTTTAAATTAAATATCGTATAAATTTTGATGGAATTCGTAACTTGAAATTAAGAGCTGTAATTTTTCGTCTTAGAAAATTCCTCACGTGTCCATGTGTCATTAAATTTTTAACCAGTAGCCCGTTCTCATTGAAGTATTCAAGTAGAAACGTCTCGAACGCTTATTGAGCTCAGACGAGAATCACGAATGGTCCTTTATCGAATTTTCTCTTTCTCTATGCGTTGCTCCTCGCTCGAAAATTGCTCTAATTCTACGCCAAAGGCATCCGGGACTTCTCTGAGCTACATTTAAATGCCTGACTAATGTCTCACGATTCCTATACCTTTTGCATTCACGATATATTTACGACATTAGAGGAGAGAGGACTTTGGAGAGTTTCTCGTTTCTTCCTCGTCGTGGTTTACTTCGTTGGGACTTCTCTCGTAACTTGTTCTCGCACCGACGAGTCCCTGCTATACGGCTAAACGCACTTGATAAATATATATGGGGCATTTCGTGTGAAGTTACACGATATTTGGCAAAGAGAATTTTTCAACGAGCTTCAATCTTTGAATTATGTTTTTAATGGAAAACAAAAAAAACAACATACCTTTGCAAATATTTTTCGGGCTTTTCATCATTTCTTAATCTATTAATCTGTTTTTTTTTCAAGCCATTTTTCGTAAATTCAACATGAGCTAAAAAAATTCATGTCAAAAAAATTGGTCCACTTCGTGTGAAATCGCCCATATCGTATATGTACAGATAAAGGTCCACCGAGAAGAGACTCGAGTCGTTGATGGAAGGGCGATCAATCTCTTTTTAACAGCTTCGTCACATTGGCCTCTCTCTGTCCCACCAAGCTCCGCGTTGGGGGAGGGGGGAGGGGGGAGGGGGGATTAGACGAGAAGCCGAAGACGAAGCGAATACTAAGGGATTTGTACGCTTCCGTGAATGGTGAGAGCGTTTCTTTCCTCACGATGATCCTCTCGCGAGAATCCCGTGGAAAACCACCACGAATCGTTAATTTGTCATTCGTTACCCTTCGGAACACCCTTCCAGCCTCACACAGCCCTCATTTTTCCCTTGCATTCGTCTATAGGTCTTCTCTCATGGTGTTCGTCGATCTTCTCTTGGACAATTTTTTTTCTCGTCCGTATCCACCAAGGGGCCCGAAATATGCTCTTCGGACCCATTCAGGATATTTTCTTCTCAACCAATGACATTCATAAATTATTTTTTTAAACAATTTTTTTGGCCAAAGTTAACCCTCCTAAATTAACGTTAACCCATCTTAATGAACGTTAACTATCTTTCAGTAAATTTTAACCATTTATCACTTAATCCAGAGAATTTTCGAGGGGATGCTAATGTTTTTAATTAACGTTAACAATTTTTTTCAATCCATATTATTGCATTATCGTTTTTAACCCTTGAATATGAGCCTGAAAGTTCCCGATATATTTCTCTCGATATTACCATTTTTGCATTGTATTTTTTTTTTGCAGTTCTCTCAACTTTCATGTAATTTAAAAAATGTATTTTTTTTTCCATTCTGACTCAATATCTTCCATTCGATGAAAGGCCTTTTAGTATTTGTTTATCAAATTTCTGACAAAAATACTGCCCCTATTTATTCATTTATCAATGTGCTAGGTGGGGAAAAATAACATTAATTTACGGAAGTTGAGAACGTGCAGAACTGGCGTGCAAACATAATACGTAGCTTGCATCGTCTGTACGTAATATCGGTTATTGTATTTTTTTTATTTTTTGTTTTTTACAAACATACGAGTGTATTTGCTTATTTATTGTGTATGAGAATGAGAATACAAATAAAAATAACGAGATATTGAAAAAGCGCAGATTGGACAGCAGAGGAGTGTAAACAGAATGAGCGTTTGATTCTGGTGTCCTTTTTTGTTCTCTTCTCTATCTCGTTACACGAACTCTCATGATGGACGGGTATGATGGACGACGCGCGTATTTTTTATTTGCTCATTCTCTCTCGATTCGTTTTTTTTATTCCTTCCTTCTCTCTTATTGTATGCGGGCTAATATATATATATATATATATATATATATATATATATATATGTGTGTGTGTATGCAACTTTGATATGCGGTATATCTAACGGCAAATTCAACGCACGAGACGCAAGAGACTCGCGAACTCTCGAGTTTCCCTCCATTGTTCAAAAAGGATCTTTTTTTCTTCCTTTACTATCGTTTTTTTTTGTGTGCAAATAATTGGCGAGAGTCGAGGGGCGGTTTCCGGTGCGAGACGTATTATCAGTAATGTGCGTTGGCAAAATCCTTTCGTTATTTCTTTTTCAATGGAATATATCTCGCATAATTTAGCCATCCAGGTCTATTTCTTCTCTGTTTTCCAATTTTATTTAATTTCTATTTTCTTTTTAGTCATATTTTTCATTATTACGAACGTCTAAAAAAGCCCAATGAGACAAAGCACGATGTTGGACATCACATCAGGTTATACAATATCTGACTGCAAAGCGGTGAAATTCGAGCAGTCGAAATGGTCCAAGCTTTTCTTTCCTTTCCCTCCATCCATTTCTTTTTTTTTTTTAACGAATATACATTATGTCTCGTCCACGTGCGATTTTCAGTCGCTCGTTCACTCGCGTCTTTGTATTTTTTTTTCGGCAGAGAATGCGGAAGGGACGGCGGTAAAGAGAAGTCCGAAGGGCTCTTTCAAATACGAGAGATATGGACGTCGACACAATGAGCAAGCAAGTATCTTCAGACTCGTGTAATTTTCCCTCCTGGACTTGCTGACAAGAACACACCCCATACTATTGACTAATTTTTTTTTTTCTTTACTAGCCTCCCATTTGTACATTTTTTCCAAATTTTCCATTCCGTGAAACAGATTTTCATAAAAACTTGCTCATCATAAACTCCATAATATTCTTTATATTGCCGCGATCAAGCAGATACAATACGTCACGATAATTTACGTAATGACAACAGTAACAAAAAAAAAAACTCTTTGTTTAATTTTTTTATAGCATAATACAGTCTTCTCTGACTATATTATCATATGCTATTTATCGAAATTGCGTTCTAAAGGGGTTTTAGTCACATGAGAATGGTTCGGAGGGGGTGGGACGGGTGGGGAGAAGAAAATATCCCAAAATTGGTATCTTAAATATGTTCATCCCTTAAAACTAATTGTCATTAAGACATAAACATCATTAAGTCCATTAATTCCCATCGTTATAGATAACTGCAACATACTATATGATATCTCACATAATGAGAATGAGGAGAGAATGAGAAGAGTAAAGAAAAAAAAGAAGAACGAGAAATAGAGACGAGAAGGCCGCATCAAGCTAGATTTATCGGAATTCCGTTGTGCGTGTTATGTACATCGGGAAAGGTTTTTGGTCACACGAAAATGGGAGGTGAGGTGGGGAAGGACTTCCCTTTCCGACTCCGGGGGAGGTTTGTTCGACAATGAAAATTGAAATATTATTCCAACACGTATAATATTCGGTAGCATCTCCTCGCCCACGGCTGTTTTTGCAAAGAAAATAATAAACGTTCTACCCTAACGCAAAGAATGAGAGAGAGAGAGAGAGAGCCCACCGCACAGTCAACGCGCGAATGTCGTGAAAATGCTCGTTTGTGGTTCTCACTTTTCCCTACCCCAAACTACCCCTTTAGCTTTTCTCCTATGCTGTACACCGTATAGTGAGTTTCGACTTTCAAGGGTTGCGACGGTCGAGGTTTTCTCTCTCTCTCTCTCTGTTTCTCTCCCTCTCAAGTCTCGAGGGTAGTCGTGGCGCGAGGGGGAGGAGGGAGAGAAGAAGAAGGGGGTCGCGCGAAAACAGGCCGAGGGATTATAAAGCTTTGCAAGGATATCAATTATAACCAGAAACAGTTATTCCGCTTGCATCGAAACTCAACCCCATATACCTTGAACCACTGAACCCTTCGTCTCTTTCTGAAAACCCTTTCGAGCATCCCTCTCTTGTTTTCTCCCTCCATCTGCATTCGTCCCCGGAAGGTTTCTAATCCCCATCCCACGGTAAATTATATTATTTTCTACTGTTTGTTTACCGGAATTCACCGTTTGCCCAGTTGCTATATAGATGGGGCTTTTCTTACAGACTCGTCGGGAGGATTTGCGGAGACTTTACGGCTTTCATCCCTCACCAAAGTAGGAGTAACGAGTTTCCATTGGCTTCTCCCGTCCATTCACTACCCTGAACTGTCCTTTCTGTTTCAGAGTCATCCTTAAAATTGTCTACGAAATTCTATCTGTACAGAATTTTTCATTAGAAATAAATAACGATTTTTGAAAAGTTATCACGATATTGTTAAAGGAGATTTTAATGTTTGCTTAGAAGATACAAAACTTTCTTATCGTCAGATAATCAGTTCTCGGGCACCTAACATCATATTATTTTACAGGCATTGAAACACTTTTGTTTACAATACTTGGATAAGGGTAAAAATCCCTTCGTCGTACTTTTGGATTGCTGTTATTTTTATTTTGTTTTGCAACCCCTATAATACAGGAACCAAATCGAGCACCGAATTCCTCTCATTGCCAATGACGGATACTTTGGACATTTTGCTCTGATTTTTTTTCAAAATTTCCTACAAAAATGAACCCCACAATGTGTCGTTTGGTAAAAAAAAATGATGAGCTTAGATGAACTGTTTCAAGTATTCAAATTGCCAATGAAAATCCCAATAACATTTATCACGTGTAATCCACGAAAGATACAAGAAAATCCTGCTATGGTGTCGAGGGTCTCGAATTCTCGGAAGTCACGATCATCATCACAATCCTGAATATTACTCGTGTTTTGTACAATCTTCCAGCACGTAACACCCTTAACTTAACAACCTTATTCCCAACGGTTATGTTCGCTATGTATACGAAAGTGCTTGTGGCTCTGCTAGTATTATGCAAATGTGCTGTACGCGAGAGGTGAAAGTGCCACGACCGCCTAGTATGATCGTTCAGGGATGACCGTTGGGAAATGACCCGACTCTTATTCTCTATACAGCGAGAGGGAGAAAACATCCCCATTTAGCGTACGTGGCAAATGATCTTGCGGAAAATGCCAAGTATTATTATATTGTATCTCAAATAAATATCTCACATAATAAACCTTTTTTTGTACAAAATCTTCACGATGGAAAATAGACAATTATTTAATAAACAAAAGCAAAAATTATCAATATTTTCGTTCAGTTTCCCAATTTCTTTTCATCATTTTTTTTAAATATCGCTTAAAACCATTGCCTTCAATTACCAATCTAGTTCCATTACTATTATTTTCTCTCAATTCATTTTCACGATTGAGATTTCATTTCCATGCGTTTTGTTCCATGAGAAAAATTCAATTATTTTATGACACCTTCGGGGTTTCCCTCATTGAGGTGTCTACTAGGAAGATTTCCGAGTGTTACGTTTCCAATCGTCTTTGTTATGATTGGTGGCTAGTCTGGGTTGGGGGAGTGAGTGTGTGTGTGTGTGTGCGTGTCTATGAGAGAGAGAGAGAGAGAGAGAGAGAGAGAGAGAGAGAAAGCTCAAGTCCTCGGACCTTCACTGAGAGGGGTGTTAGGGAGGTTGTAGAAACGAGGGGGTGGCTGTTTACTTTTGGTGTTGGGCAAGTACCGCCTGGCTTGCATGCTGGTTCCCTCTGATAGCAAACACTGAGTATCGATCAGTATGACTCTGGTAAACAACTATTGTAGAGTAGCATGGTGCGTGTGTATAGAATGGACTTCGTTTCTACCCTCTCCCTCCCTCGTGTCTCGACGATTCAACCCCCTAACCCTCCACCTCGTCAACTCCTCGACGTATTTCTCATATCTTTCTCTCCCTCTCTATCTCTCTCTCTCTCTTTCTCTAGTCACCTCGTGCATAGCATTGTGCATAGTCGTGCCACGAGTACGGGACTCCCTAGACTCGAAACAAAGCAAAAGCCTGTACTTGCGATGTGCCTCGCTCACATGTTACAGGGACGGCCTTGCTCACGTTACTGAGTTAAAAATGGAAAAAAATAAAATATTCTTGTACACAGGGTAGTGAATTGATCGTTTATTTCGAAGGGTTCATCAACCCTGTAATTTTTTTCGAAAGTGGAATCCATCCATGCTGTAACTATTTTGAATATTTTTTTATACCAAATAACTCTGTTAGTGCAAAAAAAAAAGTATTGTTGGGAAAGGGGTTGAAATTTTATTAGGAGTCGTCCATCGGTTTTTCTAGTGGATTATACGTTGGTTCAGGGAAACGAGAACATTTGGGTTTCGCTTCAAATTTTCATCAAGCATTTTGTCCTGTATAACTGACGATTAATTATAAGATGATTATAAGAAAAATTATAATGATGTGGCGATTAAGCATGCTTTTGGGGTTGAAGCTTTTTTTGAAGGATCGTTGAACTCGTTATGTTTTCTATCTTTTTAGCAGATAACCATAATGTTTTAGGAAAGTTGGAATAGTTTGTGGTTGTTTGAAGGATTTGAAATATTTTTCATGATTATTGTACCGTTGGGCATTTTTCTTTTGGTCGAGTGCGGCCCTGCGAGGGATGCTAATCATTTTGGCGAAGGGTGTCTGAAATTGTCGCCTCGTGCGTGCGAGAAAGGAGATCCCCCCCTCACCCTTTGCAGTCCACGAGAGGACCATCAACCCCTGGCTGCTTTTCCACGACATCACTGCCACCCTCTATACCCAGCTTGCTTAACCAAACAACCTTGATAAATTATGCAAAAATCAACAACCATCCCATCGTGCGAAAAACATTGGCTCGCCACATTTCAACGGTCTCTCACACTTTTTCTCATAGAAACACCTAAAGACGAAGCACCTTGTTTTTTTTTTCATTTTGCTCCTTTAAATTTGACATTTCATGCTGATTTTCTCGCTATTCCAAGAGACAATATATTGACTTAAATTAATAACATCCCTTATGAAGAATTTGCATTATTAAAAAAAATGTAATTACCATAATTTTTCTTTAGTTTGCAATTTCAATTTTGATGGCGAGTCAACATTCCCAAGTAGAGCATCACGAACGATCTATCGCGTGTAGTATATCATATATAACTCAACTATTTATAATGTACCAGCAGCAAAACTACTTGTTCATCACGCAATACTAGTTCATCTGTCACGTATATCTATCGGACGTTTGCATTTTGCCACACGTACTCGCCGGGGCAAGTTGTGCGAGTTGATCGAGCATAAAGTGCCAGTGGTCGTATCTACATGGTCACGGAATTTCCAATCGAGCCCTCTTCTCGAAACACTCATGAGGGGCAGGGGAGGATTTTGCAAAGGGTCGTTATCGATGCCACGGAGCGAGAGAGGCAGAAAGAGATAGAGGGGGAGAGAGAGAGACAGACAGAGACAGAGGGTGTGAGAGAGAGAGAGAGGGAGGAAAGGAGGGGAGAGAAAGTGGCGTTGTACACTTCGACAACCACTCTCTGGGTATTGTTTGGGGTCGAAGCTTCACCGATAGCCCCGATAGCAACTAAATAGTGCTGAGATGACGAAGAGACCAGAGACCTTGCTCTTCTCTATCTATTACTCGGCAATGCAATTCCAGAATGCTACAAATGAAGGTATCGTACAACAGGATACTGACAAGACGACACTCAACTATAGATGGTTTTAAACAATATTACTCGAAGTGTATCACAAACTTCTGACGTGTCATGAAACTTGAGAATGACCGGGGTTATACGAGGGGCCGAATATTGTCGTAGGGGTTGCATATCGAGGTTGCACGTCAATCGAGACTATCTTTCTCTCCTTCTCTCTCCCTCTCACTCTCTCTCTCTCTTTGCGAATGCGGACTATGGTGATGAACCTGAAAACCCACCCCGCAGCGGGAATACATCAGGACTGGGTCAAGCTTCGAAGTATGTCCCCCCTGCCTCTCCCTCACTCTCTTCTGCCCCTGCTATTTCCTTCTCTCCTTCACCACATTCTCAGTCAGTGGGTCGAATCGATAACGATGACTACATGGAAATCCATATATCCATGGAGTATCCGCTCCTGTCTCCCTCTCTCTCTCTCTCTCTACCATTCTTATGCATGATAACTCATGAATTTCTACGAACGGAAATTCACTCTGCATATATGCGCTATATATAGATGAGCAATGAACATATAAACTAGTAGGTGGTTTGATCGCTTTTTACCTGTAAAGTAACAAAGCTTTCGAGTTTTCGAGCTGGTACATAATTTTTTTGATTATTGAGTAGTGGCTGAGTGCTGTTCGTAATCAGCAGAAAATTTTCGATTAGGATCTTAAAACATAGAAAAAGGCGAGGTAAGAACTTTTTTTTATTTTTCTTCGCTGCTCCAAAACTTAAAAGTTTGTACAATTTTCAAAAGTTCGTCGGTGGATTTACAGAATGCCACTGGGTTCATTTCGATATCTCTATTTTTATGGCTGTGGGAGCACTTTGAAGTTGCCGAAATCGAACGGGGACAGTAGAATAAGCCGAAATCGTTCGGTATCAGACGGACCGATAGATGTAGAATGAGTTTAAATCCACTTAAAAAATCTGAGGAAATTAATTAAAAAAACATAGCCTTATGGACCAAATGGTATTCGAAAGCTCGAACGATTACGGCGAGAATAAGACGAAAGTGGAATCGAAAATCCTTCGGTGAGCGGAGTTCTAACCGTTTCAGTGAATCAATCCTTTGTCGGCCTAAGTAAAAAAAAATATATTTCTAGAAATTTCTTCAAAAGGATCCCATATCGGTGTCATTCTTCCCGCTGATGATGATGAATCGACCAGCCGTTTTTTTTTTCCGACAAATCGCAATGTCCCGTAAAATATTACACAAAAAGGATTTACCCCCATCCCCTCAACCCCCTAGTAACCGTGAAATGCAGTGGTCAAGACCTATGCAACTCATGCCAAAGCCGGAACTGCGTGGTCCCACACGAAAAATCTCAGTAGATAAGGCGAGTCGTGAACGGGCAAGTAGCAAACATATGTATATTCGTCTACCCATGCTTGCTATATATATATATATATATATATATATATATATATATATATATATATATATCACATAGTATGCACAGCATAGAACGATATATCGCATATACAGCGAGCAGTTTATATAGAGGTGGAAGGGAAGCCAAAGGGAAGCTCGTCGGGCGAGAGAGGCGATCGAGTCGAGAGAAAAGGAGAAACGGCAGTATAGGAACAGACTCAAAGTGCGCCGACTCAGTAGCCGCGTGGCCGCGGCAGCCGGAGGGTTTCGTGTCGGTGAAAATCAAGGCGCTGCAGAGTCGCGACGGCAGCCACCGACGCGCGAACCCCCTATTACTTCTTCACGTAACGTACTAAAACTACACGAAATAAAAACGTACATAAATATACATATATATGTATATACATGAATATATATATATATATATATATATATATATATATACACACACATATACAAATACATATACAATTCAAAATAATACGATACAAGTCTAAAATACAACAAACAATTGATAAATAAATAAAACAAAAAGGCAACTGATCATTAAAAAATTGGAAGTTCTGTCGAAAAAAAAAACATCTGCAACGAGAATTACGTAAAATTGGGTGAAACACCCTCTGAGCTCGTTTGTCCTTTTTCCCCACCCTCTCTCAAAAGACCTAAGGATTTCCAGAATCGGGGGGAAAAAATCGCGAAGCGCGCATTTCCGATAAAATACATTGCGTTCGAGAGGGGAGCGCGCGGGCGAGCTGCACCCTCGTAAACACGTGGCGCGGCGCACACGCGGCTGCTCCGCAGCGGGCGAAAGAGGGGTCGGCGAAAAGAGAGGCAGAGAGGGGGGACACATAGAGATAGAGAGAAAGGGAGAGAGATATACAACACAAATTCACATATAGATGAGTATGTACGATTGAAGAGAATAAAGAATTGAAGAAAACAAGAAAAAAGAAGACACAAAGGAAGTAACGACGAGAAGAAAAAATCGTGAATGGGTAACGGAAGGAATTCTGACGAGAAACGAAGCGAGTTATATCGGAGATCGCGAAACGTCATCGTGGAAAACGATAAGGAGAATTCGTACGGACACGTGGCAGAGAAGAAATAAAATTATAGCGGAAGAGTAACAGAAGCGTTAATCGACTTTGCGACCCTCAATTGTCAAAGAGAAACCCCCAAGGGGGTTATTTCAAAAACAATTATATATTGTCTCGTGCGTGACGTGAAGATAAGAAGGACGGAGGAACGAATCAGAGTCACGGAGAACGAGTCGACGAGGCGGAAGCGGGACATGCTGGAGCCACGCTGGAGATCCGTCCAGGTAGCTACACAAATCATCAACCCCCTTCAACCCTCCTCGCTCTTCTACTTCTACTGCCACTTCTTCTTCTTCTTCTTCTTCTCCTTCTTCTTCTTCTTCTTCTTCTTCTACTTCTACTTCTTCTTCTTCTTCTTCTTCTTCTTCTTCTTCTTCTTCTTCTTCTTCTTCTTCTTCTTCTTCTTCTTCTTCTTCTTCTTCTTCTTCTTCTTCTTCTTCTTCTTCTTCTTCTTCTTCTTCTTCTTCTTCTTCTTCTTCTTCTTCTTCTTCTACTTCTTCCACTTCTGCAATCGCCAATACGCACCATAATAATTTCGTACGCACCGCGCTACCAATTTTAGACAAAAAAAACCGAGAATCATGAAAAATTTGAGAACAAAATTAAATTGAGATTTAAACGATTATTGAAACGACACAGCACAAATTGCCAGAATCTCGACTGCTATGATCTTCACTTTATAAATTACACAAATGGGAAATTTCGCGTGAAGCCGAACGATTTTTCATCGAGGACATTATTTTTGGTAACAACAAATTAAATTACTGAAAATTTTCCTCGATCGAAGAACAATGAAATTCAGACGGAATACTCTATTCTAATGACATAAATGCTACTTTTTCCACCTAAATGCTGACGTGACCTTGTACGCGAGAAACAACACACCAATGCGTGTGCGGGTCACGCTCTCGTTCGTCCACTTTTGTCTCTATTCTGACCTTACACTCCTCGCCTCCTCGTTTTCATACACACGCACACCCACGTACGCACGTAAATTGGCTCGTGGCACGCCGCATACACTCCGTACAAACGGAGGTGTAAAATGGATGAGCTTTTTTTTTAGTTACATTTTTGTTCTATTTATTCAATTCCAGCAGGCACGTTGGCGATAATTACAGAGCATGGTAATGTCTCGTAGAACTATGACAATTATTATATCAGAAGATTTTATCATTTTTTAAACATTTATCGCTGTCTGTCGATTATTTAGTGATTGATGCTCATTTTAATCATATCGAATTATGAACCAATTTCTATACGGATCGGAATTACTTCCATAATTTGAGCATTCATTAATAAATTATTGGGGGATGTTAGCTGCAATTTTTTCGCGCTCGTTTTTGTAATTCGAAAATTTGCATTATCTTTCGCAATAGCTTAAATATTATTGATTATTGGCAAATGAGCGTGCTTTCGTTACAGTGGCCTTAATACATCGCGATGCGTTCTTTGTCACGCTATTTCCATAGTGTCAGTGAGGAATTTCCGATCGTTTATATATAGTCACTAGCTAACGGCGTTTACACACACGCGTGTGAAGGGACGATGATCGGTGAAGGGGCGACAGGAAGGGTGAGGGGTATGAGGGACCGCAGCTCTCGTCATGTTTTCCATGTACGAGGTCCGGGACGGGCTGTAGGGTAGGACGGCCCGCGACTGATATTCGTGGAAGTGACGTTTTAACGAGCGTACTACGAGATAGATGAGCGTCGGTCAGCACTCACCAAACGATTAACTCCCTCTTCCTCACTCTCGTACCGCTCGCTTTTCTATAGTAAATTAATTTACAAATTTTCACTATTTTTACCGGGCAATTAAGCCGCAGCTATTACCAATAGTACAACATTTAACGTGTCGTTACTGCATAGAAAAAGAGCTCTAATGAGTAGGACGATATCTGGTTCGGCTATTTATCGTTTTAAACCTCGAGAAATACATCGTAATTTTTTTCGGGTGAAGATTATTTTTCTGTTCGGTACTCAAAATTTGGCCTAACTCGAAAGAAAAATCATTAAAATTATTGATGATATAATTACGAACAGTTATTCCTAAAGAAACATATTAGAATTTTTTTAATATGGGAATGGATCTACTCGTAACTCGTTTTACGAAAAATCTCCATACCAGTATTCAAGCTAGGTGACCAAGTGCTCGAGATAGAATGAAAGCAGAATTAGCGGTCCCTGAAGTAAAAGCGAGTAGCTTGACTTTAATATATTCCTGGGCGTTTCGAGCTACGATTCCTAGGAAAGGCACGAAAAATTCGGCAAGATGGAATGCAAGGAAGATTGATAGTTACGAGGCGAAAATCGTCAGTTTGACTGCAATCTTAAGGGACGTTTCGTCCTGGCAAGCCATAAGGGGGTTGATTTTTATCTTTTTTTTATTTCTTCGTTTTTATTTCGTTGCATCGCTCATTCCGGATGGTTCCAGTCGATATGTATATATAAGCACCTCTATAGTCGAGTCGAATGTATACATGAGTGTGTTGTTGGATGGCTGATGTAGTGGTGGTGGTGGTGGTGGTGGTGGTGGTGGTGGTGGTGGTGGTGGTGGCGGTGGCGGTGGTGGTGGTGGTTAAGCCATTCTCCTTCTTCTTCTCTATCTGGAGAAGTAGTTCCGTCTCGGGGAGAAGAAGGAAGGTAGACGAGCACGAGAGGGTGGCGTGGGAACCGCCTGCTATTCCCGGGAAAAGCAGATATAACTAGTAGGTGGAACAGCGCAGAGACGGAGGCGGTCCTAGTCGACTTGGTGGGCGTTAAAGAAGTGGGTGGGGGTGCTCGGCCACCCCCGCATCAAGCTATCTATCTCGGTTCCCTTTCACCCTCCCTCTCTCTCTCTCTCTCTCTCTCTAGTCTCGAGAATACCATCCTTGGTACCCCTTAACCGAAACCACCACGATGGACCTAACCTCTCCTCTCCTCTTCGATTCCATATTCGCGAATAGACTCTTCCACCTTTCCTCATACCTCGTTCCTACTCCGCCACGACCACCAATGCCTCTAGAAACTGCAACATCTCCAACCCCTTTAGATCCCATAGAGCACATACACATACACACACAGATACGCACCTGCAAATCTGCATAAACCTACCCTTATCTGACCAGACTACTTTGCCGCTCCATGCAGTCATCCGCATTCGCTTTCCGCTGTTGCCGTCCGAAAAATCATTGCATGGTTTATCCAAAATTTTCGACGACAACACCATTATTATCGCTAAGATGCTACCTAATCTGTGGATCCATGTTGACTCATCGTGGGAAGAATTGCACCCTTCCTTGTCTGACCCAACTACTTGCAGTCATACGTTTTTGCCTTCCGTTGTTGCCTTCCGAAAAATGATTGCACGGTTTGCCCAAAATTTTCGGCGACAACACCATTTTTGTCGTCAAGATCCTGACTGTTTTGCGGGTCCATATTGACACATCGTGGGAAGAATTGCACCCTTCCTTGTCTGACTAGTCTGCTTTGATACTCTAGGCAGTCATCAACTTTTCTCTGATTCTTTCTGAAATATCATTTCACGGTTTGCCCAAAATTTTCGGCGACAACACCATTTTTGTCACCAAGATCCTGACTGTTTTGTGGGTCCATGTTAACACATCGTGGGAAGAATTGCTCCCTTCCTTGTCTGACTAGTCTGCTTTGATACTCTAGGCAGTCATCAACTTTTCTCTGATTCTTTCTGAAATATCATTTTACGGTTTACTTGACTAGTTTCCCCATCGTGTTCACGTTGCCAATCAGTTAAGATGAACCGTCATTACATCAGTTTCAATTTAAACGAACAGATCGAAAACGAGTCTGGCTGTTGACATATATATACCCGTTTAATTTCAACTCCACTTATATCGCTACGATGTTGAATGATTCGTAGATTCATGTTAGAACACCCCAGGCAAAGAATATTTCCCAGACTGCTTTGCCGCTCAGGGCAGTGATTAACTTTTCGCTATTTCTTCCGAAATATCATTCAAGGGTTCACTTGATTTATTTTCCCACCCAGCTGGTGATGAAGAACAGCAGCGGTGATCTGGATGAACCGATCCAAACAGGTATGTTTCTGTTCTGTAGTCGATTCAGTTGCGAGGATGTCATTTCGGATCCATATTGGTACAGAGCCCTCACATGAAGTGCCCCCACCGCTATTTAATCAGATTGCTTTGGCACTTTATGCAGTCACTAGCTGCTGCCCGCGGCTTCGCACGCGTTCAATCAGCGTAAAAACATTTTACCCCTTTTTACCCTCTTAGGGGTTGAATTTCGAATAATCCCTTCTTAGTGGATGCCTACGTCATAGAAGGAATATACTCCCCAAATTTCATGTTTCCAGGACCAGCGGATTCGGCTCGACCATGATGAATCAGTCAGTCAGGACATGTTATTTTATATATAGAGATTACATGTTCGGCTGTTTCTTCCGAGATTCTCCAGTTTGCTGAAGATCTTTTCTCACCAATAAGACATGGACCAGTATGAATATTAATTATCTTCATGAATGAGATACACATCTGTTTATAAGAAACTGTTCTAGTACATTTATTTCGCCACATCCAAAGAAAAGTCTATCCAAAACAAAAATCGATTTAAAATAAATCATCTCATTAATTTATTGTATATTGTATGTCGTGCATAAGCTGAACAACTCTGTTTACAGTATTGATCACGATTTCATGGTTTACGGCCTGGTCTCCTCAAACTTTTAACATTTTGAATGCTTCGCTTCTTTTACGGTGTCCCAAATTGATGGGAATTCTCGGCTGGACCATTGGATCAGGGCATTCATCCTGCAATCATTATGGTCCAACCCCCTCCCGCAGGAAGTCAACGTTTTCGTACACTTCGATCCCACTGAGTTCTGGGGTTGCCGGATCTCATCCCTCTTTCTCCTCTTTCGCTGGTCTCTTTCCTACATCTCTTTTGGTCTCCATCCCCACCAGTCACCGGCTTCTGCCCATCTTCGTTTCTCGTCTCCGTAGTTCTTCTTCTTCTTTGTTCGGCTGTGTGAGAGCTCACACTCACACAGAGACGTGGGATAGTGCTGATGCTTCTTCGGCTCGGCTGTTCACGTGCACTCAAGTGCAGCACAAAGACACAGAAGGGAGTTTGGACCGATTGCAGGGATGCTGGAGGGTTGCATGCGCGCGCTCTCGCGCTGATGCACATCCACACACACACACACACGCACATAGCCTTTGGTTCTTGCGCTTGGCTTCCCACCTCCTACATCCCTCTTGGCCACTTCCGGCCTGGCCCAGCAAGCTCCACCCACTTTTATATTAATCACGTCTTGGTTCGCTTCTCGAATGTTCCTTCGCGACTGTGTATATATACAAGTTTCCCCTCTCGTTTCTCCACATTGCCGAGAGCTTCTCTTCTATCCTCACGAGCCAGCCCGGGCACACAACGAGCGTTCTCCATCTTTTACTTTCCCCAGTGAGCGATTTCCTCGTCGTCATCGTGCCCGCTTGAGGCCGCCCGGGAGAACCACACCTCTGCCTCCTGGCTTATTCATGTTTTGGCTCAGTGAAAAAAAAAAAAAAGCTTTCGCAACTACTTTTCGTTTCGATCTTCCTACCTGTTTTTGCAATTTCGTGTCCTCCCTTTATAGGAGTGGCATTAGTCGTGGAAAAAAACGACATTGATTGCAAGACAACTGTATAAATGAATTCTTATCTCTTGAGCGGATCGAGGCAGCTACAAAATTACGACCTAGGCTCAGAATATTACGTGGCGGTGTGATGCACAGAAAAAAAAAACTCTTTCTATTTATTATCAGTGGTTGATTTTTTCAATCCAGTCCTCAGGACATAATGGGAAAAAATATGAATTGCAAAAACCTCATCATCTCGCAACTTGAGTATGCTCTCACATCTTGCGAATCCATTGCAATTGATAGCAGTTGCATTGTTGCAAAAATCATCCGTCTGTCATCAACAACGAATTACCAATCGCTTTCCACGTCGTCACCCATTTTGTATCAACTATAAGCTATAATGAATAATAAACCCTCCGTATTTTATTGTCACTCGTCTCATCTACCCCTCGCAAGGCTCATTTCCTTATCCCACCACTTAAATTTCATCCATTGATAGCAATCGTCACGTGACACATGCGACAAAACACACTGAATTCTTTCGATCTTTTTATTTTACTTTTTTGCCATTGATTCAATAGCTTTGTCATATTCGATTCGTTGCGAATCGACACCTTCGACGCAAATACCTCCCGACCGTAATCGAATGAGAGGCCCACGCAGAGACACACGAGAGAAAAAAAAATATCCACGAGAAAGGAAACGATAATAATTGTTATTGCGCCATTGTTATCTCAATTCGTCACCGAAGCGAATTCACACCTCCAATTCCGAATAACTCGTCATTGTATATATATATATATATATATATATATATATATATATATATATATATATATATATATATGTATAACATGTACACACAGCAGGTATTTCAGATATCGCGTGCCACTTGAGGGTGACTGTAAGCTCTAGAGTGCCACGACTATACTCGTCGATCGTTTCCACCCTGTCACGCACCCCAGTTTCCTCGTTCGTCCCGTTCTCTTTTTCTCAAACCCCTTTCATGATGGTGCCCTCGAACCGGCTACATCGAGATACCCCAAGCTATACAAACTCTCACAATCGAATTCCTAGCTGTTTCCACCGATGATGTTGCATTGTTGCAACATGCATTCATGCATCCATTAATCTACACATGTATGTATATGTATATGTATATATATATATATATATATATATATATATGTATATATATATATAGCATTTATGTATCAGCATAGTTTACACGATTGACGTGCCAGTTTCGACATTATTCATCCGATTATTTATTCGTTCGATTATATTGATCGGGTATTTATCGCACAAATAGAAGCCAAACAAGCGATCTGTCGTTTATATACACATGACACCTAATGCAACCCTCTGTTTCACGCCCATTCCAACACCCCCTGTTCATATCGATACATCCTCGATGATTCTCGCGTCATATCTCCCTACATCGAAAACTTGATATGTGCATATATTTACGCAATGCGATGCGGTCTGGATGCAAAATCTATGGATTTCTTTGAGTGCATCGAATTTTTTATGGACTCTCGTGAGCCTCTTCTGGATCTATTCGACGTCGTTTATTTTCCTGACTTTTAGAAGCCTTGATCGGCTTCAAAATAAAGTACGAAAGCTTTGTATGATGTTTCTTTTTTCATATCGTATTTCTGGAACGTTCGCTAACGAGCTCGTATTTATAGAGAGAATTTGGTGTCAAGGCAAACTGATTCTTGATCGCTTAGTAGATTCGATTGTTCTCTTTCAATTGAATATTGTGCCGGGGGTCGGCGAAGACGCGACAGTGAGAAATTAACTTGTTGGAGAAGATTTAATTGGGAATGGATTAATTCTGTGAATTACAATAATTTTGGGATTAATTTATTTTCGGTAACGTCATTTGTGAGATTCAGTGGACAAGAAAAACTGAAGAATATAAAACGAAGGCTGAAGGACATTTTTTTTTCCGATCGTCTTTTTTTACTGATGGGTATTTGGCTACATTTTGTAGTTTTCTGAATATATTAATAAATATATGTATGATACATTACCAACTGTATGGTCATCTTGGCCGTTGGGGAAATATGACATAAAAGCTGTAACGATTTTCCCGATATAGAATGTATTTATACTTTTAGCACACGTTAAAATATATCAAATACAAAAAAATGTGATATTCAATGAAGATTTATTATTTAAAAAAATCAATTATAATGGTTTCGTAATTGTAAGGAAATATTGTCTTGTGCCGAAAAATTCATAGCTGCACTGAGTCATGTTACTTTTTCGTTGATGAGACATTCCAATAATTGAACTCCAAATCTATTTTAAAAATTCAACAGATCCTGTTTTTTTTTTTATTATCAATATGCAATATTTATAGACCAAAAAAGCTCATAATTGTCCAACTTAATCCCCAATTCTGTTCAAATCTCAGTGTTACAACCTCACCCGAGCACCTCGCATCGATTTTACTAATATTCGATAGACAATTTGAGATACTGGGTCAACCTATTTATTCGTGATATGGTTAGTCGTTATTTCGGGTACCCGATTTATTATTCACGTCTTAAAAAGTTCATTGGAAAAATCTTCGTTACAACGATGTTGCCTAGTTTGACAAAATGAATAATCAGGAACCATTTCATCGATATTTTCTTCTTGCAATAAAAACGGAAACTCCTCTTAAACAATTCATAAACTTTAGCTGTCACTCAGCTCGTTGATTTGCACGAAAAAAAACTCTAATTAAGATATAAATCAGGAAAGATAAGAATACAAGAGTTTCAATGTCTGATCGATAACGTGCTTTACTACTGCAGTTCACTATTAATTTTCGAGTGGACAATGCGACAACTTTCGCGCAAGAGCGGACAGAAGGGAGAAGCGGATGGGTCTAGTTACATACATGGGCCAAATTTTGGGATTCAATCCAGCAATGCATCAGCGCGGATACATTACAAATCGACCATTCTCCCCCTCCCTTCCCATCCGCTGCGTTCACTTGTCAATAGAAACAGGAATCCACACCGCGTTTTGCCGTGACCGCGACAAGTCTAATATTGCTTGTACTATATATATATATATATATATATATATATATATATATATATATATATATATATATATATATATACGTAAACGTACGTGTGCGTGTGGGCTTGCACGCAATTGTAAAGTCCAGCATAGTTGGGACACTTTTTGTTCATCGGCTGCAACTTTTATTTTCTTTCATTGTTTGAAAGAGAGTGTTTCCTATGATTTTTCACAGAGAATATTATTATTAATATTTCCTGTCTCACAGAGTATCAAAAAAAACTAAAAAAAACAACATCAAAAATCCAGGATAGATGGAGGATCATTGATACGCTATTACTATGTAATTGTTTCAGTTCCAGCTAATTTTATTTAAATGTAATTTTTTTACAACATGTAAAAGTATTTTACGCATCATTTTGACTAGGTTTTATTGTGCTTTTATACTTCCAACGTGACATGGATTTTTTTTTTTTTAACGTAGGAAAAAAAAATAGGGGAAGTGCAAAAATCTCTAATCTAAAAACCTGTATATCTGCACGAGAGAATTTTTGATGGTCTATTCATAAGAATATATTTGGAATCTTACATGAAACTGACTGGAACTCAAGCCAGGTAAATTTTTCGAATGCTCAGGAATTTTGCAACTGTTTTGAATATCGTGGCGGGCCAACTCTCCTGGAATTATCCCCTATCCGTTCCCTACAGACTGTGCCTAATAATCCATGGAGCAAATGGAAAGAGGACATTGAAGGACAGAATTATATGGAGAAGCTTGTACGAAGCTTCGATTCACGAATTTAGGTACAACGTTGACTTGTTACGGTGTCGAATACCGGCGAGGTTTCAAATTTGATGATTTGCCGATCTCCTCATGACTATATATATATGCTTTTATATATGTTTGTGTCTGTTTGTGTTTGTGTGTATCACAGGCTGTGACATAGGTCGAGTGTACAATGTTTAACACACGCGAAGGATCGTAACGCGAGAGTGTATGTAGACCGCGTTCATTTGCCATCGACATCGAGACGAGAGGGACTCTCGTCTATGGCATTAAATTATTATCGTGATTGCATGCATGACGAGCCTCAACCCTCTAAAACCCCAACGACGACGACGACGAGGAGGAATCTAATTTATGCTGAAACGTTGCGATTTTCTAGACGTACCTCTTTTGTCCTCGATTTTATTATTATCCATTTTTTTTTACCATTATTTATTTTGCCAAGGGAAATATTAATAATAAGAAAAAAAAAAATCGTAATAAAATAATTTTTATGAGGATTCGATGATTAATAATGATAATTGAGAATTGGAGTTTTGGATTCAACGAAAATCTAATATAAGATTATTTTAATATTATCTTGAATATATTTAAACAATATATACTTTTAGTAATCTCTGATCTTTCCAAATTTTTGATTTTATTTTTTATAATTTGTTTTAGAAAAAGCTTTGACGTGATTTTCATTGATAAATTTTAATAACTTTTATACGAGAATTTGCGCACGTTAAAAGTGAAAAGAATTTACAATGCTCGAAACCATCTAGCATAGATACGAGAAATCGCATCTCCGGACGGAATGTGTGTACTTTGTACGCATGTGTACAGAAAATGAGGGTGAGATCATGAGCGCGATCCAGACGAATGACAACGCGTGTATCAGCGCAAACACGGCAGTTCGAGAACTGATAAGAGAGAATATTAAATAAAGGAATAAATAAACAAGAGTTCACTGGCAATGGGAGAAAAAAAAAATTCAATATTTTCGCAATCTAAACAAATTTATCGATTGACCAATCGTCAAGATACGGCTTGCTTGCTTGCCCATAAAAATAAATCATGAATGAAGGATCATGGAAAGAAATCATGAAATAATTAAATTGTAATTTTTAATTAAATAAAATTATAAAATGAGGCGAAATTTTTCTTTCATTCCCATTGAAATCTCTCTTAAATTCTTGACCCTCTCTCTGCTTCCACTTGAGACTAAATTTTGAGTCTAAAAATTGAGTGCAAAGTATATCGAGATACGACTCGATTACGCTTGGGTTAATTTTTTTTTTACATTTGCCTCTCGCTGCTCCCAGTTGCGCACAGATAAAAGAAACAAAAGAACAAGCTGGACGAGACGCGAATGAACTTGGCACCATTATTTTTTTTTGTCTATCGGTGCTCAACTATCGTCGTGGCATAGATATCGATTATTTCGAATTCACCTGTGCGTCTGATTGATAAAGACTTTTACTTTTTTGATAAGAGCAACGAACCTTGAAACTTGCTTCTGTACAAAACCGATTTGTACGATTATTTAAAAAAAGTACAAAATTGGTGAAAAATTAAAGTAATATTATTTCCGGGGGAGTTTTGGACGGATTATAAATTTAACTGTTTTTGCAACGAATGCCTGCGAGGAAATAATAAATGTACGAATATGTTTGTTTAAATTTTTTATCATACAACTGAAATGAGATTTAAAAAAATCTTTTGAAAACAAAATTCAATACGGTACAAATTTTGTAACGCGCATAAATTTATTTGAAAAATTGTGAGGGATGTTGAAGAACAAATACAAAATTGAGTACTTTTATAGCCAATCTTACGATTTATCTTAAAATATTATTTATCTTTTTCTCATGATGTGCGTTACAAGATTTAATGGCTGCGACTGATGGCGAGTACCCTATCGTGTCTTATCAGTTTGCCGACACCATTTTCTCTCGTCGACGTGGGGAACATTTGATCGACTCTGTAGAAATGCGGTGGCAGTTTCAAGCAGTCCGCAGTTGTCTTACTTTGTCCTCGTATCTTCGCGCGAGAGTACAAAATTCGAGGTTCGCGACAGTCGAGAGTTTTATCACCAAAGGTGCAAGATTCATTGTCACGTAGTTCGGCAATATTAACGATCAATTTTCCGTCAATTGTGAAAGAAAAAAACGAAAATCTTATCGTAAGTGCTTTGTCTAATTCTCCAAGATCTCAATGTTTATTGCTACAGAACGCGACAATAAACAATTTATAAACAAGAAAAATTCGCGACTCCGAAAAGTGAATAATTCGTCGAGAAGTGAATCAATAAACTAAAATCTTAAATAAATTCGGTCACTCGGATTTGGTGATCGAAATTTTTCGTAAAAGAAAAAAAAAATAAACAATTTTTATCATTCTTGGCACTGTTGCATTTTATTATTATTTTTGTTCTACGCGAATAACGAGCTCATAAGAAATCGTTCGAGGATAAATTTGCGCGTAAAAGTTTTTCTTTTTTTTTCACCGCCGAAAAAGTGCTAAATTTTGTTCACTTCGAGCCTCGTAGCTCAATCGCTTCGAGAACGAAATCACGAGGGTTTTCACGCGTCTTTAATGACACCCGAGTGTGCGGAATATTCGTCGTGCCGTTTACACTGACTTTGGAAGAGTTAGAAATGTGTTTCTTCATGGGCTGGCGAGAAGGCGGCATAAAAATTCCTGATTTGTGAGCCGCCGGCCTGGAACCGGGATAGGTTAGTCTCAAATATATAAAAAAAAAAAAAATTACTCAACAATAAAGATAAAGAATTATATATATATATATATATATATTTTAGAATCATTATAAAAATTATTATTATGGTGTTGATTTGAAAAAAAAAATTACATAGGTCCAAAATGATTTTTCGAAAAAACTTGAATGTATGAATTAAATTTTAAGCTCTCACTCAACTTTTGCATTATTATGAGTATAATTCTGGTATCAGTTTGTCGTTGATATTTGCACGATGATATTTTGCCACTGATAAGAAAAATCCCCTTTACCTTTCCTTTTATCTTCTCCCCACGTTCCCCGCAGATTCTCTTGCTCCTATTGACTATATGCTCGTATATGTATTTACTCGTCGCGTTTCCTTCGATTTTACGATTGCTTCGACTCTAGCATTTTGCGCCTTCCATGAGCATCGCTCTCTGCTCACCTCGCACCACTAACTCGAAACGTACACGTGTAAATTCATACACTCTGTCTGAGTTTGTGACAATTTTTTCCGACAAGACACACAACCGACGGATATACCACTTTTATCTCGGTGAGACTGGAAAAATATAGGGAAATCGCGTTATCGTAATTATCATCATCCTTGTCGGAGAGCAAAAAAACGACATCGTAAAATCTACATACAGAAACGGATGAATTTTATGATTGTTTAAAATAATGTCCGAGGCATATCAGAAGAGTAATTATTTTAATTGATTTTTCATAAATTAGATCTGTTGAAAACAAAAAAAAGAAGAAAATTTTTGTGAACAATAGAAAAAAGTACGAAGACAAAAATTACAAAACTCGATAAAAATGTTTATCATCTAGTAACTGTTGCCAAATGCTTGAATTTATCACATAGAAATTATCAACTGATACTTTTTTGCTCTTTAAATATTATGACTTCGTTAATCGTGTAATTAAATTCTCCTGTCAACAATTGAAATAATCTGAAATGAGAATAACGTGTATTTCATTCATTACTATTTTATTTGACTCCGAAAATTTTGTACATACAATATTTCTTGATAAATATTGTATTCACAAAATTTATAAGGTACATATGAAATGTGCATTTTGCTGCCTCGTATAGAAAAAGTCTTGTTTTTACATTTTTACCCACCCCGAAGATTTTTGCACCAAACAAACATTGACTCAAAAAAAAATTCTATGCAGCGTTGAAACGAAAAAAAAAGCAACGAGATCTCTTAGTAGCAAAAAGCATACAATTTAATTGAATACTTTAGAATTAAAATTATGCTATTTTGATTATTTTCGTGTCCTGCGATGAACTGACCATCTCTCCTGGAAAGTTTTTTTTCTTCACCTTACTGGAAAATTCTAGCATATTAATAATTATGTATCATACTTTGTGACAGCAACAGCTGACAAAATGCTCATTGAAAGCTTCCAAGTATGTAAAATGGTAAAAAAAACGTTTCAACAGATTGGAAAAAAGTTTTTCAATTATCCTACATTAATTTTATTTCTCTCGAATATTCTGCAAGAGAGCTCAAAATTTTGATAATAAAACCCTGACACATGAATGAAAAATTCTATAAAAATCAGGAGTACATTGATAAAATCTAAAATGATAATGATAAAAACGAGAGTGAACAAAAATATTTCGACAAAATTCAATATTTCGTCGTGATAATCGTCGAAAAATACGTTCAAACTGTTACACCGAAAAGTTTACGAAAAAAAAATAATAATAATAAAGAAGTTAAAGAGGTCATGTGGGTGGGAAAAGTTTTCCAACTATCGTACATTAATTTTATTTCTCTCGAATATTCTGCAAGAGAGCTCAAAATTTTGATAATAAAACCCTGACACATGAATGAAAAATTCTATAAAAATCAATCGAAAATTCGATAAAATTTAAAATGATAATGATAAAAACGAGAGTGAACAAAAATATTTCGACAAAATTCAATATTTCGTCGTAATAATCGTCGAAAAATACGTTCAAACTGTTACACCGAAAAGTTAACGAAAAAAAATAAAAATAATAATAATAAAGAAGTTAAAGAGGTCATGTGGGTGGGAAAAGTTTTCCAACTATCGTACATTAATTTTATTTCTCTCGAATATTCTGCAAGAGAGCTCAAAATTTTGATAATAAAACCCTGACACATGAATGAAAAATTCTATAAAAATCAATCGAAAATTCGATAAAATTTAAAATGATAATGATAAAAACGAGAGTGAACAAAAATATTTCGACAAAATTCAATATTTCGTCGTAATAATCGTCGAAAAATACGTTCAAACTGTTACACCGAAAAGTTAACGAAAAAAAATAAAAATAATAATAATAAAGAAGTTAAAGAGGTCATGTGGGTGGGAGACGATGAGAGTAGTGTATCAATTTCGCCCGTTTGATGCACATCATATAAACTCTGTGTCCCGTACTCTCAGAGTGATGCCGATATGCTGTTGGCTGTTGCTACTGTTTAAAGCGCGTTGTGTTAGGGATGACATAACACCAGAATGAACGGTCGTACGTTCGCGATTTGCGAAACAGATTTACGCGTGGGTCGTATCGCGGGCATTTATGATAATGATGTGTAGCGCGCGGTTTACCGGGTCCCGGCTTGATGCTGCTGATACTAATGCTGCTTATTCTCTCTATGACCCTCCACAGACGAGCTTTAATCGCGTGGGTGTGTGTCAGTGGATTAGTAATATACAAAGCAGACCAGACTAGAGCAAGACAACTCTTTCTGTACAATATATATATATATATATATATATATAGACGACACATCGATGTGTACCGAGAGCTCTCATCATCGTATAGTAACAGCAGGTCAAACTATAGTTAAGTGTAGGAAGTTTAATTTCGCTCAAATACACAAAGTGATCCAATCCGAAGTATTTCCGATATCATAAATGTTACATTCTATCTTTTTACTACGATCTGCTTATTAATTACGATGCAAAAATTCGTAAGCAAGGAGATCTAAGATCGACAACAATAAGAATGATTTTCATACCATTAAAAAAAATATATTTAATGGTAATGAGGAGCAAATGGAATAGAATTATGACTCAATGAATAATTAATTGAATACTTAAATATTTACTGTATATTTTTTTTTAAATGATCAAAGTAAGATACGATACTTATCATTATAAGTAGAATTTTGATTATTAAAATTTTGAATGAAGAATATTTACACAAATCGAAGTTGACAGTTGAATTGAACGTGTGTAATGACAGTGTTAATTAACTTTATCACTTTTTATTCCAACTCTTCTAACTTAGATATTATCAATTAGAGGAGCTTGACTGATAAATGATCAAACTAATTACCGAGGAATTATTCATAATTAAAATTGGTAAGATTTTTATAATGGCGATTAGTTTTAGCATAATTAATAACATGCATATGTATAAATATAAAAACAAAATGATTTATTCAAAGTCACTGTACTTGCGCGAGACATACAACAACCTGTTAATACAATATAGCTTGTTACTTGATGTATATATATATATATATAATAGTGTATAGGGCTGATAGATCGCGTCGTCTGCTCAAACACAGCCGAATCTACTTAACACCGTCCCTGAATGCGCAACAAGAGTGAGCGAGAGCGGAGAAGATATACGGATATATAGAAGAGTAGGAGGTTGGGTTAGGCATCTCTGGGCATCACACCGGCATCAGTAGCGAGCACACTCTGAGGGATAATCGTCAAAGACGATTGGTAACTTCCTGTCATTCACGTGAGCACCGTCACCGATCCAGAGCGGAACGACGGCGGTGCATGGGCTCCGGTATCCTATATATATATATATATATATATATATGAAATGCTATCTAGTACTATAGTACGAGTAGATATATTTTCAGTATGGACTAAATCATGACAGTTATTGGCCGTCGTTCCAATCATTGGCATCCTCGATAAAATGAAAAAATAATTAATTTATGTAGTGATAAAAAAATCTTTTGTTCAATCGATGGTGAAGTAAAATTTTCGATTATCGTTAACAAATTTTTATTCAAACAAAATAAGATCTAATTAGGCCACGCAGAAATGATATATTTGGTGGTGTTTGAAAAATCTTTTTTGATTGAGCTAAAAGTTGTCAATTATCAAATCATTTCTGGCTCAACTAAAGTCTCTGGTATTAGTGACTCATTAATTCCGGCTCAGATTAAACATTCGTACTAAATACACAAATTTTATTTGGCTCAACGTAAATTAGATGGTAATTATCTCATTGACTTTACCTAAAAAGATTCATTAGCATGAAATAATTTTTTTTTTTCACTCCGAAAATTTGTTTGGGCTCTCAGGGTGGCCAATCACTGTGCCATTTATTCTATAGCCATCGACCCTCGTATATATGTGCATAGGAGACGCGCTCGCGAATTCTACTGCCTCGTTCCTTGCTACACCAGCTGGTCACTGTTGCTGATGTTACTGATTATGATGATGATCATCATGATTATGATGATGATGCACTGACGATGATGATGATGATGATGATGCACTGACGATCATTGAGCTGGCACGACACTGCATGAGGCATCGTTTACCGCACAACTTTCATTAACTATAAATTATATACTGGCTGCTGCTCTCGCGGCTTCGCTCGCGTTGATTTAAAATTAAATAAATTTTACCCTTTTTTACCCCCCTAATGGTTGAATTTCGAAAAATCCCCTCTTAGCCAGTCTCTACATTATAAAATAAAACTACTGACCAAATTTCATATTTATAGCTTCAGGGGTTTCGGCTCAGCCATGATGAGTCAGTCAGTCGGGACATATTATTTTATATATAGAAATTTATATTAATCGTCCATTGACAATGACGATATATGCTTGGATTGCAATAAAAATAGAGAATGGAAAAAAAATTGCCGCACTAATTTCTGAATCTGATCAAAATTATCAATAGTCTAACTGTAATTGAATGGGGGATATAACAAGTAAGCCCACAACAGTTTAGAATTACCCTCTCTATGGACATGAATCACATTTTTTAATACTTACGAAAATTTTCATTTATTTAAATTCTGTCGCGCATTCGTTTCCTTTTCTTTCCAAATTGTAACGTTTTAGTTATCTGTAACTTGATTCATGATAATAATAATTGCAAGACAAAATTGATATAAAATGGAAGATTCTTTGCAATTGATTGAGCTGATAAAATACTTTTGATTCATTTTTTTTTATTAGACTTTTTTTAAAAAATAATCTCATAAATAAATACCCAGCTGTTCTTGCGCACTAAAACATTTTGCTCTGTGAGTCAATACGACGAAGGTCTCCCCCACTCGATATATTGATATATGCGATCCATTATGGTTCATCGCGTTGTCCGCAAGTCTCCCGTTTGCAGTGGGTCATGCACATTACATCGCACCGTTCGTTTGTGACAAAAAAAAACTGCGGCAAATTTAGAGATGAAAGGGGGATTTTGGAAAATAGATCAACTGAGATTTTTATTATTTTTTTACAATAAATTTCGTAATTTCAGACTTGAGCTTGAAAAATAATTTGAAACTTTTCATTATCCAAACCCACTTTTTACTGTCAAAGAGAATGAGCACAATAGTGGAATAATTTTGCGGACAATGAAAAACAGATCCAGCTGAGTCAAACGTTTTTATTAATTTCTAATGTTTTTTTTCCATTTTTTGTTTGTTTGTTAAGTAATCAAATTTATTTTCTCGGAAAAAGAAATAATATTTTAATTCATTCAACATTCAAATCTTATTAATTAAACCCTCAATCTATTTTTACATTATTTGCAGCCAGGTCACACCTTGGATAGATAAAATAACGAATGAAAATATATGTCGAGAACAGGGAAGTAACTGTATATGGTCGGGGGCATAAAGGACGGTGGTCACTTTGCAATATCGTGCCATCTATTTTGTAATATTTTGGATTTCGTAATTTCAGACTTGAGCTTGAAAAATAATTTGAAACTTTTCATTATCCAAACCCACTTTTTACTGTCGAAGAGAATGAGCACAATATTGGAATAATTTTGCGGACAATGAGAAACAGATCCAGCTGAGCCAAACGTTTTTATTAATTTCTAATGTTTTTTTTCCATTTTTTGTTTGTTTGTTAAGTAATCAAATTTATTTTCTCGGAAAAAGAAATAATATTTTAATTCATTCAACATTCAAATCTTATTAATTAAACCCTCAATCTATTTTTACATTATTTGCAGCCAGGTCACACCTTGGATAGATAAAATAACGAATGAAAATATATGTCGAGAACAGGGAAGTAACTGTATATGGTCGGGGGCATAAAGGACGGTAGTCACTTTGCGATATCGTGCCATCTATTTTGTAATATTTTGGATTTCGTAATTTCAGACTTGAGCTTGAAAAATAATTTGAAACTTTTCATTATCCAAACCCACTTTTTACTGTCGAAGAGAGTGAGCACAATATTGGAATACTTTTGCGGACAATGAGAAACAGATCCAGCTGAGCCAAACGTTTTTATTAATTTCTAATGTTTTTTTTTCCATTTTTTGTTTGTTTGTTAAGTAATCAAATTTATTTTCTCGCAAAAAGAAACATTATTTTAATTCATTCAATATTCAAATCTTATTAATTAAACCCTCAATCTATTTTTACATTATTTGCAGCCAGGTCACACCTTGGATAGATAAAATAACAAATGAAAATATATGTCGAGAACAGGGAAGTAACTGTATATGGTCGGGGGCATAAAGGACGGTGGTCACTTTGCAATATCGTGCCATCTATTTTGTAATAGAAACAACGGCGGAAGAGCCTAATTCTGCGAGTAGTAGCAGAGTCCGGCGTACAAGCATCGTGTATATATACATATATATATATATATATATATGTGTGTGTGTGTGTGTGTGTGTGTGTAGGTAGCATCAGCAGTGACATTAAAGAGCAGCTAACACTCGTCGTACTCATCGCCATTAGACATCACATACACTCGTTAGGCTCGCATCTCACCACGAAAGACAGTTGCGTATGAAAATTTGCCTTTACGTGGATCTACACACATATATATATAAATAAATAAAATATATATATACTTTCGACACATCTGTGTAAGTCGATATATATCTACATATACGTATATTTAGACAATACACGCATCCGAGAATATCAGAATGATGATACCCTACAAACACACACACGCACATACACACACTTAACGCGCAGTTGGTTGCACGCGCTACCTACCTAATTATACCGAGTGGACCACTCGATGCGATAAGCGATTTACATACCGAACGACGCGATGGATTTACACCGGACAACTGCTTCGCGGACGAAGCGCTTGAGCTTGCGAAAGATCCGACACAAACATGTGTGTGCATTAAAAAAAACTGCATTTTTTCTCCATTTCCATAAAACGATATTTTACTCGAATAATTTTTACGATTTTCGTTTATTTCGTTACTTACAATTAGGGACAATTTTTGCTAGGTTAATTTCTGGTTCGTTTGATTCTCCCAGTATTAAAAATTGTACCATATATAGAAATGTACTAAAATTATTATTGAATAACGTGATGGATTTACAGCGGACAACTGCTTCGCGGACGAAGTGCTTGAGCCAGCGAAAGATCCGACACAAACATGCGTGTGCATAAAAAAAAAATGCATTTTTTCTCCACTTCCATAAAACGATATTTTGATCGAATAATTTTTACGATTTTTGTTTATTTCGTCACTTACAATTAGGGACAATTTTTGCTAGGTTCATTTCTGATTAGTTTCATTCTCCCAGTATTAAAAGTTGTACCATATATAGAAATGTACTAAAATTATTATTGAATAATGTGATAAGCTGCATGTTAATTTCAGATGACCAGATTTTTTTTTATCTTTATTGAAAACAATAAATGTTGACAAAGATCATGTTAAAAATTGGGGATTTAGAAATATGTTTATTTTGATAGCGAGTAATTTTTTTTTGTACTAACTTGGAGCAATGTTTGTGTGGTTTTTTAGCATGGCTAAAATCTATATAAAGAGTACCTATTTATATACATATAAAGTATTTGACACAATTTTACTGAAAAAATCCTATTTAAGAACGGAGAAAAATTATACTCATCGGCCCTTCACATTTCTTCGATGCTGGTCGCTGCTCTCAGTGATTACAGGCTATTATTGATCAGACAAGGCATGTTCACGTTCCTTCGGCCAGCACTCAAAAACTCCTGCATGGTCTCTGGAAAATGTCGTACTCGAAAAAATACGTATCTCGTTATCAGTTTATATACATTATACGAAGTGACCGTAAATATAATAATAATTATGGCTCAGGATAAAACGTATGGGAAATATGATAGAAATATGCATAAATAAATTTTCAAAATTCGTCCGGCACTCAAAAACTCCTGCATGGTCTCTGGAAAATGTCGTACTCGAAAAAACACGTATCTCGTTATCAGTTTATATACATTATACGAAGTGACCGTAAATATAATAATAATTATGGCTCAGGATAAAACGTATGGGAAATATGATAGAAATATGCATAAAAAAATTTTCAAAATTCGTCCGGCACTCAAAAACTCCTGCATGGTCTCTGGAAAATGTCGTACTCGAAAAAACACGTATCTCGTTATCAGTTTATATACATTATACGAAGTAACCGTAAATATAATAATAATTATGGCTCAGGATAAAACGTATGGGAAATATGATCGAAATATGTATAAATAAATTTTCAAAATTCGTCCGGCACTCAAAAACTCCTGCATGGTCTCTGGAAAATGTCATACTCCAAAAAACACGTATCTCGTTATCAGTTTACATACATTATACAAAGTGACCGTAAATATAATAATTATTATGGCTGCGGATAAAACGTATGGGAAATATGATAAAAATATATATAAATAAATTTTCAAAATTCGTCCGGCACTCAAAAACTCCTGCATGGTCTCTGGAAAATGTCGTACTCGAAAAAACACGTATCTCGTTATCAGTTTATATACATTATACGAAGTAACCGTAAATATAATAATAATTATGGCTCAGGATAAAACGTATGGGAAATATGATCGAAATATGTATAAATAAATTTTCAAAATTCGTCCGGCACTCAAAAATTCCTGCATGGTCTCTGGAAAATGTCATACTCCAAAAAACACGTATCTCGTTATCAGTTTACATACATTATACAAAGTGACCGTAAATATAATAATTATTATGGCTGCGGATAAAACGTATGGGAAATATGATAAAAATATATATAAATAAATTTTCAAAATTCGTCCGGCACTCAAAAACTCCTGCATGGTCTCTGGAAAATGTCGTACTCGAAAAAACACGTATCTCGTTATCAGTTTATATACATTATACGAAGTGACCGTAAATATAATAATAATTATGGCTGAGGATAAAACGTATGGGAAATATGATAGAAATATGTATAAATAAATTTTCATGTCGTTGGTTCGTGAATCTCGGGATGATTTCGATAATATTATCCATATCTTGCTGGAGTATCTCGATTGACAGTTACTGATAAGATAAGAGAAAAATTGTCTAACAGAAAACGCGTGGTAGCTCGTATAGTCGACGAGCTAAGCAAACAAAAAGTGAAAGTCATACCGCGTTACCTAAAAAATCGGTCAATTGAATGCTCGATGTATCAAAATATAGCTGCAGTTGATTTTTTAATAAGAAAAAAATTACGAGTTGCAAATATTATATAATCAGTGATTAATTAACTAATTTATTGGAGTTTGTTTTTTTTTTTTTATGAAAGAAGAAGAACATGGTTAAACATTTCGTCTCTTGTCATTGTTTTTCCATGAAACCAAAATTTCATATCTCTTTCTTAAATACATAAACGCGAGTTAGGGCGAGTAAAAAAATGTATGAAAATGTAATTTTAGAAATAAAATTTTATTTTTTTAGAACTCTCAGAGTACAAACAATCGAGAAATCTGTTCATCCAATAATTCATGAACATTAAACACACTCTACGAATCTTTTTATAGGAATTTATAAATTCGTGTACCTATTTGCTTTCCACGAATGTAGCATTGACTGTTCATCATCAAATGATGATCATTTCAAATGATTGGGTTGCATTCTTCTTGCATCAGTTTCAAATGCTCAAATAATTAAGTTTCACTTTCTTGAATTAATTTTTCTTATTCTAATTAATTTATGTTCATAAAACATAGTGAGAGATTGAGGATGGCGAATGACCAGCACAGAACGTTGTCATCGTCAGGGTGATCGGCCGATGGCTTGCCTCTTTTTCGGCGCACGTATGCACTATATATACATATATACATACATATATATCATATACCGGCGATTATACCAGCGGCAGAAGTAGCTCGTTCCCGTTGATAAATCCGTGTCGGCGTGAGCTTGAATGTGCCATTGATGAACGTTGCGAGAGAGCGAGCGAGCGAGAGACAGAGAGAGAGAGAGAGAGAGAGAGAGAGAGAGAGAAAGTGACATGCGTGACGTTTATAAGACAGAGGACGGACATCCAACGGGGTGGGCAGTTTCGCGAGCTCGCGCCAAGAACTGCCCTGTTGAACGCTCGAGCTTAAGAGTCGCAGCACAGAGATTAGTATTAATAGTTATGAATCTAGAATAGATCCTAGCACGCTCGTAGAGGAAGGGGGGGAGGGAGGGATGGCGAGAATGGATGTGACGGAGAGAGAGAGAGAGCAAAGTAAGAAAGAGGGGGGTGGGGAGAGAGGGGAAAGAGAGAGAGAGAGAGAGAGAGAGAGAGAGAGAGATGTGAAAATCGCGTGTATGGAAACCCACAAGTGAGCACCCATCATACGTTGCACTCCAAGTCTAAGATGTGTGTTTCACGAGTGCCCGAACGTCATAGTACGCTCCCACGTTTCTTCACCTCATCCACTACGTACATACCTAAAATCTCGGGATATGTGAACGCATGTCTTGTGTATTAAAATGCAGAGTAGGCAAACGTACATAATGGATATATGTATGGGACATTTCAGACCAAATAGACGGATCTATAAGGGACGTATTTTTTTTTTAATCCTTGTAGAATATTATCGGAAGATACAAAAAAAAATAGTTTACACCAATTAATTTTGTTTTTTTTATCGTTGTGATTGTTATCGGGACATTTCTGTGAATGGGCACTGCGTTGGTAGTTATAGTAGTTGAACGTTCGATGATTTTATAAGGAGAGAAGGGTGGCTAATTCTCGCAGGGGTTACTCAACTGGAGTCACAACGATATCTTCCTTGCTTTGATATAACGAAAAGGAAAAAAAAATAAAAAATACATATTATTTTCATTAGGAGGAAAAAAAATGTTTATCACTCACTCTTAGAGTGATATCGTATTATGCTTCTTGCCCTGGCAATAAATTCATCTGTTGATTATTATTTTATATTTGTTTAGCTTCAAAATGAGACTCTGCCAATTTTGATCTCAAGTTCTGTAATTAGTTGGCAATTTAAATCATTTATTTACCTCGTAGAGGGTTACTTGCTCCACGTTGCTTGTCGATCAATCGATATGAGTCGATTCTTAAATCGAAACATATCGATTGATCCATATTTCAGTACTCACTTTTCATTTTCACATGTAAACGCATTCCATACTCTCGTGCATACCCTCACACATGAAAACTTATTTCACCTTATTCTTATTTATTATTATTTTATTATTATTATTTATTATTATTTTAACTTATTTCACGGAACCTTATTTTACGTGCACTTACAGAAAATTCAAATTAAAAAACAGTTCATAATAATTGACAATGCAGAGATCATTCAGTGAACTCTATTAAGGGATCATTGAAAATGTCATTGACAATTGAGGCACCAATTTGTTCCGAATCTGAAAATAGGCGTTTAGCCTTTTTTGTGTATGTATATGTATATTGAATTGAAGAAAATTGAAGAAAAAAAAATATGTTGAGGGTGACAGCTCTGTTGATATGGCCTAGAATGCCCCATATATATTTATAAGTGGATTTCGTTGAGATTAAATGAGGTGGAACAGAGAAGACGCGGCGGGCGGACTTCATGAGCTCTTTGGATTTCTCTTGGTTCTCTTTCTCTTGCCGCCTCTCAATCTGCTGCTGGAAGTATGACCGTGAAATATTCATTCATGATTGCATTCGTAACTTCTCTGAACCCAACATATTTTACCTAAATAACAGAATAAATATAGAAATCCAAAAACAAGGTATAACGTGGCTTATCGTAAAACCCTCGTATTTAATTCATACACGTTTGTCACTTGTAAAATTATGCCAAATAAATTCAACGATGATGAAACTGTTGCTGCTATGTTCGAAAACTCGTTTAACCATAATTTTACAACAATTTTAATTACCAAAATAAAGATAGCCAGGTATTTCCACAAATCCTATTTTTAAATTTCATAATCTCTACGTATCGTCGACTCTACATCTCCGATTGTACGTTCTGGGCCAAAACTGTACATTGCCCTGAATCGTCCAGGCAAAACTGGACATTTCCCCGATTCGTCAAGGCAAAACTAAGTGGAAAAAAAAAAAAAAAAAAAATTGTATTTTTAAATCTATTCACGTTTTTTTCGGTGAATGAATTAGCCAGGTATATTTCTGCATCAGTGGCTGAAATTTCATTCATGATTGCACGGGCGTGGTGTCTGTGAGAAAGGAGAGTATTAGGAATTGGATCGAAACGTGGACGACGTTGACGAGGGAGAATTTTGTCTCTTTCTCTCTCTGATGTCCACGGGGTGAACATTCCTTGGGCAAACTCGAGTCTCGAATGCCCTGCTAGAAGAGAAACAGTGATGTGCACTATTGCCGGGTGTTGGTGACCCGACCCGTCCGTTCTGTCCAGGCGCTTACCCTATTTATAGAATTCACGAGAGAGAAAGATCTTGTAGCTTCTCTTCCTCGTACAAACTCACTGAGAGATAGTTCAAGAATGAGAGAACATACGTCTAAATACTCGCTCTATTCTCTCCTCCCCTCGAGACCACAAAAGAAAAGTGAGAAACAAAAATATATTATCCGAAAATTATTTTTAAGCATTTATGTGTTATTTGTTGCATCTTTTGAGTCCTTAAAACGAGAATTTGATAAAAATAAATATACGGATATAAAAAAATTGATTAGCTAATTAATAGAAATAAGTAATGAAATACACAAACAAGTAACCAAATGATCAATTTAATAAATTGGTAGAAAATATTTTTTTAATCATCCGGATGAAGAACTTTAAGAGAGCGAAAGCTTTAAGAGAATCGTATAGAGGGTCAATGAGGTCAATCTCCCCAGTCATCATCAGTGCGGACCCGTCAGAATATCGTTTATAGGTACCTACGCTTTTAATTAGATTTCCTTTTTTTTTATCGCGATCGAAAAATATTTTCACGAATTATGTAGGATTAGATGTACCAAATGATTCATGATGTACATTGACGATTCAGCCATATATTTATGCTACATCGATGCCTGACACAATGAAACTTTTCGAAGAATTCTCTTGTTTGATTAATTTCCTTGAAATTATTAAAAATCGTTACAACGAAAGTAAAACAACCAATTATTCTCGCTGCGAATTTATAAACCTATAAAAAAATTAGATGCAAGTCCTTTAAGGGGTTAGACTGAAACTTGTCCATAAAAATTGCTGCAAGAAGTCTATAAATCGGTATAAAAATAATACAGACAAAACAACGAAGAAATTGGGCGACAATGAGGTACATGTACAGCACATGTACCAAAATACCATTATAGGGACATGTGAAATTCGTCGGAGAATTGAAGCGATTTGACATTCCCAAGATACCGATATATGAAACAGGAAGCTTTTCTCTTGGCGTATATCAACAGACGCGGTATCGTCTCGACGACAAGTAATTAAAAAATAAAAAGTGCAAAAGTTCTGATATATATATATATATATATATATATAGAAATGTGAAAAGCTTCGATTTTCTATGCAATAGAATATAACTATCTTCGGCTTCCGGGCTCTCGTATAGTAGAGCGTCGATTTCTCTCTCGGCAATCGTTATACACACGTACATTTTCCACTGACGTGAATGTGGCTTTGTACGGAAGATAGAAACGCGCGAACGACCGTTCGAGCCCGTGTCGTCGTCGTCGTTAGTGTAATAATAAAACAGAAGCAAGTACTATAATAATGACTACGGTAAGCCACGGGGCTAGGATTTTGTGAGAGTTCGTCGAACCGCGAATATGTCGAGTGGCTCGCGACTCTCGATCTCTCGATTAACGTATACGATGTGTATGTGTATTATTCAACATTATTGCGAAATCACCCTAAAATACAGATATATGTTATACACGTGTATTTTATGCTTTTGGAGGCGAGATACACATTCACAATACCACCAAAGGGGGTTAAAAAGCGACTTGAGGGAACGATGGTGTGAGGGTGAGGGACGAAAGAGATGAACTTTGTGAATAAACGCGAGGATTCCCATGCAGATAGCTCGACCGATTGTAATTATTTTTTTCCCCCTCTATGACTTTGCCAGCAATGAGATTATTGAGAGATGGGCAAAGGAGGGAGCAGAGGGGGAATATAAAAACTATATAGACGAGCCAATGTGTCGCGATGAATCGGTCGAGAGTGCAGGGTTGAAAAGAGTGCACGATTCTCATCAATGCGATTGCATTATAACGCGATGTATTTCTATAAATATTTATATACCTGCCGCATTTATACATATATGACGAGTCCTTTATTAATTGGGCCACTTTTAAAAAATATTTTTAAATTTCCAATTTATCTTTCAATATTAAAGGGGATGCATTTTTTTTCAAGCGAAAATATTGGGAGAAGGGTTAGTCACTTCAAAGAATATTTTACGGAAAATATTTGTTGAAACTTTTTTTTTTGCAAACAAAATATTTTTTATTCTACACTATGAATTTTATAGCACATTCTGGCATGTGTGCAGATTTTATGAAAAAAATTCTAGCATGGTATCTAATGGTAGTTAAAAAAATGGATATAATTATGGAATTAGATAATTTTTCGGTTGGATCCGCGATGGTCGAGGTAAATATTAGTTTCGCCCAAAGTATGAAAAGGTAATAAGTTGTTTTCGTATTTATAAGTATGTTGCAGTTTTTTAACCCAAATTTTCGATCTATTTTATACCACACAATCTATATTCACAATCGGCTAGAATTATTTAAGGTCTTAAAATGCATTTATTTAATTCATAAAACTATGCAGTGGGACAATTTTTTTTTATACCACACGATATTGCTGGACTAATCCTAATAAAATTGAGGCTCAAATTTTTAATCTTGAGTTTAATCTCAAATTCCAACTTAAATCTTTATTCAGGTTCTAACTCAAGCCAATACCGGTTCGAGCTTAGAATCGATCGTTTGATCAAACTTATGAAGACAAAAAATTTGGGCCTGTACGAAACGGGTAATTAATCTCAAATGTTATACTGGACCGATCTTAATGATGCTTTAGCGTTGCTCGTCGATCGATTGAAAATCAAAATGTCAACTCATAATTTTTCCAGATCAGGAAATAATAATTTCATAATTACCAAAAAATTATGATTTATCTGTTTCGTTGATTATTTATCGCTTCTATATTAATTTATGCATTATATATGTGACTATAATTGTCAAATTGCACAATCATTTATTGAAGTTGTGTGTTTTGGGGATTAGCGATGCTTACAGGCGAGTCACGAGCTCACCAATTTCGTATTTATAATTGGTCGTAGAGCACTCGATTCGCGACTCTGTCCCGGCTCTTTCGTGCTGGCTACAGTGTGATTTACAATCGATTCCACACACGACGAGTATGTTGTGGACCGTTAAAATTTATTAAAAGCATCAAAGGAGCGTGCTTTGAAACCACTCCAAGTGTCCAAGTCTGGCCCTGCGTTCTTGCTTCCTCTTTCTATATAATCATCTCATTCCCTCCGTCCCTCTCTCTCTCTCTCTCTCTCTCTCCCTCTCTCCCTCTCTCTCTCTTCACCCCTTCCATTCTTACATTTCTCGTGTGTGTTTAGCGAGAAATAGCATTCGCGTAAATCTCGTTGGCCATTCGAGCTTGCATGTATATATGCAAATACACACATACGCACATGTAAAAGTCGATATTTAACGCTACACGAGCCACCAAATGCCCTGAGACTTACGCAATTGTAATTTAGATCCGGACGCTCGTTTTGTATAAAAATCGCTGATGTGAAGCTTCTGAGGTCGAACTAATCTCTGTCTCTTTCTCGCCCCCGGAGAGCCATTAGCGCGAAAAGCACGAAATCGGCGCAAAAATGAAATTTTCCCGTTAGGCACAGTCGTAAAATTTTCATTTCCCAATTTTCGGGATTCGGTCGCGTCTCTAACCTCGGACACAAAATGTGTACCGAGTTGGTGATGGACGACCACATATATCACATTGGCCATAATTATATTTGGCCAAACTGGTCAAGGGTTGACCCACACGAAAAAATAATGAGTGGAAATTTAGGCGAAATTACATATACATATATATATATATATATATTAGTCAGAATTATATTTTACATGTAAAATGTGTTTTAGTTAAATGATAAAAAAATGTTGAATCATGTGGAAGTTTTTAGGAAATATTAACCCGCTAAAAATATAATCAATTTAAGAATCTGTGATAAAATAAAAAATGTACAAATAACTGCGATTCTTACGACGAATTTATTGAAGGATTATAAATAAATATGAATCCTTTGATAATAGGGATAAAAAAAATTTCAATTAAATTACATTACTAAGCAAATCACACAGATAGATTCGGACAAACCTTAATCACAATTCATAATTTTTTGCTTATCTTATTTCTTTTTTTTGTTTTTTTTTGTACTGGTATGATGATGAATCATTGAAGTTGGCCGTCGAAATATGACAATGAAAATTAGTACATTCGACTAATTTATACTGGACGTGGCCGAAATTTTTATGCACCGATTTGATGGGATAATTGTTGATTCTCTAATACACTTAAGACACAATTTTCCCTGTTTCAGCCACTTATTCAATATAAAATAACAATTAATCCTTAACTTTCCCAGAATACAATCTCTCTCTTGAGTAGCAATGAAAGAATCAGATCTGGATTTACGATTGTGGCGTGACGCACACACACACACTTATTCTCATTTCGTAACAGTTTAACTACTCGACCATCTTATTATAGCTCAGTCACCGGGGGAGTGAGTGACAAAGAGCTTATGAGCATGAGATTAATTGTAATATATAATAATAATAATAATATAGAGAGAAAATCAACCGATTTAAATTTCAACACATATTGCCATCTCTAGTCGCTCTTCCATAATTATCACCATCTATATTTTCGTTACCTTAAGTGATAGTAACGAAAGGGCTTTGACCCTCAGATTCGCTTAATAGATGTGTACTATTTTCACAAATCAAAGGACGTTCTTATTTTAATTAATGATTAAATGATTATCCAGTTAATTTATACTTAATTACTGGCACGCGGATTCGACAGATTTTTTTAAATATAATTTATATCAAAGGGTTATATTTATTCAATATTTTTTTCTCGATTCCTATACTGCATTCCATTTTTATTCCAAATTTTAATATTATTGTACAATTGCAGCTTTATTGCAATTCAACAAATTTATTTTATTTCCAATTTCCTTCCTGTAATGTTGAGCATTGTTTGCTTAAGAAATTATTTCTTTTTCAATTTTTACAATTACATCATTGTCTCATCGATGAAAATTTATTTCAGTTAGTAGAACTTTCGTTTTAACGTTTCTCTTCCGGGTCGAGAAATAGAAAATTTTAAGCTCAGACGGAAATCAGTCGACGAGGACGACGCTATCCTGTCACCGTCAATCCCAATTGTCGACTTTCTCCCTCCCTCTCTTGCTGTTCGAAGATTAGTTGGCGTTATAAGTCAAGAGACAATGAGAATTCTGACCGACATCCCTACCCTCCTCGCTTGGTCCAAGCTTCGGGCCATTGACTTTTTTTTTGTCTCTCACTACGATCACGACAGGGGTTCGTTCTGCTTTTCCTTCGAGAACAACCCCTCGTTCGTGCACTTTTCAATGTCACAAAAGAAAGAAACTTGAAAAAAAAAAAAAAAAACGCTTTTCTCGCTGATTTTGGGAACTCACGAGTAGCGGATGCGCTTCCGGTCATTTATCATCTTTTGTTTTAATAAAAGTTTTCGATAATTCATAGTCGACAATATACAAACCGGAAAATTTTTAATCTTCATTCAAGCCACTTTCGTAATAAAGCCTGAATGGAATTAGTTCGTATGGCTTTTTACGACAACGCACTGTCTCGCAGTCGTTCAATGGATTTAATGAACCGTAAAAAAAGACATAAAAGCATGTACGACGATATTGTCAGCGAACAATAAAGATTTCGTTCGTATTCATATAGCTATAAAATGCAGAATGGTCCAGAAAAAAATTCTTTTAATTTAGTAAATTTTGCCATTTTGCAAAATCATACGTGTATAAGGCAATTAGACTGAATAATAATAATAAAAATATTCAAAAAATTCGGTCTCAGAACCAGATTTGAACGTTCACATTGGAAACATTGGTACTTGGCTAATTAGTTTCATAATTAATAACACAGAGATGAAAATGAAGTATATGAAATTCGAGCAAATTCCCAATTTCGAAAAGTCATACATTTATAAGACACTTTGCTAAATGGCCACCCAAATATTTAACGAAATTCGATCTCCGAACTGAGCTTTAATTGCTTAATTGGCAATGACTCGTCATATGAGAATATAAAAACTTAAATTTTGTTTCAAGGAAAAACCTCGATCTTGTGGGACTTATGTGGGGTGGGGCCTTTTTCATGAAAATGAAGTATATGAAATTCGAGCAAATTCCCAATTTCGAAAAGTCATACATTTATAAGACACTTTGCTAAATGGACGCCCAAATATTTAACAAAATTCGATCTCCGAACTGAGTTTTAATTGCTTAATTGGCAAAGACTCGTCATATGAGAATATAAAAAATTAAATTTTGCTTCAAGGAAAAACCTCGATCTTGTGGGACTTATGTGGGGTGGGGCCTTTTTCATGAAAATGAAGTATATGAAATTCGAGCAAATTCCCAATTTCGAAAAGTCATACATTTATAAGACACTTTGCTAAATGGCCACCCAAATATTTAACGAAATTCGATCTCCGAACTGAGTTTTAATTGCTTAATTGGCAATGACTCGTCATATGAGAATATAAAAACTTAAATTTTGTTTCAAGGAAAAACCTCGATCTTGTGGGACTTATGTGGGGTGGGGCCTTTTTCATGAAAATGAAGTATATGAAATTTGAGCAAATTCCCAATTTCGAAAAGTCATACATTTATAAGACACTTTGCTAAATGGCCACCCAAATATTTAACGGGATCCGATCTCCGAACTCAGTTTTAATTGCTTAATTGGCAATGACTCGTCATATGAGAATATAAAAAATTAAATTTTGCTTCAAGGAAAAACCTCGATCTTGTGGGACTTATGTGGGGTGGGGCCTTTTTCATGAAAATGAAGTATATGAAATTCGAGCAACTTCCCAATTTCGAAAAGTCATACAGTTATAAGACACTTTGCTAAATGGCCACCCAAATATTTAACGAAATTCGATCTCCGAACTGAGTTTTAATTGCTTAATTGGCAAAGACTCGTCATATGAGAATATAAAAAATTAAATTTTGCTTCAAGGAAAAACCGCGATCTTGTGGGACTTATGTGGGGTGGGGCCTTTTTCATAAAAATAAAGTATATGAAATTCGAGCAAATTCCCAATTTCGAATAGTTGGTACATTTATAAGACACTTTGCTAAATGGACGCCCAAATATTTAACGAAATTCGATCTCCGAACTGAGTTTTAATTGCTTAATTGGCAAAGACTCGTCATATGAGAATATAAAAAATTAAATTTTGCTTCGAGGAAAAACCTCGATCTTGTGGGACTTATGTGGGGTGGGGCCTTTTTCACACGAGTATACGGGAATCAGTAAAGTTCGATAGCAACTGTATATAAGAGAATTTCCAAGAGTAAATCGGTAGTAAATTTTATTGCAAATGTTCGAACCGATCAGACAGGGCTGAAGCGTACAGAGAAAAAATCATCAAGTGCGCGAGTCAAACGAAAATTAATGATTCAAGCATCTTGTTTGATGATTCAAGAGAGAGGAAAGTCCATAAGAGATCGCTGGACAAGGGATATGAATTGGCCGTAGCTCATTATGAACTTTTTCCCTGAACTAGTGAGAAGATCCAACAAACTCTTCGGTTGATCCTGGCCAGACTTTCAGCTTCAAATATTTTTTTCTCTCCTCATCTCACCCTATGCGGTGCCAAGATGAAAGAAAGGAAAAAGCTACGTCTTTTTGGTCTTTCGTAAACAATTAAAAGGTTCGTTCTCAATAAACGCCTTTTCCGTGACTCAATTGTATTATACGCGAGAATTCTCTCTGAAAAAGTTTAAGGGTAAGACGCTTCTGGCAATAACTCTTAGGAGTCCAAGAAAAGAAAAAAACTTTTCCTTTTTTCCATACTCTTTTCCATCTCCAACTTTCTTCTTACCACGACTGGGACACTGAAGGATTTGAGGAAAAAGTCGGAGTAACGAACATTTTTAATTGAACGTTTTAATTTTTGCAAAAAAAGCTTTCCCGAAAAAAAACGTATTTAAGTCAATACTAAACATTTAATTTGTGAATTAAAATCCTGAAAAAATAAATAGAAGAAGGCTTGGCTCATAAGATGTACATTTTTACCCTTTTACTGTAAAAAAATTATCGCAAATTTTTGGAAAAATTTGTCACTACCCATTTTTTAGGGTGTTATCAACCCCTTAAATCCACTGCTTGCTTTTCCACCCTTTCGATCTTGTCTGTCTTTTTGACTCCGCAATTTCTGCTTCTGGCTGTTCCTTCCGCGTAATTCCAAGAGTATATATCCGAGAGGGTTTCGGATTTACAATAAAATATTCAAGACGCGACGCAAACGTCTTCCCGCGTGAATTTCATCGGAGCGTGCATTCTCCGGAGCGAATATTCGATATATATATATATATATATATTGTACAGTGACGATGTATGCGTGACTTTTGGTGTCTGAGGGGTGACTGCACTCACTGCCATCCCCTCACATGAAGGGTGAGAGGATGACGAATTAACGTACGAAAGACTGAACACCGCTACTCGATCTCGTATCGATTCGTTCCTCGACCCTCGGCATTATTATCCTTTCTCTATGTGACTATATATGTATTCTTTATATTCTTATGTATAATATTATTGGATATTTTCGAGAGTTATTGTCGTGAAAATTTGACATTAGTCTGCAATTTTGCCGGGATAAATGAGAAAATTTTGATCAGAGTTAGAGGAAGTCAAAAATGAATGACCTTTATGGCCAATGAATGACCTTTATCTTTATTCGAAAGAAACCAAAAAATATAGAAATTCCGAGTGGCCGTAACTTTGCTCTTGTCCGGCTCATTTAGATCAATTTTTAGTATTTTAAAAATATTACGCATGGACCTTAGGGGATACTGATTGTTTTGGCTTTTCATCTTCATTTATGTGGCCATGACGTCACTTTAAAAATTGCCGGAATCTAACCAAAAGTGATATGGGTGTAAAAAATTGAGCAAAGATCGAACCGCTCACTTTAAAAAGCTTTTAAAGATTTCTATGAAACCCCCGGAGCCTAACAAGTGCCACTGTAAAACTTGCAGGATTGTCAAGAAAATAAGCAAAGAGTGGAAGAGCCACTCCATCGTGAAGTGAAGTTTCAGTTATTTTAGTAAATCAATTTTTCATTGGCAAAAGTGGACATAATTTTTTTAAATTTCATCCACTACTTTTAGATTCGTATCTCAATGCATATTTGTATGATATATGTATGACTGAGGTATCAATGATGTTTTCTCGAAAACTCAACAAAAATGTGTTTTTTCCTGCTTAAATTTTTACATATCAATTTTTATAAATTATTTTATAAAAAGCCGCTGATGGCGTTATCGAATTTTTTTCACCCTCCAAACACGAACCAAAGCTGTAAAATGGAAAAAATGTATAATCGTGAAAAATGCTTGTAATTCGAAGTTTCCTTGATTAATCGTGTTAATAAGAAAGTTTTTCCTTCTCTCTTTATCTTCGTTCTCCTTACCATGCACATCCTAAGCGAAGAATGTGCGCTGGGTTGGCATATAACTCGCGGAGTGCCGGTCTAACAGCTTTTATCGATTAACCAAAGAAGCTCCATTGATTGGCGGATGATTGATGGTTGTTTTTGGTAATCCTCGATTATTTTTTATTTTTTTCCAAGCTGTGTACTGTATACCGCTCTCAGCGAACTCAATTCACCGTGGCCATTTGTCCGACGTACAAAGCATGAATTACCTTATTGCATAGGCTAAATTTAAAACCATAATATTTTTTACGAATATGAAGAAAAATCCATAATTTCCAATCCAGAAACGATTTCATGAAATATACTTCAATGTGTAATAGATCAATTTTACTATCGGTGAAAAAAAAAAAAAATTGCAAGTAGCATTTTTGCTCAAAAATACATATTTTTAATTGCATGATTACATTGATTAAAATTTAATGATATAATTAGTAGAATAAGCATAGACATGTCAGTGCTCTTTCACTGAAATGAAATTTATTTTCTACTTAAATAAACTAACTAACTAATTTATAATTTTTTCCACCAATAATACTTGATTTAATTTTTCTTAAGTTTTAATTGCATCATTTTTTTTTTGGTGTTTCAGGTAAGACGATCATATCTTGAATCTTGTTCGAGGATTTTTACTCACAGTGACGTCTAAAATACATAGTTCGTATTCACGAATTTTTAAGGTGTGTCGATTGGGAGGTAAGATAATATTGCAAAAAGAACGTAAATATTTTCAACAATGGACCTGTTAGATTAGCGAAAACAATGAGCTTGATGGAATGGTAAAGAAAAAAAAAATGAGTAAAACGAGGAATTGAGCCTGGGGCAAAGAGAGAAAAGGGAGAAGAAGGTTTGAAATGTTCGGAGGCGGGCAAAGAGAGAAAAGTTATATATTCGAGTTTTGCACGGGCATAATATAATGCGGGTATCAGAATATTGAGTCTGGGGCAGTGAACGAGTGCATTGTCTGGGATTTATCGAGCGAATCGTTCTTGCCAATTATTCGAGATGCAAAAGAAAATTGTTGTTACATAAACGCCAGGATGCTGAAGAAAGCTTTATAATATCTTTGCGCAGAGTCCTGCTTGATATAGGCCTTCCCTTCGAGGGTAAGACGATTCTGAGACCCAAACCCGAATTTCTAGCCAAATTTCTTTTTTATCACCGCCATTTTTTTTTTCCTCATTTGTTTTTTCTTTTTGCAAGACAGCAGAGCTTTCAGATTTTCTTCGCGTAACCGCAGCATTCATCGAACCCTTTTTTTTTTACCTCACCCATGCATTGTCTACGCTGTTACGCCAGGGGGTTGAAAAACGTGAATCGATTTTTCGACTCAATTGAAAAATTCTATCCTTTTAAATAATTCAGACATCGGCAATCCATGTTTTTTTTTTTTCTTAAATATGACATAACAAAAATGTGAAAAAAACTTTATAGGAGCAGATCGACTCTTTCATTTTGAATATATTTATAAGATTTTTGAGAGCTTTCAAAATGCTAATATTTTTTGTTTAAAGAAAAGATACTGTAGCAGTTGCACCTACGATCAATAATTTTGGAGATATAAATTTTATTCGTGAGATAAAAAAAAATCATAGCTTGTAATAAATGGATCGTATGTCCCCCCACTTTTATAGGATCTTTTTCCATGAAATTGAACTAAAGTTTCACAAACGAAAAAATAAAATATAGCATCAAATATAAATAGTAAGAAAAATTTGTTTAGTATTATTTTTTTTTCTGGGACTCTGGTCAATTTCATGAAAATACCATCAGTGAATAACATTCAATCGACAACGCTTCTCTCTTCGGAATAATTACTACGAAAAGTCAAACTTCCCAAACTTCTTTTACTTAGCTCGTCCAACCACAAATTGCTCGTTTAATAGATTTTCAATTTCCACAATTTCCACGTGCTTTATCCTCGGTTTCTCTCATCACGCTTTTCTCTTTCGTCACCCTTTCTCGATAGCAGGCTTGCCTGCATTCTGCGATTTACCTCAGCACAGCTTCAAATATTAATTCGATCCTCTCATAGACAGGAACAATTTTTTTTCGTCCAGGACGAGAGAAAAAAAAAATTCATGATAAATAAAAATTACGATAAAACGACAAACTTATATAAATTATCGGAAACAAAATTAGCAGCATATATCACATGCCACAATAGCCTGAGAAAAGTTGTGCTGGTACACGAACCCTCAAAGAGAACTTCAGCCTTGATAATGGCAATAAAATCACATTTTAGTTTTACCTTCGCCTTTTCTCCTCGTTTATTTTTTTTTTACGAGATTTTGCCATTTTCCTCCTTCGTTTCCCGACAGTCCTGAAAATTCCTCATTGGATCGACAGAGAGAGAGAGAGAAAGTAAGAGCTTGTGCGAGATCCTGGGTGACATTCCGTCTACAAATATATACATATATATATATACGTATATATATATATACATCAGTCCAAAGTATAACAGGTCCGATCGCTTAAGGGTCACAGTGGTGGACCCTTTTACCGGGGGCAAACACAAAATGCATTATTTATTGGCCGTAGTTGCCTGGCCAATTCATCGAATTCCCGCTAAAAGCGAAAGAGTTAACGTCGAGAGAGGGATGAGAGGGAAAGGCACTCTTTGCTGCGGGTTAGCAGCACTCGTGCAGCACGAAGCCGTTTTGGAGGAAATATATATATATATATATATATATATATATATATATATACATATATACGTAAAGGCATACGTATATACACATAGAATCGGTTGTCGCGACTGGGGGAGTTAGTAATAGCCACTTTTTTCCCCACATTCGGGAACGCACACGCGAAAGGCGAACACCCTTCGAGAGTCGAGCGTGATGTTGCCACTGGGGTGTCGAGACCCAACGACTATATACACAAAAGCGACGCAGCAACCGATTCTTTTACCGTTCACCCTTTTTTTTTTCTACTATCCTGATAGAATTCGTACTGCATTTACTCAAGTGAAACGCAGAAACCAAATCGAAATAAAATGAAACTTTCCGTAGCCCAAGTAAAATAACATTTTAGTAGGAGGGTGATCTTTAAAGTTTTAGCCCCGTTTTAACCCTTCGGAGTGAGCTGTGTGATTGAGAATCATTCCTTGTTGAGTAGGGGGTGAAAGTGCATGTGGAGAAATAAATATATTCAATACGATGAAATTTTACTTGAACTTGAAAATAATTGTATGAATTAAGGCGATGTGAAAGGTGAACCATGTGACATATGAGTGCGAGAGAGATAGGTGAAATTTTTAGTCATTCTCATAAATGGTTAACATTGAGGAAAAAAAAACAAAGCGTTAGCCCCTGCGTCAAAGAATTCTACAGGGACTAATGCTTCGATTTTTCCCTTAATGTTGACCATCTCTGAGAATGATGCGAAGGAAAATTTGTGAAGTTACGTCGACCTTTCACTTCAGTCCGCCTTAAGCAAAATTCATTGCTCAATTGAGCACAAATACTTTAATTATTCATCAATTATTTAATTTTTCATCAGTCACAAACGCTATGAGTGTTGAAAGCATTTAATTAATAAATAAAAATATCTTCGAACTCAAAATAGACACATCCACACTCCAAAGTTAGTTATCAATCGACTATAGTTGTTATCAGATCGTTGGACAAAAAAAATCCGTACAAATACTTAACGAATGACATTAGGATCGAAAATCACACATTGGGTCGGAGGACAATTATAAAAATACAATAAAGTAAAAGTTGAAGCTGAAAAAGTTTGTCCCAAATACTAATTGCCAAGTAGTAAAGTATACCGGTGAGAAAGATACGGAAGGGAGAGAAGCGATTTACAAAAGAGGTCGAATTTAGACGATAGGGGTAAGTTTTGGCAGGGGGTGAGAGAGTGTGAGAGTATCTTGCCTCTTGGGGGGCTGAAACGAATCGAATAAACATTCGAATGTAGCCGTGAAACAACCCCGCTCGTTTTCTCAGGTTCCCCCCCCCCTCTTCCCACCTCTAGCGACATCCTTGGCTTTCTACCTCCTGATTTATGTTAATGTTTTTGTCTCACGACGAAATACACCAAAAACCAATTCGCGAGTGAAACAAGACGATGTAGGGGGTAGAAAGAGAGAGGAAGAAAGAGAGCAGGAGAAAGAGACACCCCAATCCACACTCTCACTCTCTTAAGTTAACGACACTCGGATTAACTTAACTGCTTTAAGGTGGCAATAAAGGTCGAGCGATTTAACCGGTGCTCCTTCGACCCGAGGTTATTATTATTATTGGCTATGTATACGGGGTGCAAGAGTGCAGAGGACGGAGAATATATATGAGAGGAAGGAGAGGAAGGAAGAAAAAGCACCGACGATACGCCTGCAATATTTGTGCCTGTGTATGTATATACATATGTATATAGAAAAGCGTTGGTAAGTCGAGAAGGATATCCGGGATAATGGGAAAAGTTCGAACTTTCGATACGATTAAGGGAGAGAGAGAAGTGAGAGGGGTTGTAAATATAGTATAGTTGAGGTACGTCGATCAATCTGTCGATTATCTCGTTCCACGCGCAACCTTCCACCCTCTTTGTTTTTATTTTTCTATTTATCCGGGGCTCTTGGATAAGAATGGCCGAAAGCAAAATGAAGGACGAGTACAAATTAACGAGCCAAATTTTTTTTTTTTTGTTTTTGTTTAATACGCTTGACCTATCGACGATTCGATAAATAGCTGCGCTTAAATTGATCGTTTTGAAAAAAATAAAAGCTTGGTCTCTCCCCTCTATGGTGGACGAGAGCGCGCGGTGAAATTCTGTCGAAAAGTTCTCAATAATGAACCCAGCAGCCTTCGACCGAACGCTCTCACACCCTTCACTCTTCGTTCTCGTCGTCCACCATCATTCCACTCCTTTTGCTTCATTTTTCAGCAGTCCCGGAAGTTTTCTCCTTTTAAAAACATTCCCTCACTCTCGTCGACGATTTATCCAGTCGATAAGGAGCCGATATTTATTTCCAGCCAGAAGGTCTTTCACTCTATTTTCTCGTATATCGGGGTGAAAAAGGGGTTGATGGTGAGCTTGGAAAGCCTGCCTGTTTTGCAGTACACAGTTAGCCTGCGTCTATTGTTATTCGAGACTGCGTCGTCATTGGAAGACGGAAATGGTTCGAGAAGAAGCTGAATTTTAGACTAAGGCTAACTTTGTATTAAACCATCCCCTTTCCCCTTTCCCTCTCTGGGCAAAAGGATATTTTCATGCGAGACTTGGCTGGATGGTTTCCACGACATAGTCCGCAAACGGACGAATTTCCAGTCCCTCGGATTACCTTATCTCCGGACTCTCACTCGCTCGCACGTTCTCCATCGGGACATGCTTTTCACACACAACTTACCCCTTGTCATACCACACGGAGGATCCCTACACACATCGCGTTCTCCACGACGACCAATTTCACAAACGAAAATCCGCATATAAATGATCAAATCCTCGCTCGGTTTATAGCTCCTATGTACCAAAGCGTTACGCGACGATTTAGTCAAATATCACGGCTCCAACGAACCATTTGCGAGAAGCCTCAAAAGGATCGTGAAGAATCAATATTATTACACGGTCGTTTAGATTTTTTTTTCAATTTTTATTCTCGTATTATATTTCGTTCGACGAAAAGTCCGAAATTGTTCGAATTGTTTATTGAAAAATAATAATGAGGTCCGGGTTAGGTGAGTCGTCGATATTTGTAACAAGGTTCGCTTAAGTGCTCTGGAGACTTACCTATTGAAGTGGTATTCATAGTTTGGAAGTTAGAGCAGAAAAATCAAGTGAGAGGAACTCTCGAGCAACATAAACTCTGCTAGCGGAAGAAAAACGGTATTCTAATAATAGGTATAACAGAGTATCTCTATCAGCTGAACGTATTTCCGTGAGTAGACTAGAGTGACATGAAAAAAGTTCCTGGGCGTGAGTCAATCATCAACCTATTAGCGTAATCAGACTCTCCATGAGCTATTCACGTTTTATACTACCACAATCACATATACCCTATGTACAGTACATTATATATTTATCTCGCTACAAATCGTATGCATAAAAATATATTCGTTGACCACGTGACTCCGTGAACTCGTTGGACTTCCGTTCTGTACTTGCCTCCTTCTATTTTTTACCCTCGAATTAACCTCCTGTGACCCCAAAAGTTCATAATAAACTCCTTTCCGAAAACTATTTTTAGAAGTGCTGATATATATATATAGAAACTAGGATACACTTAAAATCTTCGACTTCATTCTCGCATGCCACTAATGATGGTATTGGTTCGAGGCGGGCGGCCGACAAAAATGTCCTTCATATTCTATCGTTGTATGCTACATGTGTATACTAAAAAATTACTACGATCAGTTGTTGTTGCGAGTCAAGGTTCGGTCACGTCAACAGTGTTTTTGTCGAAAATATTCCAGGCATCGAGTTGAAAAGAAGCACGAAACGTTTGTCATCATCTTACACTATATTGCCATCATATAAGCTGCTCCACTCCTTTTTTATTTACTCTTGGTCTTTTCCACTGTGTCTTTTCCTGTCCCCCTCTACGATTACTTTTTTTTTGTATCCAATTCTCTTCTTTTCTTCCCCGCTTCCATGTGTCACGTAGGCTTCGTGGACATGTGTGACTGTACGCGGTTGATTCGCACAAAACTCTCGTGCGTCCAGGCGACTCGACCATTCCGTGAATGGAATGGCTCGAAAGTAAGCTTGTATTGACATTGCGTGCATGTGTGTGCGGAATAAATAAACAAATGGGTAAAGGTGACGATCAGCGAAACGATGAAATGGTTTGCGTAGGTGTGCATATAGGACTCACGTACTATAGGATCTTGTGTATTGTGTATATACAAACTGTTCCGAGCCGTTCTCTCTCGCTTCTCCTCCTCCAGTCTGTTTGCACAGCCATATCTACTTCTCCTCACGCAGCACACTACACGTTCATCATAATACACAATTTTACATCTACGGGTCTTTGTTGGTTGTTGATCTCAAACTCGCACGAGATGGCTTACTGGCTAAATACGAATAGCTAATCCGATACGTGCGATTCCGTGAAAAATTGTAAAGCCCACGTGATCGGTTATCACGACTATAAGCTCGACAGGAAAAAAGGCAACTGTTCGTGCACGAATTTTTGTAATTTGCCACAAATGAACAGAACTGCACTTAAAAAATGTCATGCTTACAATATACAAGTTGAATTTTATCTTTGTATACGTTAGTTATATTAACAACATTTTTAGTGTAGTTCACACATTAGTCATTATAATAGTGTCCTCTAATGAATCGTCGATTACTTTTCCATTTTTATTAATATTCAGTCGTAATATAAAAACCTAGAAAAAAAACTGCAACGTGTCCTGTTTTTCTGTCGATCTCCAGAGAAGCTCAAATAGACGTTCTAATGAGTTTAAGGCAGTATTTTCGTCTAGAGTGCTGTTTTGGAGGTGATTTTTAGAATAGAATAAATATCAAACGGTTCGAGTATTCTTTCTGAAATTTTTTACACACACTCATTGATGCTTTAGAGATATGTACCCATTTTTTAGAAAAAAACAAAAAATATTATTATGTAGTTTTGTACGTTTGGGTACAATGGTGCGCGGAAAAAAACCCTAATCGGCCACCACCATATCTCGATAAGGAATAGGCCAATTTTTCCAGTCTATTCTTTTCGAAAATGATTGACATTTGGTATAAGCGCCTCTTGTATATACAATCAATTCCGCAGATGTTAAGACTCTTCTTTTTCTCGAAATGTCAATCATCTCCAAGAATAGTTGAGTGAATAATTTATCGTTGGAGGATCGACAACGCAAGGCATTTAGACTACCTTAAATCCTATCTCACCATAAAGGTCGTGATCTTATAGCTTATTCCGCATTATTCTTACAGTAATAACAATTCCTCCTTCTTACCTTATTATCTACTTATCTTACCTATGTGCACAATTTATCCTACGTACTCGCAATGGGTAATATGAGTCACATTGACGTCAAAAGCTTTAATGCCCTACAGTAATAAATATATCAGCTCGTCAAATCCTACATGTGATATTAAAAGATAGGAGGGACGCTACCTCGACACCATCTTATAAATTATATCACCTAACCCTCATTCTGGAGCCAGAATGATACAATATACGAGATAGGCTTAAGCTATCTGGGTGATTAAAGTGTTGTTCTGCAGCTTGTAAACGCCAATTATGATTTTATCTAACTATATTAACGAATTGATGATGGTGATGACAAGCGATGGTGCGATTCCTGTAAACATATGCAAACATACATATAAATATTTAAAGAACAAAAATTATAATGAGTTTCCCTATCCGTACTTACAGCTCAAAAGACGTAAAAATCACTTACCTGTAGTGAAAATTGAATTTTCCTTTTGATTTGTTTTACCCTGTTATTAACAAAGTTGTCATAACTTACCTCGTTTAGACGTCAATGCTGCATACTTTTAAAACTGTCAATATCGCGGTACCATTACTAAACTCGTATCTTTGTCACAAGTATGATCTGCGTTACCCTTAGTCACCAATCTAAATGAATGGGCCCAAGTGAAAATGAGCCCTATCCTCACCACTCCGAGGTATACGATGAAAAGTCAACGAGCATTGAGAACGTGTATATGCCCAAAATTTATAAAATTTACGAATCATTGATCCAACACAGACATTTATTTGACAATTATTGTTGATGCAGTTATGCGAGATTATCAGTGACAATCGTCCACTAATCAATACGTTAGAGTAGGACTCTGCTGAAAAGAGATCGTACCAGTTTGAACACACACAAAATTGCTGTAGCGTGACGAGCGAGAACGAGCCATAGAGTCCGACAAAACGTGATTGTGCGTCTCGAACACATCCTTGCATGAATCCATGCATATACATTATCACAAAAACACACATGTAAGCATATACATCGAACAATGACTGACTCACACACGAAAATTACCGGCAGAGAGAGAGAGAGAGAGAGAGAGAGACCGGAGTTTTGATTTCGGCGGCAGTTGAACTGAGATGCAAGGCAAAATACGATCAGACCAGAGAGCAAATGAGTACGATCGAGAAATACACGAGAATTACATCGCGCGGGAGTGAGAGGCTCTTGATAGTACGACGAAGCGATGGAGGTGGCGCGCTCATGTCGAAGAGATTGGCCGAGGGGTGGGGGTAGAGCCGGTACGGGACTCGCCGCGGGGTCAGGGAAGGGGGACGTGGCTCAGCGAGGCAGGAGAAGGGGTGCTGGCGGGTGCGAGGAGTGGTACGAAACGCGTAAACACAGAGTCAACATGTAAACAGGCCACTCGCGAGACAAACAACGTGAGGGCCGCGAGTTTCGCGTTCGCCGAGAGTCGAGCCTCGGATAGTTTGCGCTCGAGCTCGTACACTACACGCTCGCGTTCTGTTTTGCCTATCATGTGCGTGTATATACGCATACACACATACTGAAAGCCCTATTAGTATATGTATAAACGTTCGTGGTCCGTGTCGCGCGGATTTATCGAATCTCCGGGTCGGTCCTCCGTCCGCATATGCTCCTCTCTCTCTCTCTCTCTTTCTCTCACATTCTGTCCACATTACTTGCTCACACAACATACAGAACGCACACACGCTGGTTTTTGTGGTGTGTGCCGGCGTCGTTTTGCTGTGCTAGCGCTGCTGCTTATGCCAGAGGCAAAAGCCATCATCGTCGTAGTCGTCGTTGCCGCGAGTCGTCACGCTGCGATTCGAGACGCCGCTCGCGACACCCATAATCTCCGTCTATCGGTTATACAGGCGCACGCTGTATCGCCAATGAGCGCGTGCGCGTAAAGGTCTTTAATTATTTTTTTTCTCCAATTGTATTGTTTTGTTTTTAGCTCGTGTTTCTTCAGGCAATGTAACTTGATCATGTTGTTCAGAGTGGTCACAATTGATTTCCAAATCATTTAGATTGATTCGAGATTTTTTTTTTTTTATACTCGCAAATCGGTAAATAGTTGTTAATCGTGGGGCATGAAGAAAAAAAGAGAATGAAATCAAGGAATACAATTATTTCGTCTCCCGCCCGAATGTGATCAGCAACGTTATCGTAAGATTTTGGAGCTCAAAACAAGTTTGCGCAGCACAAATTTTGAGAAGTTATGTACTCCGATCAGTGAACATACACGATCGTGTTTCGCGAGTTGAGTGACGAGTGTTGGGCTATATTTGTGTTGTGGTCATCGTGAAATATGAAGAGAATAATATTACAGTAAACATCGATGTAAAGTCAGTCAAACTGTTTGGAGTGCAGGCACAGCAGAGTCGGACGATCGTTGATTTTTTTTTTCGTGCAGTTCGTAAGTTGACAAGGTCGTGGTTCAACGATGACTGACGAATGGAACTGGATGGGCAGATGGCTTATTTGGTGGGGGGAATAATTTCTTTGCATCATTTCGTAGCTCTGTCGGATGAGTTATGTGCTCGTTTCATATATGTTTCTTATACTGGATACTATCTTGAGCAAAATTTTTCATTATATACAGTTATTTGTGCAGATATATTCGTTTGCAAATTCAATCAAACTTGGTCGAACCGTCGAACATGATGGTTTGTACACAATTCCATTGTCGTTTTATTACGTGGAAATTGAAAAAGTAAAAAAACAACAAAAAAAAAAAACGCTCGACAGAGGGTGATCGGGTCACACGTTAGCAGCGTCAGAGCGAGTTCCAAACCACTCAGAGTCGTTCAACAGGTGCATGCGGTGTGGTTTGCTCGTACGCGTCAGTCAGCCCCGAGACGTATGTAAATTCATGAATCTTGTATACGCGCTACCTATAAATACATAATACATAAACAATTTTCATATGGATATATGTATATGTGATGCTCGTCAACGTTTTGGTTCCATTCGTCATTACAATGGACGTTAATAAAAGGAGAGAGTATTCTATTAAAAGAATAATCGAACCGACTCAAACTCGAAGAAATCATACTTTTTGATCAACTCAATCCAACTTTGATTTTTCCATCGTGTATTTTACTTGTTTGTCTCAGTTCCTTTTTTTATTTCTTTTTTGACAACATGAGCAAAGAGTTTTTGAAATTGTTGGAGATGGTGGAGTGTGACGGTTGGATTTGAGAATCATCCGAATGAGAAACACGTGGTCGAGAAGTAGCTCCACGTGGCTCCTCTCTCGTGTGTACATTGAACCCATCGAATTACTTCCTCTTTCTTTTCTTCTCCCGTTCGTCCTTGAGAATACGAGGCAATGATGACTCTCTGTTAGAGTTATATATATAAGGGGGTTAGTCCAGAATAGTTGGGACACTTATTCTCAATAGATTGTAACTTGTTTTTTTTTTGTTTGCCATTGCGTTCGGCATTGCGTGCTCTCTGCGTTTATCGCAGAGAGTACTGGATAACTATTGATATTTTTTTTATTTCTACCAAATTGAATAAAAATACTTTCTACTAGAAGATGGTCACATTTGTGGAAAAATTATTATTTGCCTGTCTTCCATATGGAATTAAATTGTAAATAACTTATAATGTGTTAAAATGACTTATCAAACATTGCTTAAGGGGAGTTATAATCTTAGACTTGCAATTTGAAATTACTAAGATTATTTATCTTATTTGGTTCGAGGACCTTTAGGGTCCTTGAAAAATCTACGCGACTGTAATGTCGACTTTAAAATCTTATATCTCAAAGTTGAAGTACAACGGAAGTAAAATAAATATAAAATACAGCCTCTCAGAATCGCATTGGAACATAAATTTCACTTTTTTATAATGATAAAAATTTACTGAGAACTTTTTTTGTTTTTACGTATTTGTGTCATCTCTGTAGGAAAAACATTGAATGATATTCATTCGTGTGTCGTGTCTGATATATAGTGCTACACACCATATGTAGAAAAAGAACAAAGAACGAAAAGCACATAACTGTACAATATTACAATCGCTCATACGGTCGAAAGTGTAAACAAGAGTGTAACGAGCAAACAAGCTTCGATATGGCAAAATAATGTATAATGTAGTGTTTAGTTGCTGGCTGCTGGAAGAGGAAGAGAGAGCGAGAGGGGGGGGGGGGGAAGAGAGAGAGAGAGACCATTGGAAGATTGCATTGAACTGCACAAGTCGATAATGCACGCGAGTTTGCTTTTGCCTGCTACCTCTCATGCTAGCCCGAGCAGAGCGTCAATACCAGCATTTGTATAACACATTCGTGAGTCCAGGAACGCCAGACCAGGAATGTTATCAAAAGGAACTATTGTATCTTGATTACCAACAATGAGTCACCATTAAAAACGTTCTGTCCATCTGCAATGGCGGAAAAAAACGCAATGCACCTTTAAAGGACCTTCGAGTAGGATTTTTTATGGATGAATGCAATTTAACCCGTAGTAACGACAATTTCCACAGTAACGACGATTTTGCATTTTTTAAGTTCTATAACTCTCGTATAACTAATGCAAAAGTATTCGGCGCAGGAGTACCCTAGGGTGATGTCATATTTGTCGTAGTGGGGGGAGACCAGGAATGTTATCAAAAGGAACTATTGAATTTTGATTACCAACAATGAGTCACCATTAAAAACGTTCTGTCCATCTGCAATGGCGGAAAAAAACGCAATGCACCTTTAAAGGACTTTTGAGTAGGATTTTATTTGGATGAATGCAATTTAATCCGTAATAACGACAGTTTCCCCAGTAACGACGATTTTGCATTCTTTAAGTTCTATAACTCTCGTATAACTAATGCAAAAGTATTCGGCGCAGGAGTACTCTAGGGTGATGTCATATTTGTCGTAGTGGGGAGAGACCATTCCAGAACACCGTTAGAAAGAGCCAGAAACAAGACATTTTAGGTGGTGCATATTTCTTGTTTGATCACACTGCACTTTGATACTACAATTTCATCCATTTTTATTGCCATGAAAAATGGATGAAAGAATTTTTCTACAAAAGACATTGCAATTGGATTTTTGCAATGACTATTCCATGTTCTCCCGATTTTCTCTAGATCTGTACACATAATTATCGTCAGAGAGAATTTCCCAGAGGTAATCGTTGTAAAAAAAAAAAAAAAATTATGCACTTTCTCAATTTCTCGTTCGTACGTGTCCATCAGTAGTCGAGATTCGACCTCGTCCCTTCGAACGCCACAGTATACGCTAGTGCACAGCTCTGTAAAAACCTACGAATTACTCTTTTTCTCTTTTGCCCTCTCATTTTATGCCCTCTGGCCTGCTGAGAGTATGTCGTTCGCAGACGAGAGAGAGAAACAGAGAGATGGTGAAAAATAATTTTTTTAAATGAAGTAGAAAAAAGTTGGCATAACAGAAGCGCCATATCCGGTATCAGGAACGCGCAGGGCATCGAGGAATGACGAGAGACGTGGACGCAAAGACTCATGGGAATTCTTGAAAATTAGTTCATTTGCATTCCCATGGTTGTCGTCGTCTGACGCTGTATATTTGCATGTATATATATATATATATATATATATATATATATATATATATCTGCTCTATTCGGTAACACCTACATGGCATTTGTAACTCTCGGTTTCCCACCATGGGTACTTTCGATTATTCCCTTCGTATGTCTGTGAAATATCATGATTTTTTCTGCTGCTTTTTTTCGCCTTTTTTTGCTTTTTTTTTTGGAAATTTACATTTTTCAGATTGATCACACATGCGCAACGAGACCCATGAAAATCCTCTCGTGTTCAAGTCTCATGACGATTCATAAAAAAAAAAAAAATTACATTCATGATCGTATAGAAATCAAATAATCCTTTGGTCTATTTTCGACAGGCAAAGCCAAATTTACAAATGATAAATTCTTCAAGATTATTCTCATTATTTTGTACATATTCGTGCAGCGCACATTTCATGACAAATTCGTCCAAAGATGTTAAAATTTCCGACCAAATGACCCACGATAAAGTTCAAGGACAGTGCAAAAAAGTGAAATGAAGATTTTTCACTTCCGGTTCACGCAAAAGGTTTTCAAGAACATTTGGTGAGAACCTCAAGAACACATCATAAGTACAACGTCCCATGGTCGTCGTCCTGAAGTGCGTTCAGCATTGGCGTCAGGGTCACGCTCAGTCCGTTCCACTCTCGTCGCCACAAAACGTTTTGGAACAATGCAGAAATGCGGTTTAATTCGGTTCGTCGAGTTAGTACGACATTGCCTCTCGCTCGTTGGATAGATTGGAAGAGAGAGAGGGAGATTTTATACGGAACCTGCTCGACGTGTTTACTCCGCTCTTGATGGTCTCTCGCACCTCGCTCGACTCGGCCGAACCGATTCAAACCCGTCGCGATATACCAATTCTCGTTATATCGTTGCGGAGATGCGTGTGTTTGCACTTTCATTGCACCGGCACGACTTTCTGAACGCATGAAACGAGAGAATTAATTGGCTTGGAGTGGGATCGGGTTGATGGGACCTTAGGGGTAGCCATAGAAATTAAGTATCTTCAAATATATCAAAGATATACCTTGAATATGATTCCATACGCACTGAAAAGTTGCTTTTAATATCGCTCCGATGATTAACATGAACGTGACACTTGTACATTATTTAAAATAATGCATTCACAGCTTTCATCTCTTCTGCACCACGTAAAACATTTAATTCAAAGCTGCTGGTCCAACCAAACATCTTTCAACTGTCTTTCTCCCTTCAGCCATCAAAAGGGTCGGTTCCCACCCCGTTCTTTTTATCACCTCCGGCTTTCTTTCTTTCACATTTTCCTGTAAATTGTGAATGAATAAAAAGGAACTTTTGCGGATGTCTCGACGTATTTGCGTCACTTTAGGGATTGGTTGTGGCATGTAATCGACCAACAGGCTGATACCAGCCTAGGGTGGAGATAACCACGGGAAGATTAACTGAACATGACACTTGAGCATTATTTTAAATATTGCATTCACAGTCCTCATCTCTTCTACATGACGTAAAACATTTAATCCAAAGTTGCTAGTCCAACCAAATGGTTGAAACGAGCCTCACATTTTTTGTTCTAAATGCAACACACACGAATTGAATAATCTTTAAAAGCTGCATTAACTTTTCAACCAGATTGAAATGAGTCATGTATGCAATTACCTGAAAGAAGGATTTCCTGTTTAGTTGGGCGAAGTTTCAGTGTGGGCGTTTCTGGAACGACAGTTGAGCGGAGTGTCTACGAATATACGACGCACGCATACACATAACTCTCGTAAAATATACAATCTCGTGTGTTTTATGTGCTTAGAGCTAAATCGTAATATCCACTGTTTCTCGAGTACTTCTGTACTCTGGAAAATACCGGGTAGACAGTTATAAAACGATACACAATGTGTATACAAAGTATGTTGGTAAAGACCAGTCTCGGGTTTTAGCAAACCTCTTTAATGCGCGAAGCCTCTGACTGTATGTCATTAAGAGGACTCGTACAACCTCCGCGTACCTAGTCGTTACAAGATCGAGTCATCGAGAAAATAAAAACAGGTAAGAACAGTGGGGCGATACATGCACGAGAGAACAATAGCATCGAAAGAACCGAGAGATTCCGTCATCCATTAAACACATGCATCTGAAAATAATAACAACGCAAATAGATCATCAGAGCAAGAGCAAAAACAAACAGAAAAGCAGGAAGGCAAGATTCTTCTATGTGCGTAAAATTTGCTTATGCACCAGCTAACTTAACCGGAGCAGACATTCTGCTATATGTATGCGAGAAGCCTACAGCATCTTGGATTCTCAATGCGTTAGTTCGCCCCACGATATAGAGTTGCAGAGTGAGTCAAAGAGGCCTGATATTCTGTGGGATTTCCTTGAGAGCCGGTAATGTATGACGGGTGACCGATTCAACCCGGCACGAAGCGTATCCGTAAGATGACGTAAATCATACCAAACCAAGTGAACCTCCCTTGCTAGATGGTGCATCTGACTCTCTCCGGATGGTCGTACTTATCCAGAAGCAGAGAAACCGAGAGAGAGAGAGAGCAATAGCTCATATATTATTCTGCTCCTAATATGGCAGTACGTGCATGTAGAGAACCCACGATGGTATACTGTATACTCCTTCCAAGATAGCACTTCCACGATATACCACCGCCCTTTTGCGTCCAAGAATCAACCCTTCCTTACTGCGACGTGACTCTTATTTCCGGTACAAAGACCCTCTTCTTGCGCACTTGACATATCTATAGACTGCGGCGTTTAATGTGTATTTTTAGTTAACTATTATTATTATTATTACTATTATTATTATTATTGCATTCAATTATACAGGTTATCTCAAGTGCATTACCTTGACCAGCTATGGTCGTGTCACATCCAAAGCATATAGTTTTTAGATATGTTAGAACGAATAGTTACCGATCGCGTTCTCATGCCTTAGCCTCATTTGCCATCCAAAAACATTATCTGGCTTGAAATTCGAAATATTAAGTTAAACTAATTGAGTTTTGGCCAAGTTTTTCTATTTTGGCATCATAGATGCGTTCTTGACAGACTTAATATAAAATTCTCCATGCATTATAGTAATGGATGCAGTCGAAGGTGAAATAAATCGTCTGGCTTATGATGTAAATGCAACGAAAAAGCGGTGCAGAAGTCGACAAAATGCTTGTTGAGATAACTTTTCAAAATAATCAAATGCAGAAAAAAAAAACATAGAAAATTGAAATCATTTCAGTCGGTGACTCGTCATGTCCGCATTGTACTGTGCTGACCAACGCCATAAATCATGGGGCCATTTATTCGTCATATAGTCGGCTCATTTATTATCTTTTTCTATATGTCATTTGTGTGCGTTGAATTGAGAACCACTGTGCGGGATGGTACATTTTGGTCTTTGGGACCCCGAGACAAGGCGGGAAAGGGTTAAAGGAAAGGGCGTGTAACTCTCTCCGTTATCTCGCCGTGCTTCCTACGAAGGGGTGGCAGCGTTGGTGGCGAGGCACGTCGGTCCTGCTTTCTCTTATACGAGACACTGGTATGGGGAATTTTGGCATGGGATTGTACTCGGCGACGTCGAGGGGTGCGAAGGAGATGCTTGGGCGTCGGAACGCCGTGCCTTTTGCGGTCCTTTTCTCTGTTATATACACTACATAATATACACTCATCTCTCTTTCGTTGCTGCTTCTATTCTTTTGCTTTTCTGGCTATATATACACTCAAGAGAGAGAGAGAGAGAGAGAGAGACAGGCCAGAAGCAGTAGAAGAGCAAAACGTTTTCATGATTTTCCCAGGCTAATTGTTATGCATAGCGAGTATCTCGGTCCTTTTAGCCTTTAAACTCGGTCCGCCTGACTTCACGGGTCTTCTTGGGAAAACGGTTCGCGGTATCCTTTGGTCGCGATGGTCTTTCAACTGTCTTTCTCTCTTCAGCCATCAAAAGAATCGGTCCCCACCCCGTTTGTTTTATCACCTCTGTCTTTCTTTCTTTCTGTCTTTCTTCCACATTTTCCTGTAAATTGTGAATGAAAAGAAGGGACTTTTGCGGATGTCTCGACGTCTTCGCGTCAATTTAGGGATTGATTGTGACATGGAATCGACCACCAGGCTGGCACCAGCCTAGGGTGAAGATGAGCAAGTGTCGAGCCGATGGGGTAGTCTCGTCGTTGAAGGGTTCAGCGTGTCCGGTCCGGGAAATAACTTTCTTACCTACTTATTGGCTCATCTCCTGGTGGCAACTGACTGCGAAACTCCTCGAGCCTTCTTTTAGTTTCCATTGCTGTGTATTGAGGATTTAATGTAAGTCTGGGGTTACGCATTATAGGATTGGAATCTTCGTGCTCTTGAAATATTCATGACGATATCATATGATATCATTTGGCCAAACCACTTGGCAGCATTGATTGATTGACTAATTGTAGTTAATATTGATGACCTATCAATTACGATATTAGTCTGTTGTCTTTTTGGTTGATGTTCTTTTGTTTCTTATGATTTTCTATCGGCCTTTTTGAGCACAAATGATCTTGACGTACAGGTTAAACATTAATATCGAATCATCGATACAAATTTTCCATTTTCCAACCCAATTACATAGATAAACGAGTGGGTTGATCCTATAATTGTCTTGACAAAAAAAAAAAGGTATACCACAATGACCCCGCATTACCGGCCAATTTACAACATATATATGTTATATTTCTACTCTGTCGAGTATATCATGGAACTCCACATTGTGGGGCTCGCCCGCGAGTACTGAGTGTAGCGTTAAATCGTGAAACACACGCATACACGAAGGGTGAAGGGTAGGTATCGCGGTCTGGTGGTTCTTGGCCTCCGTAATGCGTAGTCCCGATAACGGTATTTAAACTAGACTTAACGGAGCGACCCAAACAGCTGGCCACACCAAAATACTCGACTCCGTAAATACGAGAAGCAATTTGTTAGGGTTATGAGACGCCCACGTAACTATCCTAAATAACATAATAATTACGATATTGTTTAGAAATAATAATAATAACAATCTAAAAGATACCAAAGATAATGTTGAAAATATTAATAAATTTTTACGTGCAACTTTATTTATGATATTCGATGATATTTTATTGATAAATTTAATCGCGTATCATCTGGATGAATTTTTTATTTTTAAGCAAAATTACAAATTAACCTCCTACTTTTTAACAGTTTAAACCGCGCGTGCGTACAAATTCCAATCTATAAGATACCAAAGATTATGTTGAAAATATTAATAAATTTTTACCTGCAACTTTATTTATGATATTCGATGATATTTTATTGATTAATTTAATCGCGTATCATCTGGATGAATTTTTTATTTTTTATTTTGTATTTTTTATTTACACTCTTCGCGTGTCCCGTGTCTAAACGCCATTCATACATCAACGATAGCTTCTAGTGTTAAACAACCCTGCTCTCAGAGTCCGCCTGTTTCGTATCTCTTTCTCGCTCTTTCTCATCGTGGCCCATCTATATATTACACGGACGTGCGCATAATCCGCTTGCATTGCGTGTTTCGATAACGTTCTCGAGACTCTCTCGCGGCAGTATTTTACACTCTATATATGTCTCTTTCTCTCTCTCTCTCTCTCTCTCTCTCTCTCTCTCTCTCTCCCTCTCTTTCTCTCTTACATACACACTCGTTATCCGGTATTCGCCCCGTAAACACCACAAACAAGAAATTAGCGTAGATATTGCACAGAGGCAGTGGCTTTGACTCGACGATATCACAATACTCGACTCGGCGCTGTTTCCGTTCTCGTCTACGCAACTCAAGCAAAATTTCATATATACGTCTCCTATATGCAGTGAAAACAGATTTTTTTTTTTTTTTTTCTTAACACACAAGATATGCAAGAAATTAACCGAGTATTCCATATTAATGGGGAACAGAAAGAAATTACATAGAGAGAGAGAGAGAGAGAGAGAGAGAGAGAGAGAGAGAGAGCATCGGTAACGAATTACGGTTCAAACTATTAAAAATATGATATTTTTAATAGTTAAAATACTTAAATTTGTACGCTCGCGCGGTTTAAACTGTTAAAAAGTAGGGAGTTTAATTTGTAATTTTGCTTAAAACTAAAGTACCATTTGATAAATATATCGAGCTTCATTTTTACATGTTCACAAAACGTTATTCAATCAAAACGGAGCATTTAGAATTTCGCTGAATTTCGAAAGGAGTGTGGAAAAATATTTTTTTTTTCAAAATTAATATTGAGTTGACTCAAAAATAATATATTTATTCTTCTTAACTGTATAATCCAATGTGCTATTTTATTTAAGTTTAAATAGTCAATGTGCACTATCCCTCCTCGAAATTAAAGTATTCCTAAAAGTTTCAAACTCGACCGAAAATATTCGAAAAATTAAAATACCCTAAATGAGGATCGAAAATGGTCAAACGTAACATAGGTGGCAGCACCGGGGCAGCAATGTAATTTTGCACGTATATAGAGATGGTAACGCAATCCACTATATAAATTTCTGTCATTATCATAATTCTGACTTTATCCTAACTAGGAATATTTCACCCTATATATTTGAATCAACGAAAATATTTCTCGTTAAATTTTCATATCAAATATGAAAAAAAAAATTGAAAAAAAAATATAAATACCAACATGATCTAAATAGGGCTCGTGTTTTTTTCGCTCGCTATCTCGGTGATGCCCTCTACGAGTTAAGTATGACGATTCGGGAATTCATTTATCATAACTAGTTCATTAAACTGAGTATTTATATTCATTGGTTTGTTTGTCCCATAACAAGTGTGCGATAAGTCTTTCACGTAGTGATCACGACAATCCGTCGGGACACTTGACCTGAAGCTAATTGTATTCCATTATATAGCTATAGAACTTTATACGGTCGAGAGAGGCGAAAGGCAGCATTACATGGTTATATTGTATGCTTACTATGTACGTATATACGTATATTCGCTCATCTTTCTCTCTCTCTGCATATATATATATACATAACTATAACTATATTTACATCTACATGTACTACATGTACATAATGGATGTTTGTATATATGTGTTTATGATTTAGTTTCACTCTTTGTATGTATATACGTGTATTCGCTCATCTCTCTCTCTCTCTGCATATACATATATATATATATATATACATACATATCACTAAATCATATATACATAAATATATTTACAGCTATATGTACTACATGTACATAATGGATATATATGATTTAGTTTCACTCTTCATTATCCATTCGCCGCCTCTCGCGGTTGACGCGCGTTTTTCTTTGTTATTACGAGAAACGTGCCGCAAACGGCAAAAAGGTCTGTTAATCGCTCCAACAAAAATACACGTAGAACAGACGCGCGATAGCGAGGATAAAACTGCAGCGACTATATTTTAAATATTTTATTCTCCGTCACTATACTCATATCAATGTCACATAATAAATTGGACGAGCATTCAATCTCTTTCCTCTAATTTGTTTATCAAGATCAAATGATCGAGGATATTAAAAAAATTATGGTAAATTTTCTTAATTATTTTCAATGTCATAAAAAATTAATTCGGTTTATCAGCGTTTATACAACTATATAACGAGCAATGATTTATTTCTCCTATTTATTCAGTATAAAGACGATGATTTTTTCCGATTTTTTATATTTTTTTTATCCAATTTGATTGACATGAACAGAAAGCGCGCTGAAATAAATGAACATACACGAGGAGGCTTCGTCAATGAACAATTTAACGACCGTGTATATGCATGAGTATCGGATACATAAATATAAGTATATATGGCGAGTCCTATATTGATATTTTAAGATCGTGGATACTGACACGGAAAGCGAGAGCTGCTTCTCGCATCGGTCATTTATTCATGGGTCAGGCCAATTTTACGTAAACGTGTACGTTTACCAAGAGCTCTGATAGAAAAACGTCGAGGTGGAGAGGAAGTAAAAAAAGAAAATACGAGAAAAAGTGAAATTGATCGCGATGATTCTTCGTTGATCGATTATCCAATATCGAGAATTTTTTTTCGCTCAACTGAATGACCCAGTAAATTAATTTTATTCCCAAAAAAAAAGAATATCAATTGACAAATAATTTCTTCAAGTTTTTCATCAATTTAGTATGCTAAGTGATTGAATTATCAGAGAAAAAATAATTTTTTATACTATAGCAGAATGGGCTTTTTCAGTAGACTATTTTATTGCCCATTTTTAGGAATGAGAAACTGGCCAATCTAATTTTTTTTTTAACCAAACTTTAATATATTAATTCGTATCCTCTGAGTCGAATTATAAAGCGTGAAATTTCTCTCTCTCTCTCTCTCTCTCTCTTTCAAGGTTCCTAAATATATATAAGCTTTTGATGAAATTATACGATAGCAGAGCTTTATATCGCAGGGTGACAGACAAGCAACTACATTTATTTATGTACGTGCATATTATACTAACAGTTATACGTAGTACGAAATATCGATCGTATATTATCAGTGCGCACCTTACCGCTATATTTCCCACAATCAATTCACCCCCTCCGATCGCTCTCATTCCATGAAATTCAATCCTTTGAGTTCCAACTAATTCTTCTCGACAGAAATACCTCACATGTCAATATATTTCGCCCAGGAAAACACGATTGTATTATTATTAATCCAGTTTTTAATGTAACGAAAATTAATTAAACTAAAAATTTAACTAATTGAAAAATTAAATTTTATTTTTGCTCAATATACTGGCTGTTAATTCATCGTAAATTTGAATTCAACATGAGCATAGATGAGAGAGAGGGAGAGAAAGAGAGAGAGAGGAAGGGGGAGGGAGAGACGTCGTTCACAAACATACAATGGACATATAGCGAAAACGTTCTCTCGCGCGCTCTCTTATACACCCCACCAACCCCTAATGCCAATGACCCGCTCGCTTATAGGCGAGCAAAGTCTTAGCTATATCCGATCGTCTGTACAGTAACCTATTCTTAGCCATTCTCTCGTACTATACGTACGCGCTTCCTCCTCTCCCTCTCTCTCTCTCTTTCTCTCTCTCTTTTTCTCTCCATCCCTTTCTCTTTTCGTCTCGCCCTTTCTACCATATTCGCATATTGATATATGTATATAATCTTTTAGATACACATATATATGAGTCATTCCATCCCAAAAAGGATCGTGAAATTTTGAGAATTTTCTCATATTTTTAAAAAAGATTTTTTTCCACTTTCAAAGATCAGTACTCAGCATCGATTGCGAGAAAATTCTCATTTAATGATTGTAAATAATTCATCCAAATCACATGACAGGTATCAATATTTTTTACGTCCCACAGGCTGCCTTTTTTGCTTCTATTTTTTCCCTTTTGTGTATGAAAAAAAAATGAACAATTGAAAAAAATAGAACAATAAAAATAAAGAGTAGAAATAAAAGAATAAAATGGATTCGACGAATAAAATCGTTGATAAGATTTTACAGGATGAAAGACATGGGTAGTTTCGGGGTGAAATGCCTCATATATACATCATGGTTTATATATATTTATATACATAAAGGATTATGTGAACGTACGTCATGCATAAACGTAAGTTTATACATCGCGTATTACTAGCTACGTCCACATAGATATATAATTTATAGCACATATTACTATATATTCAACCTATATACGTGATTCACGCTATAGTTATACTTGTGCGAGGAGAATTATTCTGGCCTGTATATTCTAGAGGTACGAGGAACCGATAATTGAGAGTAATACGTGTTACACATATATATGTATATATATATATATATATGTATATATTATGAGAGGAAGTGGAGATATCGCTGCCTGCCTTCTGTTTTGCGCGATTTCATTATTATTCGTCCCTTGTATATGCCACCTACCCAACTTCACTATACTCCAATTCCTTCAGCATCGAGCTAATCTTGTATACAATCAACTTTCGTGATTAATCACTTTCATTTTACTTCTCGAGTGATTTCGTGAATTTTGAAATGTTGTTTTTTTCTCACAAGTGCAAGCTTGATATATATATATATATATATGTGTAATGAGTTTTTAATCATTCATTTTGTGATTTAAAAAAAAAAGTTTATTATATTTTGTCAATAAACTTCTTGCGACTTATTTTGTGAAACAGGATGTGAGTTTCATTGCAATTTTTGGTTCACTGTATAAATTATGTGCAAGTTCGTTTATCAAATCGAGGAAGGGTTTAGGGCGAAATACTTGATTACGTCGGTTATCTTGAAACTGGAACTTTCTTAATCTTTCCGTCAGTTTGTGTTTTTTCCCTCAATGTTCCCTACTGGCACATCCCTTTCGCCACCTCACTTGCCACACCCCTTATTTTCACCCTTCGAAAAAAAAAAAAAAAAATCGTCCGACGGAAAACAGTGCGCGAAAGAGAGTCGTATTTTTACTCAATTGTGGAAACGTGCCGAAATTAAAAAAAAAAAAAACAAGAAAAACAAAAGAACAGCAAAGGGTAAGTCCACCCTCTCGTTCCAATTGCGAGTGTACTCCGTCCTGTAGTATATATAAATTATTTGACAATCTAGAGTTCATAATCTTAAAAATGAACATTTCCATACAAATAAAAATAGTTAGTTGACAGCTGACTGGCGATCAATAAATTTATTTTATCGCATTTTCGTCAATTATTATTCTTAATTTACTAAAATACTTAAAGTTTTGCTTTTCAATGGAGTTGAGACTCCACGTTGTATTTCTGCTCAGTCGTTGATAGCATCGCTTAGTTCAATGAGCTACGATTTTTTTTATCAATTTTGTGCAGAATTTTAAAATTAGATAATGAATTTTCGCGAACATTTTGCATGCCTGATTTTCAAGATTATTGCACAACCACAAAAATACAGATACAAAGATAAACCAAGCTTCTTTTTTATCATCCAATTTTTTTTTTTTCATCTTTTTCAACATTTGACAATTGAGAACGAAAATTATTTTTTTCAACTAAAAAATTACTTCTAAAATAACGAAAAAAAAATCGTGAATTATTTTTTCATTTGTATACATAAATTGGGCGTTTATTTGAACGTTCGTGAAACGAGCCGAGGTCGAGGACGACAATGACGATTGTCGCAGGGAAACTCGAGAGCTCGCGACTCCACTATGCTCTCTAATGAAAACCATTCCAGTTTATAATCCTCCGTAGGAGAGTCCCACGAGTCAGGAACTATTACCGAGCTAGGCTTAATTCAGTGGGCGTTTCACACCTCTCGACGTGCGTTCTTGAGCTTTTCAAGCGACGTTCTTGTCTTCAACGTGAGCCAAGCAGGTCAAGGGGCATATTTTCAGTGCTATATTTGACCCAACACCCTCAACTTCCCTCTGTCCCAGAAATAAGGGCTGCAAAACGGCTTGGATGCGTTTGTCAAAAAAGTCAGAAACATGTAAATGTTTGCACGCAGCAAAATGAGACGAGAACGTAAAGTAAAAATTAAGATAATAACGAATATACATATAAAACAAAATGATTACAAACGTGTAATAAATTATTACCCTAAAAATTACTTATTCCGCTCCTGATTCTCTGCAATCAAGTAAATATTGTAACCATTAAAACTTTAATGGCTTCAATAAAATTTTTATTTCAAATGTTGATTTTTATTTACTTTCGATATCGTAGAATATTAGAATTAAAAAATACGAAAGGAGGGTAGAATACAAATGACGAAGAAAAGGAAAATCAAAACTCCAGTTTGTAAATTTCCTTAATTTTCATCCTATCTTGCTATTAATATATTTTAATTAATCCACGTTCTCTTCTCATCATCAATTTTGTCTCCCGTATAATTGCGAGTAAAATTTTCCTCCTGTTGACTGACATATCGCGCCTCACAATATTTTGATTTTCAATGTATCAAAAATCCTCATAATTTGTTTGATCATGAATTTTTATAATTGCGCATGAAATTCTTGTTCTGTTGATACGAGTCACAATATACTCACTATATATATTTTCAAAGTCATTCAAAATCCTCGTGATTTATTGGGTTACGAAGATTTATAACTCATCATTCAAATGAAGAAAAAAAAAAAAACACAGGTAAACCAAGAGGTAGAAAGTAGAAAAGGAGTGGAGAAACCAGACAGAATGGTAAAGGGTTGAAAAGCTCGAGAGTATCATGAAAAAAGAGCCAAGAATGGGGAAACTTTGACGCGTTTTCTCATTTCTGGGAAACGTTTGTTAATTTGTCACACGAGTACATTACGACCGTTTAGACGCTCGGGCAAACAGAAATGAGAAAACTGAAGAGGTATGACGCTCTGAGCATTTGCAGCTTATACTGCGACTATATACATGTTGTCTACCTATATTTATATACATATAAATGTAGTAATTTAGTATATATATATATATATATATATATATATATATATATATATATGTTGCCCAACCCCCAACAGTAGAGCGTACGACACCCTCAAATACGCGTTCACTCCGTTTTCTATCTCTCTGCTCGTTCTGTGCTCCGCGTCGTTTTCCCTTCATTCGTATATACATAATAAAATATATATATACAATTCACATATATACATAATATATAAATTCTGCGCACGGACGACGACGCAGGATTTCGAGGACGGAAGAGATTTTCTCGTGCTTCGATTCCGAGAGACAGAAAGAGTAAGAGAAAGAAAAGGGGGAGAAGAGGGTCAGCCAACCCTACAGAAATCACCCCTGAGGGTGCGAGTTTTGCTGCTCGTATCTATATTTTGTCCCACGTCTTTTCCTCTTTCTTTTATATATATATCGGTATATATATATATCGAGTCCTCGTCCCATAAGTGTGCTGAGCCATAAAAAATATTTTGGAAAATTTGCACCACACAGTTGTGACACCTCATTATAATTTTCATTTTATTTTTGCACCAGAATGTTTTTTTTAAATTAATTCTACTAGTTCCAGTTTGGCCCATTAACTCTATTTTTATATTTATTGCCGAAATAGTTGAACATAATTTCAGCTATTTCGAATGTGTATTTCAAGTGATTTGGGGTGTGACAAAAAACACGGTTACTTTATTTATTAGTTTTACACATTAAAAGCAATTTGAAATTAAATTAATTAAGTTGAGAAACGAATAATGTTTTTACGATAACGCAGTAATAATTTTCACGTCCTTCCATCAACTGTTCCATCTCTCCTTGAAAGTTGTTTTTTTCCCCGCTGGGAACACGATAATATTTATGAGTAATTATTCTCTGTGACATATATTTAGACAGAAATATAATGCATATTGAAAGCCTCAAAGTCTGGCCGAGAATGTAAAATTCAAAAAAGTTAGAACCGATGAAGAGAAAAAGTGTTCCAACTATCCTGGATTTATCTGTAGAACATTTGACAATTTTTTTTTTTAAATACATATCTTTTCCGAAATAATGACGACTGTTTGTCTAGTTTTTAACGACAACGCGAGTATATGCTGAAAATGCATACCGAAAGTCTTAGAAGAATGGAAATGGCGAGAGAGCGAGCGAGAGAGAATGAGAGGGAGAAAGAGGAACGTGATATTCAGATTTTTCATTAAGGAGACGTCGACTCAGCTATCCAGCGAGTCTCAGGGCCCAAGCTGATGTCGTAGGGGTGCGGAAATCGTGACGTAGCCTGGCAGGAGGTACGGGGTGACCAAAGAACGGGAGGGGGGAGGGGTCCGCGGAAAATAAGGACGACGAGACGACGATCCCTTCTCATTCCACCGGAATGCCGGTATAATATGGTGGATTAATACGCGCAAAATCTGCCACCTAAAAGTTATTAATGACTGCCACTCTCTCGTTGGTGTGTGCGGTCTCCTCGTGGTGTGGAGGTCGACGCGTCAAAAATTTTATAAAACTAGACAGGGGTGTGCGTTTGGCTCCGTCGCAAAGTCGAAGCTTTCTTTTCTGACTTACCGCGAGGGAGAGGCGCGGTTCTCCAACCGGGACGACAGAGACAAAGAAGCAAAGGTGCAGATAGAGCGAGAGAGAGAGAGAGAGCAGATCAAAATATAAAAAGCGAGACTGCAGAAAAAGAGAATAGCTGGAAAGCCCGATAATGAATTTTTAAAGTCGATCAGGAGCCAAGTTGTCAATAATTGTCAAGAATAAATCGTTGTGAATAATTTTTAAGAAGAAGCCAAGTTGCAAAATATTGTCAATAATAAACAAAATTATCGATAATTATTACTGATAAGCAGTCAAGTTGTCAATAATTTTTGTTATCAATCAAATCAACACCTTTGTCAATTATTAATCCTTCCACGTTATCGTCGAATTAATTTGAAACTTTGACGAGCACCTGGCAGAATGGATACAATCAAAGATTTTGGGTCTGATCATAATAGTCAGTGACTACTTCCATAAGTTGCCTGAGTAAAATATATCGATATATAGTATACGCATAAAATTGATTAGGATGCTTTTTGGTAAATCTTATCAGGTTCGACATTGGACAATATCTATACAAAATATCCATTGATTGCCCGATATATTTACAACGACAAATGAGATAACTGATTATCAAAACTCTCGCATCATGTACTGACAAATTTGTTCACTGCTAAAGAAAACTTCGGCTACTTCGAGAGCTCGTGAGCCGGACTGAGAAGGGTTCGTTGAACCGATAAAATATTTGAATTAATGTTTAGTTAGTACAAGAAAATCTATCGTTATCCCAAACATACATTTTTTACTCATTTGTCAACTATAAAAAACATGCGCTAAATTGACGAAAAAATTTCGTTTCACCAACTAAATATTTATGCGAATCTTTGTGACTCTACACTTAGTCAATCCAACGACTTTTTTTTCATTTCACTGCGTCAGAGTCGTGAAACACGACTGATACTCTCGGACAGATATTCATTGGGAGCTTTTAATCTCTGCATTTATCGACTGACATGGAAAACGTATTAGCGGTCGTTTCTACTGGCAATCACTTGACGCTCATCGTTTTCCAAGTCCTTTATTTTAGCGGTCATACAGTCCTTCGTACGAAATTTAAAAGGTCCTTGAATAATTTACGCTAAAACGTTTTTCTCTTAACCATTATAACATTTTTTTAAAAACATTTCACTCGTAACATTTTCATTACTTTTCTGTGTATAAATTTAATTCAGCAATGACGGCTAATCGTTTTTTTTTCTTCTTCAGATTTTGAGAAACTATTTTTTATTCCCTGGTATATTTTTCAGATATTTTTTTTCAGTTGATCATTTTTAATTGACACTTTTAATTAATAGTAAGTAAAATAAAAAATAAAAAACTTCTCTTCATCCGTCAATTCAGTCACGTAATGTGAGAGTTAAAAAGTCGAAAAAGGATAGAAATTTAAGTGGAAATGTTCAAGCAGCTGTGTTGCTATGCAAATTGGAAAGAATAATCGATTGTCACCATGGATGGTTTACGTTGATGGGCTCGTGGATGAGAATATGCGGCCAACGTTTCGCCAGTTCCCACCTGGACAACAAGCCGATCTCCCAGAACTACCTAACTCACTTTTACTCCCTATCGTACCTCTCCCATCCTGCAACCCCCTCAGTATTGCCCATCGCGATCTCCCTCAAGGGAAATTATATCGTCTGCCCTCGACGTGGCTCATACGCCGCCCATAGACCGTCAAATACCTTACCTGTCCCGTCGTCCGGTCTATGCATACATGTATCTATTTTTTTTTATTCCCATCGAATTCTCGCGACGACCAACCCCCTAGAAACCATCCCCCGATTATCGTTCTCTCGGGTGGTGCTGGACAGTCGCAAATTTTTCCGACAACCCTCAACTCATCTCCCTTTTTGCCCACTCCGAATTGATACTTTTTCCTCCCCTTGTCCTCAAAACTCACTGTACAATCTGTTATTTGTGAAATTCTTTACAAAATGTTGACCATTCTTTTTTTTTTATTACCCATCCGTCGAAAGTCCAGATTCGATTTTTTTTCCATAGTTTATTTTAATCAATCATTCTATAAAAATCTTGGGAAAGAGTGATCGATATGATCGATAATTTGCTGCTTAGTTAAAAAAAAAATTACGCTCCCTTAATCGAGTTTTTAGTATTCTCGTGTACGGTGAAAATCTTCTGCTCTTAAGAAGGTGTCGCGAGATATAATTTTCCTCTCGAGTGTGTAGACAATTGCAAATTTCACAACCCTCAACTAATCTTTCTTCTTGACCATTCCGATTAGATAAATGCAGTATATTAATTATTTATAACATTTTGTACAAACTGTTGACCAATTAAACAAAAAGAAATCCTGTCAATTTGTCAACGTTGGAGACTCAAGATTTTTTTTACAATTTATTTGGATCAACCTGTTGTTGATAATTTTGAAAAAAATAATAATGATTGTTCCAAACTTCATCGATATCGCGCCAAATTTACGATAAATGTGCGCTCTTTTAATCAAATCGTTAATATTCTCGTATACGGTCGAAGCTAATTGAAGGAAACTCTCTGGCGTGCATCAATCACGTCCGTTCTGCGAGAATCTCGTTCGCTCTCTCCTCTCCCCATCCACGTTTATTATCCCCGCATTTTACCCCCATCGCGCTTTTCCGGTAAAACGTTTTCATCTGCCGCGTTTCATCCACCAGAGTAGCGGATTGCGACCGCAAGGTAAATTTTATTTTTACTCGTGTTTTTCTTACCGCATTATTCGACCGGTCTGTGGCGCTCTGCGATCCTCGTACGAATCGTATTTACCCTACGAAATGGACGGGGGCAGTTTGCATTGCCCGAATATGGACAAGAGCCCCGTGCACTTTTCCGCAAACTCGTTCACTTTCCTGAAATACCGAGTTCTCCTCCATGCGAATGAACTTTTTTTCGTTCTCGTTCCATTGAGATTATACGAAATTCGAGAAATAAGATTTTCATGCATTTCTAGCTCACCCTTTTTTGGTTCCCACTAGGATGAGTCTCGATGAAAATACGTTGCATAAAAAATATCCAAAAAATTAACTATTCGAAATAATTCTGTTACGTTTAACATCAGTCAGTAAGTTTGTTGAAATTTAATCTTCTTTGTTTTAATTTATCCAGCCCAAAGATTAATTAATTTAAACAAAAAATTCAATTAATAAATTGTTTTTCAAATAAGTTAATGGTTATAATTGATAAAATCTATGATTACGATTCTAATTGTTAAATTATATATTTTTACCACTAAATTCTTTCACCCTTTTGTTGCCTCTATTTTTCACACCCGGATCATCAGTAACTGTGAATAAAGTTCTTTGCCAAAAATCCACAAAGCGGAGGACAAAAGAATAAAAAAATCTACGGAGGTGCGAAAGCGTCGCCCTCGAACGATGCTGAGAGTGCCGAAAAATAAGAAAAAAGAAATAAAAATAAAACAACAACAAAAATTTCGTCGCTTCGCTTGGCATAATACAAAAAAAGCGAGAGAAAACTGAAATACCTACGGATGACGATTGAAAGACGAAAAAGGCGCTTTCGACGCTTCCCACTTGTTTGCGTATATTTTACCCTGCGACATTCCCCTGTTTATCTCTGCTTTGTTGTCACTTGTTTATCCATCATTCCCGCCAACTCGTCCTTTCCACCCCACCACCCCCTCTCTGTTTCATTCGTTTTCATTCTTTGCTCACACATTCTCGCCCTCTCGTTTACCATCTTCTATCTCCCTTTCTTCCATTTCCTTGTTCCTCACATACTCGTGACGAAGTCTGTTTGAATGTTTGTTAGTTTTTTTTTTTTTTGACGTACCGGTTATCGCGTCTCTCCATTTCTCTGTCAGGTGTTTCATCCTTCTCTCTCTCTCAATCTCTCTCTCTCCCTTTCTCTCTCTCTCCCCCCTCCCTCCCTTTTTCCTCTTCGATTCTTCGTCTCTTTCACACCAGAACCTCCATCGCTTATTCGCTTCGCCTCCAGCTCTCGGCCTCCACTACAACCTCGTTCTTTCTCATCATTCATCCCCGCAGTTTGTCTCTTCATATTGCTTTCTCTCCTTCTCCCTCGTTTTCTCCTCTATCTCCATCTCTGTCTTTCGACTTTTTTTCTTTATCCTACTACCAGAGATTCTTCCTTTCTTCATCTTTTTTTACACTCTCCAGCACCGCCAGCCAGTCTTCTGTACTAAATACACACACATACATATGAATATATATATATATATATATATATATATATATATATATATATATATATATTCTTGCACGCTGTTTACGTTAGAGATAAAGCGGAGGAACAAACAGTACGGCGCGCCACGGCGTCGTTGCTCTCGTGGCCATCATGGTCGCGGACCGCTGTTCAGCTCCAATGTCTAACGTAGCTAGAATTTACGAGAAGATGTGAGCGTGGATGAAAAAAAATTAATATAAAAGGGAAAAAAGCCAGACGTTAAAGAATCTCTATTGACCGCACAAAATGTTTCAGTTTGCAAATATCTCAAGATTTTTTCAAACTCGAATGATAGTTACGAGTTTAGGAAACTTTAGCCTACTGACTAAGGTCTTAATCGAATTAGGGGATATTATCCAAGAGCGTTGAACTCCATCTTGAAACAGCCTGTGAGTCTGACCAGCATCAGGCGGAGATCAGACATAATCGTCGTAATCGATAAAACCGCCATACGCCCGTGTCTCTCTTATCTCCACTGTCATCGCCCTCAAGCGATAAGCGGCCTAAGCAGCTGATTCAACCTCGCGTCTGCCAGTAGATGGACAAAAGTTGCAAGTGGGCGATACATCGTCCGGGTATATCCCAAGTATTTCGCTTCACCGGCGAAGACTAATGAATGTTATTCATTTGAAAGTTAATCTCATCAGAGCTTAACAGGCGCTGATTACAAACTAAAAACAATAACAATATTCACAATCATTGTAGAAATTTGTGCCAAGGATCCCCTTCCCTTCCCTTGGATTCCCTTGGATCTATCGATCTTCACCCATGATTTTAGGTCTAAAAACTCCCACATATATTTTGTTGCCACGTTGCCAGTTTTTCAAGACTACAATGGATCCCTCCAAAATTCCTACCAGACTCACGTTTGTATCCAGGCCTGGTATTAGAATATTTCTACTCTACAATAATCCATTGGTTTCTCCGGCTTTGATTTTCCTCTTCATCTTATATTCTATACTCCATTGAATGCTTGATACATAAATTGTCGTCATACAATACTGGCTCGTCCCTCTTTCGTTCCCCCGATGATGTGATCCGTTTCATTCCAAGCCAGACTTCGTTATACCCGCTGACTACTCTCTCCGCGAGCAGCGAGCACTCAACAAGACCAAGAAGAGTATCGTCTGGCTACTGTAAAAAACATGACCAGGGCGTTTGGATATACACACAGATATACAGGCATGAAGTAGCATCGCATGGTCCAGTCTAGTGTTCTGTGAGTTTGCTGGTGTGCCGGGTGCCCGTTGCTTACATTGCGATGAGTCCTTCACGTTCCCGTAGGCGGATACACGTAGTGGAGGGAAAAAAAAAGGGTGGCACGGTGTACAACATCAGCGCGGTTTGCGTATTATACCATAGCCGGGGTTAGCATTGTTGTCCGCCGCTCCACGAGACGCGCACTGCATCCCCATCGCTCAGGAAACCCCCGAGCTTGCCTCCGCATAACCACTCCAGACTTGCTCAGCTAAAGAGCTTTTGCTGCGCGTCTGCATAGCAGCGAGTCTCTCCGCTTCACCCTTCGACAATACTTTCCCTCTGGCTCCTCTTACGATGTCCGGGCAGTTGGTCCCAGCGTTGCAGTTATGAGCCACGACCAGAGCACATCAACCCCTTGCGACGTAGACCCAGTGATAATGCATGAGGACCAAATTGAAAAATTATCACACCAAAGCCGAGCTGGGGTGCGGTGGCCCCGAGTATATTCCCGCAGTGTTCATGTTTCCCGGTTGTTGTTTAGAAAGAGGGTTGAAAAAAAGACCCCCAGGAATATGTGATCTATCGGTGTCTCTGCATGTAACGCTCGTTACAAGTATCTTCTTTTGCCTTACGTGATATATATATATATATATACATGACTTTTTCATCACATGGATATAGCATCTAGTGGTAGTTTACGTGCACTGTTACACAATATATCGAAGCCTCTGTGATTCTTACGTTTATATTCGTGTGCATTATAAAAGCTGCGCGAGGCAAAAGTTTGAGTCCCTCGTGAAGAAGCGGGTGCGATGCACTCTCATGGGAGTGTAAAAGCTTCGTAGCTTCCGAAGACTCCAATTATATATCTTTGGTATAACATCGAAAAGCCTTCATGTAAGGCATTGTTGGGGGTTGGAGAGGGCGGCGGCGGGAGGGGGTGGGGTGGGGTGGGATATGGTTGAGGGAGTTGGGCCATGATGATGGTGGGTGTCCGATCGTTGGAGCTCACCATCCGTTCGCTCACTTCTTATATAGCTCCGGGGCTCCGGTGGGAGGCGAATAATTAGAGCCGATAAGTCACGACGCGCAACAGCAGCACCGATGTATTCTTCCAAGGAGGCGAAGGGAACTGCGGGCTGCAATGGATTGACGTTAGTGGCTGGTGTAGAAATGGAGCTTCGCCCAGCTTCGTTATATACAACTAAAACCAGTCCATGCTGTGTAGTCGTGTTGACGATTGGACAGGGGAGCCCGATCGAGCCGAAAGTTAGAATCGCTCGCCAAAAAGGGTGCACTAGACATATAGCTCCGGCACTTCGGCTGGCTGCTGTTATGGTGGTTGTAGAGCTATCGTGGAAGGAATTGGTATGGGATCGCGTGCCAATCGCCTATTACACCCGGACAGACTTAGCATGGCTTCGCGGTTCCTACTTTCGAGTTGCTTCTGCAACCCGCTCCTACTGCCCGATGTTTTATCTCCTTCTAGCAAAGGGAGCTGAAAACCTCTTCTTCTTCTTCTTCTTCTTCTTCTTCTTCTTCTTTCTCTTCTTCTTTGGGCTCTGCTTTGGACTGCATCGCATGTAATTCCTACGTCATTCCTGCCACCCCGATCGTCCTGTTGCTATTTCTGTTGTAATTTGGATCCTTCCCCATTGTCCGCTTTATTCACGTTTGTATTCCGGGAGTTTCTAATTTGGGAGAATGCTATGAAAATATGACATAAGAATGCTTCAACTTCAAGTCTTTAACTATAGATAGCGCCTGACCGAGAATATATTTCAGGTCAGCCTCGATCGATGTTCCGTGCTGAAATTTACTATTTACGGTGAATTCGTTCTTGGTAAAGTGAGAGGCCATGCACGAGTGCATTGGTGAATGTTTTTCGGAGAGAGATTATTCATCGACGATTTTCTTTACCGAGGCTGGAAAGCTTCCAAGCGACCAACTGGATTCTCCATTGAGTTCAATGGCTTTCGTGCACAGTACAGAAAGCTGTCGTTCTTCTCGAGAAAATAGAAAAGACTCGTTTTTACATCGTGAAAACGAACGGGGATGCAATTTACCAAATTGCCAAAACAACATTAGTTTCCGGGAGATGTTTCTAGGGTAAAATATATTCTGATTATAGTTGCCTGGGTGGCTGGAAAAAGTGTGCAGACGAGAAAAATACGACAATTGAGTTTTAAAATATACGATTCGGTACTGAGCTCTTTTGGCTGAAAGAATCCAAGTTTTGTGGACTTTAAGCATTGAGACTATTTGAAAAAATTTCGCTATCCAGAATCCGTTGGAACAGATAGAGAGGAATTAGGTGCGATGTGATTCGGTTCTGCGAAATGCTTCATGTTCATTTTTCCTCGTTGTTTTTTTTTCATAGACTCGAATTTCCGTGCAAAACGCCTCGGGCGACAAGCATTCATTCGAGAGTGGACACTGGTCGAAGCTTGAATAGAAAAGAATTCATGGCGCGTATTGCTGTTGACCACGTGGTAGAGAGCACACGGATGAGTTGTTTTTGATATCGGGACTTTATACACCATTAGCTCTGCTCGGCGATTATTTTCAAGCTCTGCTTTTGGACATAGGACAATGTGCCTCAACGATACTGCTGGACGTTCCGCTCTATCCATCTTTTCCTTTCGCTCTTGTGCACGTTCTTCCACCCTTTCCTCTCATTCAGCTCAGTCTCATCTAACTTCCACATCGTTTTGCGTTTCGTGTCTCCCTGTCACAAGCTTTCTCTGCACACGTCAAACCCTTTTGTCTCTTTCCATCGATAGTACGTTCGTCATCCATGGGGAGAAAAAAACTACTTTTGATGCAAAAACGACGTGAAAGAGAAAAGTACAGGTTTGTTTTTTTATTATTTTCACCGCACTCTCTTTGCTCCAAATATACATTTAGTTTTGGCATTGATTGAGAACAGGCTTGTCAACTTGCGCGCAAATCAAAATTAAATAATACAACTGAGTTGTGGCAAATATCCGCAGGACGATTCCATTTTCTGTTAGGATTATTAGCCACGATATTAAACTCTCAGCGATCCAAAATGCTCCAGCACCCCTTATTATTCAACTTGAAAGTTCGAGGGCTGCAACAGCAAAACTTCGATGCGGTATTCTCGGCTCTCGCTTATCGCCTGGCGATAATCTTCTTATGACGATATAACACAGCAGGAAAGTAAAAAAGAGAGAGGTAGAGAGAAAGAAGGATAGAAGAGTCTGACTGGCATCAAGCGCGTGGTTTTAAGAGATACTATATACAACAAGGAGTCATATCGCATAGGGGTGGTTGCCGGTGGGCTTTACGAACTTCTTCTTTCTCGGAAGGCTTCCAGCAGTTTTGTCGGGGGTGTTGGAGCGAATTGAAGTAACAAGCTCCCAGAGGACAGTTTATCCTCGATTTTCCGTCTGCAGAGCTATTTGCAAAGAATCGCTTGAAGACTATTAGAGGTTATGAGACAGATTTTGTTTGACATCTTGTTGCAGCAATCATTGATAGTATATGTATACTGTATATACATTGCATCAAGGGACGTCTCGGCGTCTCGACGTCATGTGATTAAAAAAAAAAATCATACAGCAAAGCAATTAAAAGCCATTGAATGCATCGAATTTTCATAACCATCTTCTTGCAGACTTACTTAAGTCTATAGTTCCCCCCCCCCCCCCCCCCCCCCCTCATAATTCGTATGATCGAACGTGCTCGAACTTCCGTTGTCAGAGAACTAGAAAACGGAATTTTCTTTCACAACTGACTTTAGCTTCTACGATCGATGACTGACTCCAGTGTGACTTTGATCAACATGTTTCTTCTGCCAGCGGCAAAGCCTTCACGCACACTATTCACCAGCACCAGTATAGATTTGTGTCCGTTGCCCTGAAGGCAACGACATTTCTTACGGGTGCGGTTTCCAAAGGGAGCATTGTTTGCCCTCTCGAACGACCACGATGAGAAATGGCAAGCATAGATCCTCACGCCGCATCCCAAGTAGGTTGAAACTGACTTACCCGTAGCTCTTGGGACACACTGAGCACAATGATCATTTGTTAAAGTCCACTTGGCCGCACCAGCGTCGCGACCAATGTCATTTCAGTCGGTGTCATCAATCAGGACCCGCTCATATCCTCATCGAGAATTTGAGGGAAGTCAATCGTGCTGGTTCTATCCCCTCTTTTCCCGAATAACATTATTTCTTGTCGTAGCATTAATATTGTTATTATTTTGTAAATCAGTTTACACTACTTTTGGTCTAAAAATTTTCCTCAATTTTATCTCTCCCCTAAAATATTAATTCATCAATTTTAATTACGATTTTTCGCTCTCTCTCTCTCTCTCTTACGTTCATGCGTTTGTCCGTAATGATTCTTTTTCCTGCTCTCATTCAGACTTTGCTATAATAACGAGGTACATGTGTAAAATCCCGTGTAGCGCATGTAGTTGGGGTATGATTCGAATAAAACGATTGTTGCGAACATAACGCAGCGAAATATAATTTCATTGGTAATTTGAGAATATTTTCGAATTAATATCCCTTGGCTTTCGTAAATTTCACGTACTCATATATACAATTAATTTTCCATGTATCAAAGAGGATCATCGAATTTTTCATTCCCTCCCTCCCGATTATGCCGAGTTTGTAGTACCTGGGAGTGTGGGATTCCTGCATTGTCCCTCTGTTTGACAGCCCTCTCTGTTATTCTTGTGGCTTTTGACAAATCATTGTGTCACGCTACTCTGATACAACTCAACATACAAACGGGCTCGAGGCCTATACAAAAAAAAATGACATGCTCACAATCAAAATTTCTATAATTGCTGAAGCATTTTTTCATTGAAAATATACGCGGGACGTCCATAATTTTACGCAATGAAGGAATTTGAATTCATTTTATCGCGTGTATTATGTACACAATTATCTGTGTGCGTTGATCTCTGGCCCTGGATTACCGGGCTATTATCCTTCGATAAGTGGCAGCTGGTCGGTTTGCTCTGGATCCACCGCGATATCCTCAGCTATATACCGCAGTCCCTTTTACACACCCTCTTGTGCAAGGAGAGAGCCAAACATCCAGGCAACACACAATGAGATCTCGGCCAACACACCAAACTGCCAAGAATATTCCACATTATAGCCCCTGGATCGAATGCATGCGAGTGGCCGTCTCGACCCCACAAAGTTGGCCCAAACTCGCAAATTTAACCCTCCTAATTAATTTACAACTATATAGTCCACTTGTCAAGAACTCCCGTGCCTGTTACTACGAATTGAATATATATATATATATATATTTACACATTATGAGCAAAGTTGAACTAGCTTTAAATCGAGGTTCACGGATCAATGGTCATCTCACCTTGAGTCTTGCAAAATCTCAGCACACGATCTACTTCATCCAACAGTATGTAATGTTATTTCATGACTCAGATATTCTTAAGATATTTTTTAGTAAATCAATTTCACATTGTGATAATTAATGGTTACCTTCTAAATCTTAAGGATCACTCGATCTTGACAATAAAATTGGTCTAAATATTATCCAGAAATATGGCATACAAAATTTTCTTCAAACTGTGTAGCTGAAAAAAAACGATAATAGTTTTACGGATCGCGTTCAAGATGAGCGATGAAAACCGATCAGATATTCTAGACTTTCCCGAGGCAAACTCTCACGAGTCCATACAGTTACCACATCTAGCCTGATACAAATTCAAGAAGGTAGTTAGAGGGTGGTTAGCGAGGCTGTTCGACGTCGGTCGAAGGAATCCATAGATTGCCCTCGCTCCTGCCCCGCTAACAATCAGCCGTAAATTATAGCCTCAATATCCATTGTGTACCCTGCTCTCTCTCTCTCTCTCTCTCTCTGGCTCCTTTTGGGGTTACCTCTCCGTCTCCTGGTTAGAGAGCCTAACCCCGAAGTCTGAGGCCAAGACTACCCACACTCCTCGCCTTATGCGGTGAGAAGGGTATGAACCCCATACCCCCTCCCTGCCATCCTCCTTCCACCCCTGGTGTAGATGTAGAGAGACGGTGAAGGCTTTCGTCCGGGAGCGAGGGCAATGTATGGGCAAAGCTAAGGCGAATGAGAAAGGAAGAGGCAACATCATAGGGTGGTACACGGGGTTTGCTAATGCTAGCTGGTCTCTTGTACTATACCCAAGTGAACCAAGAGATATGTATATTAATGGGGCAATCTTACATAGTTTTGTTTACCTTGCCATTCTCTTGGTGCGTATACAATTACTATACTCGCTCACGCGGGGTCCCCACTTGCGGCAAGAGCGGCTGCCCAGCCTTAGTTCTCGCTGGTACTCTCGACACACCAACTATACCTCGAGAACCCCTAACATTCTCGACCATTCTATATACCGCCATCATCGTTTGTAGATAACTGTATACGCTTCGCTGGAGAGTGCCAGCTTTCCTTCCCTCGTTTTCACATGAGGCCAAACCCTCTTTGGGTCTTCAACTCATCGGGGTTTCCAGTATCGTGATTTAGCGTATGCTGTACTGAAGATGCCTGATTGAACCAAGAGGAAAAATCATAATGGCAATTAGTAGTTTGAGAAGTATTCCATTGGTACAATTGACCCAAGAGTCCGAATCATGGAAAAGGAGAGTTCCTTTGATTTCCAGCGTTACCTCTTTTTCCTTAACCATTCGCCTAGTGCGGATGATATTACTATAGCCCTTCGCCTATTCGTATGGAATCTCCCCTTGCAGAAAGGGCGGCTGCACAATCTTACGATTAGTTCTATCTTCTCCTCTAACTCTCAACACACCAGCCCCCTTAGGCCCCTAATCTATACCGCCATCATCGTTCTTGGATAATTAATTACGCTTCGCTAAAGAGCGTTATACATTTCCTGCACTCGCTCATACATGAGGCCCAACCATTTTTTGGGCCTTCAATTCATTGGGGTTTCCAGCATCGTGACCCGGCCTATTCCTGTACAAAAGATGCTGATTGAACCAGGAGGAAAAATCATAATGGCAACGAGGGGAAAGAGGAATATTCCATTATTAGAATTAATCCACGAGTCCGAACGATGGCAAGAGAGTTTCTTTGATTTCCAACGTTTTTCGCAGAATGAGCATCGCACCACTCGTTCGAATCTCTTTCAATCTCCATATCTGCCTCCCCGGGACTATCAGCGCTAACGACGGAACCAGCGGGGATCCCATTACTCGAGCTTTGTATAGCGGTATGATAAATTTACCTCTTGCCAAACACAACCTCATTTGTGTAATCACCAAAGCTTCGACAACAAAACGGACGATGGTGATATCGGGCTGGGCTCGAGAATTGCGTTGGTCGTATGGTCGTGTATTTTACGAATATCATCAGCATCGTGTGAGAGACAGCTCGAGAGCACAAACTGTATGTGGGTTCTGGTCGTTTTTTTTTTTTCATTTGTTTTTTTCTTTTCATTTTGCCCGCGTGTGTCGTTCACCGTGGGCTTTGGCAACGGCAGACTTTTTACCTTCGCTCTTTCCTTTGGACATGTGTGCGAGAGGAACGTTGAAAATTGCGATTGTAAAACAGCAATTAGATTATTTCTATCAAGCTGCCTCTTTGTCCTCTCTTTCTTCAGTGCTTTGTTCGTTCTTTATGCGTCATTTCGTTAACGATGTGATCGGATGGGTCTTCGATGTTGATACTTTTGGGATGTTGACCTCGGCTGTTGATTGAATCCTTCTTTTCAATATGTTATGCGTACAAGTAATTCCTGATCTATAGAAGGAATTTGAAGTTGAAGTATGGACTGGGCAGGTTTCATGGATAAATTAACGATGCTTCAACATTTCAAGCGCTATCTCTAGCGTACATCACGAGCACTTGCTAATGAATCCATTCCGTTGACCGTGTGATTAAAAGTATCTTCGATATTGAAAATTCCCATTAGATCTAAGATCTTCGTTAAATCTTCCTTGTCAGTATTTTTGACATATGGGCAAGATTTCTTGCAAGTTCAAAGTTGAAGTTTAACTAGTTAAAGTCTGTAGATTGCATTAAATATCCATGAAATTCCTCAGGTATATCAAAAATAATTGAGGATATACTGAATTATTCATCTTTCACGTTCGACCTATTAGATCTTACTTTTTCCATTATTCGTTTCACTTGAGACACTTTAACTAGACTTTTCGACCACATACTTCTTCTCAATATGTTATGCGTACAAGTAATTCAGTTCATTCAATTTAATCACAGTGTGATTAAAAGTATCTTCGATATTGAAACTTCCCATTAGATCTAAGATCTTCGTTAAATCTTCCTTATCAGTATTTTTTACATATGGGCAAGATTTCTTGAAAGTTCAAAGTTGAAGTGTGACCAGTTAAAGTCTGTGGAATGCATTAAATATCCATGAAGTTCCTCAGATCTAATAACCCGTAGTAACCACACCAGTACAAATTTACACCACCTAAAATTTCTTGTTTCTGGCTCTTTCTAACGGCGTTCTGTAACGGTGGTCTCCCCCCCCCCCTACTACGGCAAATATGACATCACCCTAAGATACTACGTTATCGAATACTTTTGGATTATACGAGAGTTATAGAATTTAAAAAATGCAAAATCCCAAATCGCACTAGTGTGGTCAGTATGTATACTGTATAACTTGATGGAGGTGTGATTACTACGGATTAAACGTAATCGAGGATATACCAAAGTATTCATCTTTCCCATTCCAGTTCCTTAATTTCCACTTTCCATTTTCTTACTTTTCCATTATTCTTTCTTACTTTACGGTTTTACTTTTTCCATTATTTTTTTTACTTGGAACCCTTTAACTTGCCACACTCTTTGACCTCATGTGCCAAATGAGACATCGTCCAAATCCACCCACGAAGATTTATAAACAGACAAACCGTTTGCAAAGGAACTTTTCTCTCCAGAGTCTACACCTCATGAAACGTTCGAAGCTAGAAATTCATTCAAAGTAATCAATATCAGAGCTCTCACTCTTCCCGGAATTTCTTCTCTCTGTCATCTCACTCGGGTAAATACATATATGTATATATATATATACATTCTGGTAGGATGTCGACAAAGATTGTCCACACACACATGTATATATAATACTGTACAAATGCATTGTTACGTGACGGGAGGAGAAGGCCCTTTCGCAATGGATTCGAAGCTAGATGTGTGTGGACTCGACGGAAGGAGGAAGGAAAAGGATAAGAGATATGAGGAATGGGGAATATGTACAGGATGAGAAAAGGGAGAAGGGAAACAGGGTTCATATACACGAGTGAGGGTACGGGGGCTATAACGATATGGGGGTATGGGGTTGTAAAAAGGTGGGGAAGGCACGGGGAGACTGGTGGAGGGTGGAAAACGAGGAAGGAAAGGGGTGGACAGCCGGACAAACAAAACCCTTGCTGCTTCATTTCTGCCCGTCTGGCCAGACACCGACCCTTTATGTATATACAAGATATACATGTATATATTTATATATATATTTATATATATATATGTATATATCTATATATATGTATATACAGTCTACGTACGTCCATGTATATACGTATTACCATCATTCGTTCAACATCGTATACATATATACATATATACAAATGTACAGAGATAGAATACACATACACATACGTTTCATTTATTGTATATATGTATGTACGAGCAGCGTTTCCGTCCAGTGCCCTGTTACATTCGTTATTTTCGTACACGTCGTACTTTTTGCGTTTTACTTTTCGTTAATTAACGATCTCGCTTCGACGCCAGAGAGTTTTGCCAGTTTAAAGGAGGCTCGCAGTGCGTTTCAATTCTCAAACTCTGTGAAAACAAAGTCCAAGGATCATAAAATTAAATATTTATGTCTATATATACATATATAGCCTGATATACATATGTGTTCTGTTACTTGTTAACTGGCTATGCGATAAACTCGTACGCGGAACTGCCACTGTGATATCCAGGATTACATGAACTCTGACCTGATTCTCATTTAGAATTTTCGATACAGAACCCATTGCTTTATACTTATGTGGTGTAAACGAATAGAAAAATAAGAAGAAAAAAAAATTCAAGCAATACGTGTCCATTTTTTAAACCTCCGCTTGCAATATTTTTTTTTTTTTTGCTGACAATGTCTGGACTCTGGGTCGTTCAACTTTTATTATAATTTTATTTCATGTTCCAGATTTTCAAAAAAATTTACAGAATTTGTGGGTCACTTCTTGAACTCTCTAATGTATGTTCCAATAATAGCCAAATTTAAATGCCAAGAGATTTTTTTTTGTACAAAACTTTTCACTGAGGAAACATTCAAGGCAGTAATTGTGGTCGCGCCCAGAATGCCCAGAATGCAAACGGAGGGTTGATGGATAATGTTTAATGGCGTATCGGTTATTGTTTCAACGTTCTCTTCTCATGCCTATGTTACAAGTCAGTGGTGCATTGTTCCTTGGCCACTGAGACAAATGCTGGACTCTGGGTCGTTTAAGTTTTATTATAATTTTATTTCATGTTCTAGATTTTCAAAAAAATTTACAGAATTTGTGGGTCACTTCTTGAACTCTCTAATGTATGTTCCAATAATAGCCAAATTTAAATGCCAAGAGATTTTTTTTTGTACAAAACTTTTCACTGAGGAAACATTCAAGGCAGTCATTTTGGTCACGCCCAGAATGCCCAGAATGCAAACGGAGGGTTGATGGATAATGTTTAATGGCGTATCGGTTATTGTTTCATCGTTCTCTTCTCATGCCTATGTTACAAGTCAGTGGTGCATTGTTCCTTGGCCACTGAGACAAATGCTGGACTCTGGGTCGTTTAAGTTTTATTATAATTTTAATTCATGTTCTAGATTTTCAAAAAAATTTACAGAATTTCTGGGTCATTTCTTGAACTCTCTAATATATGTTCCAATAATAGCCAAATTTAAATGCCCAGAGGTTTTTTTTTGTGCAAAGCTTTTCACTGAGGAAACATTCAAGGCAGTAATTTTGGTCGCGCCCAGAATGTCCAGAATGCAAACGGAGGGTTGATGGATAATGTTTAATGGCGTATCGGTTATTGTTTCAACGTTCTCTTCTCATTCGTATGTTACAGGTCAGTGGTGCATTGTTCCTCGGCCACTGAGACAGACGCTGGCATGGCACGTTGATATTATACGTGAGTTCTCTATAGCACACAATTTAAATGTTAAAAAACAACGTCGATGATAATTCATCATAATGAGATATGGAACGAAAAGTTTCGTTCTTTTATTCGATAGATTTATCCTTGACAATATAGAGGCGTTGGGTATGAGAAGGGTGATGAGAATATTATTTGTATATAGGAATGGAAATTTCGTCAGTGATTTGCCAAAATTTAACGACGAATTTGCATAATTTTCAAGGATCGCCTTGGGATGAATGGCAGTTTTGAGAAATTTCAATTACGAGGCATCTAAAAAATAAGCTAATGTTATGATTATTAGGTGAGATTTGCGTGTATGAGAGTGCGGCAAGGAAATTTATTGTTTTTTTTTCGTCGTCTTTTGACGTCTCCCGATATGATCAAGGATATATTTATATTACATGATTCATATTTATAGATTTACACGCCATTACTCCCACGAAGCATAGAAAGCTTCGTCAATTTTTTCGACTGATTTTCGTCGCGATTTAAAATATGGAATGGACGCTTCGAGTTGTTTACGACTTTGGATATGTTATATATATAAGACATAGATCGCACATAATTTAGCGTCTGGATGTACTGACGGAAAAACACCATTTTCGCGCCCTCCTAAAAAATCTTCAAATATTTTAGTTCCGTTTAGAGTTTGGCTCTCGGCGTACAAGAAATTCTGCCTGTCATTCTCAATGTGACACAAATCGAAGGGAATTTTAACGTTTCTATGGGTTTGAGAACGAATCACAAAAAGCTTGACGGGGTCGTTGAAAAATTATATTTAATTCCAATTTGAGACGCTTTGAGGGTTAAAAAGATCCTTGAGCCATTAATGACTTATTATTATGTAATAAATTATCTACCATATTTTCGAACAACTATATTAAAAAATGCCATCACTGGCAAAAAAAAAAAAAAAATTATAACGACGATTTAGCAGTCGAAACAAAAATCCCTATATGGGACTCTTTCGCTTTGCCATTCACTACCTCTCGCGAGCCATTACGGTGCTCCTAATTAAAATGTTACGGAAATTGTAACGGTCTCGGTGGTGGTGGCGAGAGTTTGTGACACACGCGGTGTGTGGCTGTGACCGCGTATATACATATATATATATATATATATATATATATATATATATATATATGTGAAAATACGTACATGGAAAATGTGTGTATTTGTACAGGGTGCGTTATTTTCTGGTCAGCACGAAGACCGGAAATACACGTGCTTGCTACCAATGTCCACTATTACGCATATATACATAAATGCACATATGTGAAATGTCGACATTTACAGGACTCGCTCGAGTCTCTTCGCGCACTTTCTCTCACTCTTTTGCTCTTCGCGCACCCTCTCTCGTTGTTATTTCCTCCCTCGCTACTGGTATATATCCCATTCTTGCTACTTTTTTTTTCGTCCACCACACTACCAGCCACGTGTATATCAGCCGCTTAGCATGGCTATTATATTCCTCTTTTTCCATCCCCGTGGCGTGCCTTTTTTTCGTCGTATCTCTACCTCGCGCTATTTCATCGTTTTCTTTTTTTTTTTTTTTTTTTTTTTGGTTCGTTCGCTTCTCATAATACCGAGCGTGAGGGTGGTCGAGAGCTTGGTCAGTTGCCACCCTCGACGCCGGAGACTTAGTGCCAAACGATAGATATGCATACGCATATACAGGATGATTCAACTAAAGTATCATAGAGTGATATTTTTCCAATCATTAAGGGTGGTAGAAAAATTCTCAATAATGGACAATCTTGACAAT